>ML778608.1:544277-561020 GCA_009831015.1 Picea engelmannii | reverse complement strand
TTTTTGCCTCTTCTAACTTTCTGCCATCCTTCGGCATCCTCTTTCCCATTAGATTGGATTTTAGGACAATTCCTTTGAAAGTGGCCATGCTCCTGACAGTTTCTGCATTTGAAGGGTAAGTGCTCGTAGTCGAGTTTCTGAAATTGGGTCCAAGTACCGATCGAGAGCTTGACTGCTTCAGGCAGCCCTACTTCCAGGTCTACCTCCACGCATATTCTGGCACAACTGTACTATCCGCGATTGTCAGCTCTGTCTATGTACCTGCCCACTCCATTCCCTATCCGTTGTAGAGATTCTGAGTCCCAGCAATGCATCGGGAGGTTAGGTAACCTGACCCACACCGGCACTTCTTTGGGTGTATCCACCATGGGGTCAAAATCCGGGGTCCATTTGTTCAAATAAAGACCCTGCGAGCCCATGAAATAGGGGCCATTCCTGAAAATTAGGTCGCGGTCCTCTTCAGAAATAAATTCAAAAACGAAATATCCTCTCCCGACAGGGTAGCAGGTAACCCCATGTGCTAGATTTGGTTTCCAGTTGCGTTGGATCCAATCATCAGTGGTTTTGGAGGACGGCCATAGGCCCATGAACTGCCCCACGAGGCCACGCTAGGCCAGAGCCAGGGCGATCTGCATTGGTCTTTCTTCAGGGAGAGCTATTTTCGGAATATCCTCAAGCTTCTTGATGAATTTCGGGATCGCTGGAGCCATTGTTTTCTTCCCGCGGCTGTTAACCAGTCTCGTGAATGCCTCTTTGCACGGGATCGGCGGAGGAGGGGCCAACCCCCCACTCCCTGGCGCCACCATTGGACCTCCCAGTCCGATCACGTTGTTAAAACCCTAGCTCGCTCTCACGACACTCCCACTAAAGAACTTTTGGTCCTCCAAAATTATGAATATTTCAACAACTTAATGATGATAACTCTTACTCACTCTTCCATCTTGCCAAATATTCTAGGACTAAGTCTTCATCTTGGATATTAGATATTAGAAATTAGACCAGTGTACTTTTGTTTGCTTCTGAAATATGGCTCTGACTCGGGCCTCTGGAACTGTGGCTAATAGAATATAGCTCCAGTTATGGCTCATATATTCCTTCACACAAAAGTTTGCTCATTGAATCTCTAGAATATCTGAATATAAATCATGTACTCAACATCCACTCCCATCTCCTTCTCTACAAAAGATAGTCTATCTAAGCCAATTTGAAACCAAGTCGAATGATGATCTATGCCTTGCCCTTTTTGGACTCTCTATTCTTGTACTGTGGATGTATCTGTAGGAGTCTCTGAATGAACTCCATGTCTATTGTCTTTCTCCTACCTTGAAAAAAATTATATATATATTGTAACCATTTGTATTGAACTGCTTCTGCTCAAGGTATACATCTACATGAACATGACATAATATCTTGAAGATGCTTATAACATGCATCCTCTTATAAAGAAGATTATTTATCCTTTACCAACTCTAGGAAGATTTGCATTACTTTGATCATCTCCCCTCTTTCAATCTACATGTTCCAACTCCCTACATCCTTTTGTTCCTTCGCCTTCGATACTTCAGAATAAGAATGTTGACTTAGACAATTTGATCCATATGTAGCTCGTTATTCGATAACAAGACAATACAATTGCCTACACTATTGTTGAAATTCTTAGAAATCTTTATAAGATCCCTGATGCAGGAGCATCGTCAACGAGCACACATGGCAAGACAACTCAGTGCCTGGGGATCATTTCAGAATCTGAAATGCTGGGAGTTACTGTGAATCTTTTGGAGCTGATTGGAAAAACGGAAGAAGATCAAGTGCTTGGAAACTGATGATCACGAGTGATCTGGGAGTTTCACTCCTAACCTTGAATGTAACGGAACTTAGGTAGCTGTCGGGTTTTCATTTCGACTAGACGAGTAGTCAGGGGGAACCCTAAGGACCCTATGAGATAAATAGAGGTTTTGTACGCCCAAATGAGGTTGTTGCGAGTTAGTAGGAAAATTCTGAGTTTTTAGTTGTTGTTTTATCATAGTTGTAGCCATTTACTTTTGAACGAATATAACAGAGGAAAATTGATCCAAATGCATAGTGTTGTTACTGTTTGCAATTCCCTGTTATTGTTATTTTCATGAATGAATGAGTTTTCGTTTCGAGTATCTGAACCTGTAAGATGTTAGTATAAGTTTCAATTGTTCTCTTCTGTAAGTTATGCAAGGAGTGCATACTGAACACAAGGAGTGCATGTAAGAAAGTCCTTTTCGACTCGAAGCTCAGAAGAGATAGTGTGGAACTTTTGTATGCAGAGTGTCCATACTAAGCGCAAGGAGTGCATGTAGAGGTGAACTTGTTTCAAGTTCGAAGTCTCAGGAGATCGAACACACACTGTGCTAGGAGGGCACCACAAAGTCTTTTGAAAGACGCAGAAGGGTTGAGTCCCTTAGAAACTGAGTAAGTTGAAAACTCAGGGAGAACCAGTGCAAGTTTGCACGTAGAGAGCAAGTGTGCACCAGGGTGAAGTCAAATTCCATTGATGAAATCTCAGAAGGGATAGTTCTTTCCAGAAGTGCAAACGAGGTCTAAGAGATGGACTCGTAGGAGGAACAAAGGGCGAGGACTTTGGATACTTAGAAATTCTTCTAAGTGAGAGAAAGTCGGAAGCTCGGGAGGGAGAGCGACAGTGGTCGTTCGATCACCGATTCAAAGGACCAACAACCGTTCGATCAAGTCAAGGTGTGCGAGCCTTATCATTTATCACACGCAAGAGAGGGAACTTTCCAAAGTTCTGAAGTCCCGAAGTAATTTGGGACCGTCTGATCGTCCGAAGTAAATCTCAACCGTCTGATCATCCGAAGTAAATCTCAAGCGTCGGATCGTTCGAAGTAGATCTGAACTGTCAAATCTGAATAACAAGTAGCGTGAATCTATGGATCCTGGGTGAAGACTCGAATCAAACGTCAATTGTCTGATCCAGAGAGCAAGTGGCATAAATATGTGGACTCTAGGTAAAGACCTGAAGTAAATATCAATCATCCGATTCGGGGGAATTATATCAGAATCGTTGGTCTGGAAGAGGTAGAACTCGGTCGTCAGTCCAGAAGCACCATCAAGATCATAAGATCAATGGTCACACTCGATTGCGGGGCCAGAAAGTGCCCGGACATTAAAATTTTGAGGGTGGGTCGTAATCAAAACCACGGTATCGGCGAAGAGGTATGTGGCAATTGGAGGTAAATGGTAGGGAGAAAAGTGGTTGATCCCAAAACACTCTTGGACGCTCCTATAGTCGTTCACTTATGCAAGGGTGTAGCCTGAGGTCACATGCGACAGGGGGCTAACAAGAAGAGATCTCGCGCCTGAAACCTGAGAGTTCAGTCGCACGAAGAAGGAGGTCACGGGTGCCATAGAACTTGCAACAGAGGATTGAAAGGACCTGTGGTAGTTCGTAAGTGATACCATCAAGGTCTCAGAGATCCAATTCGTCTTGAAGTGAAGATCCTTGACCGGGAGGTTGTGTAACCCTTAGGAGAGAAAGGGGGGGTTGCATCAAGTGGTATCAGAGCTGAATTTTGTTTGCAGACAGTGGGTAAAGGAGAGGAGACAAAATAAATTTAAGTTGTACTCTATGTGTGACAGACAGTCAACACAATTCCACCGAGGAGACAAGTGGAGCCACGTTTAGCCAATTGGGTTGTATAAAGGGAAATGTGAGAACTTCGTGCAAGATTAGAGGCGATGGAGGAAGCACAGAGAAGGGCACCTGATGTTGGAGACATCAATGATGTAGAGAGTGAAGAAGTAGAAGTCGAAGAAGCTATAGGAGAGAATGTTGTCGAAGAACGCTTGATGAGAGCAGTTGTCAGATTGGGATGCAGAGCCAAGATAGAGGTCCCAATGTATGAAGGAAATTTGGATGTTGAAGAGCTATTGGATTAGATAAGATCCATGGACAAATATTTTGACTATGAAGATGTCAATGAAGATAAAAGGATGAGACATGTTGTCACTGGGCTAAAAGGACATGCAGCACTGTGGTGGGATGAATTGCAGGCTAAGAGGAGAAGCAAAGGGAAAAAAAAGATAAAGAATTGTGACAGAATGGTAGCCAAGTTGAAGGCTAAATTCATGCCCAAAGATTATCAGATCAATCTCTTCAGGAAGTTGGAGAACCTGAGGTAGAAGGGTATGACAGCTAAGGATTACACAGAGGAGTTCTACAAGCTGAACATCAGAACTGGACAAAGGGAGAAAGATGAAGAAAAAAGTTTCCAGGTATATAAATGGCTTGAGGTATGAAATCAAGGACGAGATCAACATGATGTCAGTGAGGACTATGGAGGATGCTTATCAGTTTTCACTGAAGGCAGAGGAGAAGTTGACCAAAAAAAAAGCCAGCGAGGTAGAGGTAAAAGCCCAGTCCCAAACAAATGCAAAGGAGTTTCCCATGACAAGGCACATAAATCCAAATATGAGACTGAGAAACCACATAGTCACTCGGAAAGAGGAGGAAGTTCCTAAGGAAGACAATATGGTGGAAGAAGTTCTTCTAGAGGAAGAGGAAGAAGCAGAGGAGAAGTAAGGTGTTATGCATGTGGAAAGATAGGGCACTTTTCTTGGGAATGTCCCGAGAAAAAGAAAGAAGGAGGAGGTGAAGCTCACATTTTGGAAGCACAGAGAAGGAATGTTGAAGCAGAAGGAGGAGAGGATGGAACATCCCTAATGTTGAGAAAGGTTCTCTTAAAACCAGAGGCAGAAGTTGAAAAGCTAGTGCAGAGGAATAGTCTCTTAAGGACAGCTTGCAAGACTAAAGACAAAGTATGCAAGGTCATAAATTGACAGTGGGAGCACTGATAACTTAGTATCCACAGAGATGGTGGAGAAATTGGAGCTAGAGACAAGTGCACATCTGAATCCATACAAAGTCTCATGGTTTTAGAAAGGACACCAAGTAATGGTTACTAAACAATGCTTGGTTGAATTTAAGATAGGAGGATATAGAGATGAAATTCTATGTGATGTGATTCCCATGGATGTATGCCATATTTTGTTGGGAAGACCATGGCAGTTTGACAAGAATGTCATTCATGATGGGAGGAAGAATACATACACCTTGGAGAAGAATGGTAGAACGCACATGTTGTTACCAATAGAGTAGAAGAAAGTGAAAGCAGAAGCTAGCACAAGTATACTTCTCATGAGTGGGAAGGAACTCCTGAAAGAAGTTGAGAAAGAATAGGAGATGCAGTTTGTTGTGGTGAGGAAACCCAAAGTTATCCTTACAAGTACTTCGATGGATTATTTTCCTGAAGAAGTTCAGGAATTCTTGGATAATTTTGCTGACATAGTGGTGGATGAGCTGCCCAACTCATTGCCACCCATCAGAAGTATCAGCCATCATATTGATTTGATACCAGGAGAAAGTGTGCCAAACAAAGCAGCATACAAACTGACACCTCGAGAGAATGAGGAGGTAAAGAACCAAGTCTAGGAATTGTTAGATAAGGGGTTTGTCAAAGAGATCTTGAGTCCATGTGCAGTACCAATTGTGTTGATTCCAAAGAAGGATGGAGGATGGAGAATGTGTACAGACTCAAGAGCCATTAACAAGATCACCATCAAGTATAGATTTCCTTTTCCAAGAATGGATGACTTAATGGATTGCTTAAGTGGAGCAAATTTCTTTTCTAAGATAGATTTGAAAAGTGGATATCACCAGATAAGGATGAGAGAAGGTGATGAATGGAAAACAACCTTTAAGAAAAATAAAGGTTTGTATGAGTGGCGTGTTATGCCATTTGGCTTAACAAATGCCCCAAGTACTTTTATGAGGTTGGTGAATGAAATACTGAAAGATTTCATTGGCAAGTTTGTGGTTGTGTATCTGGATGATATATTGATCTTTAGCAGGACTAAAGAAGAGCATTTGAGACACCTGACACTAGTGATGAGGAGACTACAGTAGGAGAAGTTGTTGATAAATCTAAAGAAGTCCTCTTATATGAAGACATAACTCATTTACTTGGGTTTTGTGATCTCTTCAAATGAACTGAAGATGGATCCAGAGAAGGTGAAAGAAATCAAAGAATGGCCATCACCAAGGACTATGTTTGAGGTAAGAAGATTCCATGGATTAGCAAGTTTCTATAGGAAGTTCATCAGAGATTTCAGTGGAATTTGTGCACCAATGATGGATATAGTGAAGAAGAAGCACAAGTCTTTTAAATGGAAAGAGGAGGTTGAGAGGAGCTTCAATATACTGAAGGAGAAAATAATAGAACGACCAATTTTGATCTTACCAAATTTTGGAAAGACATTTCAAGTGAGATGTGATGCAAGGGGAGTTGCAATTGGAGCAGTTTTGAGCTAGGATAATAGACCGGTTGCCTATTTAAGTGAGAAGCTTAATGAGACCAAGAGAAAATACTCCAAATATGATAAGGAGTTTTATGCCATAATTCAAGCCTTGAAGAAATGGAGACATTACCTCGTTCCACAGGAATTTGTCTTGTATAGCGACAACCAAGCCTTACAATTCATAACCAGACAGAAAAAATTGAATCAGAGGCATGCAAAGTGGATTGAATTTATACAGAATTTCAATTTTGTCATAAAACATATTGTTCGGAATGCTAACAAAGTTGTTGATGCATTGAAAAGGAGATGTTTGATTCTGCAGGAGTTTCAGGTGAAGACCCTTGGGTTTGAACACCTTAAGGATATGTATCGTGATGATCCAGACTTCAAGGAATCATATGAAGCATGTGTGAATCATGTGCTGAGAGACATGAGCCAGTGGACAGAGTATATGATCCAAGAGGGATTGTTGTTCAAGGGTAATCAGTTGTGCATACCAAAATGCTCAATGAGGGATAGCCTTTTGAAGGAAAAGCATAGTGGGGCATTAGCTGGACATTTCGGCCATGATAAGACATTTGCACAGTTGAGCAGTTCATACTATTGGCCAGGTATGAGAAAATAAGTGATAAAGTTTGTGAACAAATGTAAAATCTGCCAACATGCAAAAGGAAAAAGACAAAACACTGGATTGTATCAACCATTGCCAATACTAGAGAGGCCTCAGGATGCAATAAGCATGGATTTTGTGTTGGGACTACCAAGAACGCAAAGAGGATGTGATTCCATATTTGTTGTGGTGGAATGGTTTTCAAATATTGCACACTTTATCCCATGCTAGAAGACCAATGATGCAACACATGTTGCAAATATGTTTTTCAAGGAAGTTGTGAGACTTCACGGACTACCCATAAGCATTGTCTCGGACAGAGACACTAAATTTGTTGGTCGTTTTTGGAGAACATTATGGAAGAAATTGGGGACAGATTTGTCCTTCAACTCATCTTATCACCCTCATACATATGGGCAGATTGAGGTGGTAAACAGAAGTTTGGGAAACTTATTGAGGAATCTGGTCACTAAGCATCATAATTAGTGGGATCAGATTCTACCACAAGCAGAATTTGCATACAATGACTCACCCAACAGGAGCACTGGAAAGAGCCCATTCCAAATATTGTATGGAATGCAATCCAGGGGAGTATCTGAGTTGAGAGACTTGGAATAGAGTGAGATCAGAAGCATTGGAGCAGAATATTTTGCTGCAGAAATGCAGAAGATCCATAACCAGATCAGAGAATAGTTGTAGATCTCTAACCAAGAGTACAAGAGAAAAAATTATCAACATCGCAGAGAACTTCAATTTGAAGTAGGAGATCATGTTCTGGCACATATCAAGAAAGAAAGTTTCCCTAGGGGAACATATACCAAGTTGAAGATGAAGAAGATAGGGCCATGTAAGATATTAAGGAAGTTTGGTGCAAACGCCTACGAGATTGACCTTCCAGATGATGTGGGCATATCACCCATATTCAAGGTTTCAGGCCTATACCTTTACAGGGAATATGACTCAGAGGGATCAGAAGTTCAAGAGAAGATTCAGTGGGAGAAACAAATTCCTATAGCAGAAAAACCACAAATGGAGAAGATCATTGATCAGAGGATTAGCAAGAAGACCAGGAGGAAGACCCATCTTCAATATATGATCAAGTGGAAGGGACACCGAATAGAAGATGCCAATTGGGAAAATGAAGTTGATATCCAGAAGCATGGAAAATCGGTGCAGCAGATCATAGACAGGAGTCCATAAAAAAATTTCCAGGGGAGTATGATGCAATATCATCATCAGCAAGCACACGTGGCAGGACCACTCAGCGCCTGGGAATCATTTCAGAATCTGAAATGCTGGGAGTTACTGCAAATCTTTTGGAGATGATTGGAAAAATGGAAGAAGATCAAGCGCTTGGAAGTTGATGATCACGAGTGATCTGGGAGTTTCACTCTTAGCCTTGAATATAACGAAACTTAGGTAGCAGTTAGGTTTTTGTTTCAATTAGATGAGTAGTCATGGGGGACCCTAAGGACCCTCTGAGATAAATAGAGGTTTTGTACACCCAAATGAGGCTGATGCGAGTTAGTAGGAAAATTCTGAGTTTTTAGTTGTTGTTTGATCATAGTTGTAGCCATTTACTTTTGAATGAATATAACAGAGGAAAATTGATCCAAATGCATAGTGTTGTTACTGTTTTCAATTCCCTGTTATTGTTATTTTCATGAATGAATGAGTTTTCATTTCGAGTATCTAAAACTATAATATGTTAGTATAAGTTTCAATTGTTCTCTTCTGTAAGTTATGTGAGGAGTGCATATTGAACGCAAGGAGTGCGTGTAAGAGAGTCCTTTTCGACTCGAAGATCAGAAGAGATAGCGTGGAAATTTTGTATGCAGAGTGTTCATACTAAGTGCAAGGAGTGTGCGTAGAGGCAAACTTGTTTCAAGTTCAAAAGCTCAAAAGATCGAGCACAGACTGTGCCAAGAGGGCACCGGAAATTCTTTTGAAAGACATAGAAGGGTCAAGTCCCTTAGAAACTAATTAAGTTGAAAACTCAGGGAGAATTAGTGCAAGTTTGCACGCAGAGCGCAAGTGTGCGCCAGGGTGAAGTCAAAGTCCATTGATGAAAGATCAAAAGGAATATTGCTTTCCAGAAGTGCAGACGAGGTCGAAGATATGAACTCGTAGTAGGAACAAAGGGCGAGGCCTTTGGATACTTAGAAATTCTTCTAAGTCAGAGAAAATCGGAAGCTCAGGAGGGAGAGCGACAGTGGTCGTTGGATCACCGATTCAAAGGACTAACAACCATCCTAACAAATCAAGGTGCTCAAGCCTTAGCATTTATCACACTCAAGAGAGGGAACTTGCCAAAGTTCCGAAGTTCCGAAGTAATTTGGGACCGTCCGATCGTCCGAAGTAAATCTCAACCATCCGATCGTCCAAAGTAAATCTAAAGTGTCAGATCATCTAAAGTAGATCTGAACTGTCAGATCTGAATAATATGTGGCACGAATCTATGGATCCCGAGTGAAGACTCGAAGTAAACGTCAATCCTCTGATCCAAAGGGCAGGTGGCATAAATCCGTGGACTCTGGGTAAAGACCCAATGTAAATATAAATCGTCTAATTCAGGAGAATTAGATCTAAATCATTGGTATGCAAGAGGCAGACCTCAACTGTCAATCCAGAAGCACTATCAAGATCGTAATATCGACGGTCACGCTCGATTGCGGGGCCAGAAAGTGCCCGGACGTTAAAATTTTGAGGGCGGGCCGCAATCGAAACCATAGTATCGGCGAAGAGGTACATGGCAACTAGATGTAAATTGCGAGGAGAAAAGTGGTTGATCCAAAACCACTCTTGGATGCACCCATAGTCGTTTTCTTACGCAAGGATTTAGCCTGAGGTCACATACGACAGGGGGCTAACGAGAAGAGAGCTCGCGCCTCAAACCTGAGATTTCAGTCACACGAAGAAGGAGGTCACAGGTGCCATAGAACCTGCAACAGAGGACCAAAAGGACCTGAGGTAGTTCGTAAGTGAGACCATCAAGGTCTCAGAGAGCCAATTCGTCTCGAAGTGAAGATCCTTGACTGGGAGGTCGCATAACCCTTAGGAGAGAAAGGGGGGGTTGCATCAATCCCTCTCACTCCTATAACAAAGCGGCTATATAGAAACCATTTTACAAGATTCCTCTCACTTCAAACAATATGTAAGGTGGCTATATAGAAATATTTTTACAAGATTCCTGTCACTCTTATCAACATATAAGGTGGCTATATAAAAATCCTTTTACATAATTCCTCTCACTCTTATAATCTACAATGAGTGGCTTACGAGCCTTCTAATACAACAATAGAAATAGATTTAGGAGGTAACTATATATGCATATTAGCTTGCAATTTACAAATATACATATTTACAATGATGGATGGTTTATTCATGGACTCATCCTTCCCTTAGTACTGGAAGGAGTCTCACAACTTCCCATCTCTAACAATGCCTCTAATGTTGATGTTGAATATGACATTAAATCTTATGTTGAATCTAGGAAACCATTAGACCATATTATAGGTATTCCCAATAACCTATATAACCTCTCCTTGCGAACACCAAGCACTATTGTTGTATCTTGTAGCTTCCCTTGAATACACAAGTATCGGGTCATTCTGGAATGTGAATGCATATCCTTCATCTTCAAAAGCCAAAACTTAGAGTATGTTTACTTTCAAATCTGGAACACATAACATGTGCTCTATTCCCATAAATCCTCCCAACTCGAGATGGAATCTTACGTATCCATACCCTCTTACTGCTTGTCTGGTGTTAGTTCCAAATCCTACATAGCAATCTGTGTCAGTCTCTGAGAAAGTTAGGAATATTGATCTCATCCTGATCATGTGGCGAGATGAGCCACTTTCCATGAACCATACCTCGATGTCTTCATATGTCACAGTGTTAATATCATCCATTAGGAAGTATTCTATCTCAAATCTTTCATCAAGACAATTAACTTCACCTGGTGTTGTTGCATGTCTTCTTGCAAGTGCCTTTACATCTTTCTAGTTCCGCTTCAGACATAAGTGTGGATAAAGTGTCCAACACTTCCCTATTTGATGTCCACTCTTACCATAATAAGAGCAGAGTATCTTGCTATCATATTGGAACCACGATTCCTTCTTGTCATTCCTCCTTTTTCTTTGTTTTGAGAAATGGCCTCTACCTTTAGCCTTCTTCTTGGATGGATTTTCTTTCACAGACTGTCTTCTTTGACATTTCTCCATATCATGGTTACTAGTTCCACATGAAGCACATGGATACATAGACCATTTACCAGTAGGAAACATCTTCATTCCCTCTTTAGAATGCACATCTCTTCCTATAGATGTCTTATATATGTTACATGTCCCTGGGCTGGAAGGTAAGATTGATTGTTTATGAATGACCTCTTCATCTGAAGTTCCCCTTACTTCAATTGTCCTCAATCATTCTCCATCTTGACAAGAAAAATAATAATATGAAGAATCATCCTTCTCCATCATGCCCTTTGAAAGAGCTAGTTTATCTTGCATGGGTGGCTTTACATACTCTACTTGCCAATCTTCATGGATTGATGTCGTCGATGCCAATACCTAATCCTTGGTCTGTAAATTTATTTCCAACTCATGAAAAATACCTCTATGGAATTCATCATGACATATTAGTCGATCTTGCAACTTCTACTTCTCTTCCTCGAGAGTTTGTAGTTGCATCCTTAATTCATAATTATCCTTTTGAATTTGTCGGTTAATGTTCTTCCATAGCCTTAACTTCACGAGGGATTTACTCATTTTTTCCTCTCAACAAGACTCTTCAAAACCTTCACCAACTTAATTCATATACCTCGTCACATCAACTTCAAAATACACGTAAAAATTAGCTCTGATACCACTTGATAAGAAAATCCTTAGTTACACTTATTCCTTTAAAATATACATACAGCATCTAACCTAATTCAAAATAATTCTTGACCGTATTGAGGTGATTTACAGAAAAATAATGATGTGCTTCTTATCCAAAATATCATAAATTGATGATTAATTTGAAGAATTATGAGATAACACAATAGAAAATAAAAGAACTCAAGTTATACAATATTGATGTCATAATTTATTTCATTCCCAAGTTCCCTTCAAACAACAAGACTGCCTCTCATAATCTCAAAATGTCAAATTACATTACAATACAGACTTACAAAATCCAATTTGAAGGACTCTCTTTAATTTCGCTACTCAAACTCAAAAAAGGATTTTACCATTGAATTCCTTGTGAAATTCTAAGAAAAATGAGTATAAAGTCGACCATATTCTGAATTGGCTCAATTTTACCCTCTTTACATGACAAATGATGCACTATGGTGCTCATTAATGGCAATATGGACTAATACTTTCACAAATGACCTCTTAGAACAAAAATAACATCAACATTGAATTCCTCTCGAAAAAGAGAGAAAAATGAGTATACACATGCCTACGTTTGGACAATATACCTCATGGCACATAAATATATGCAACACGTAAACTTAGTTTCCTCTTTGGCATGCACCCATACCATACCTCTGTCTTAGGATCCATGCATCCTAAAAATGTGTGCCTCTCTCAAAATTTGTGCATATAAATAGGGCACGGGTGGCCCAACCTGGCCCGAACTTCTCGTTGACCTCAGCATCAGTTTAAATGTTGTTCGTTTAGGTTGTTGTAAAAAAACTCAAATATAGCGTAACAGTTAAAGCGTTAACATAATATATGGTAGGTCAAGGGGTCAAACCCCGTCAACCATGCCATATATTATGACATTTTGTTATAACATATGGTTGGAGTTATTAAATATATATGATGGCATTTATATGTGACAACTATATTATGTTGGTTGGAACCAACCCCGACGGATTATGGAGTTAATTGCGGTTGCATGGGATACCATATAAAACCATGGGTGGGCCCTCGACCCTTTTTTCTGCCATTAAAACCTTTAACCAAGCTTAAATATATTTTCCACCATATATGGTTAAGTAACAATTGTGTGGCATATTGGCGATGGAGGTTGTGTAAGGTTTATGGGAAGTTGCAGGTTTGATCCTCCAGACTCCCAATAATTTTGATAAACATTAACCATTAATGGCCAATGGAAGGTTTCCATGTGGAAGCCTCTCAATGGTCTATCCTTCTCACGTGTCAACAAATGATTAGTCCACCTATATGTATGGTATGCCACATCTCCTGCCTAGTCAACCATACATTTATGCCACGTGGTGCCTTGTGATGTTGCCACGTTAGCACCATATGGTCATATGGTCGTGCCACATGTCACCCTTGCAGTGGTGACAAGTGTCACCTTGACTTTGACCCTTTGACTTTTGCCCTTTTTTCCCTAGTTTGACTTGAACTTTGATCGGCCATAACTTTTGTATACGAACTCTGTTTGAGGCGATTTTTGCATCGTTGGAAAGCTATCGTCGGGCTCTACGAAATGATTCCATTTTTTAGATAATTTGAGATGGTTAAATTTTAAGCTTTTATGTATCCTCCTAGACCTATGTGAGCATTATGGATCCTCCTGGACCTTTTGTGAACGTTCTAGATCCTCCTAGATCACTAAGATGTTCAAAAGAGGGTTTATTATCAATATGTACCTCATGTGGATTTTTTTCCACCAACGTTGATGAGGATGATCTATTTACCAGGTAACATGAATTACCCACTACCTCTTCCCATAATTCCTATCCTAACCAAACACCATTAAGCATGTTCCTTTATTTTTTCCATCAGCATCCTATCCATCCTTTATGCAACCCCGTTCTGTTGAGGTGTGTATGGACTAGCATTTTCCCTTTCTATACCACACTTATTACAGAATTCCTCGAATTTATTCCTGCAAAACTCTCGACATTATCTATCTTCAACACCTTTTATTTTATTCTATGTATGATTCTCCACAAGAGCCTTAAACTCTTGAAATTTACCAAAGACATCAAATTTCTTTCGGAGGAAATAAATCCATGTATTCCTCGAGAAATCATCAATGAACCAAACATATTACACAGATTTACCTAGTGGTGGAACATGAACAAGTCCAAACACACCATTGTGTACTAAATCTAAGATTCCCTTTACTCTTGTAGCACCATATGATAATCTTACCCAATAATTTTTATAATTTATGCAATGTTCATAGAAATCAAAATCCATTGTACAGTCAGACATACCTTCAACCATACCTTTACCATGTAGTGCTCAAAGGCCCTTTTCTCCAATATGTCCCGTCTTTGATGCCACGCCATTGTCTTTTCTCTAGAGACCATAGGGGTTTTATCTTCTTCGCCCCCGAGAACAATAGAATTGTTACACCCATTATTGATTATGCTTCCCAATAGCTTGTACAAAGTTCCATTCTAAACTCCCCTGAATAACACCATTGATCCTCGAACCATTTTGCAGGTTTCCTTTTCGAATACAATATATACACCTGCATCACTCATCTTACTTATAGATATCAAGTTTCTAGCGAGCTCTACAATGTACAAAACCCTAGGGAGTGCTCTAATCCTTCCATCCTTTAGTTGAAACTTGACCTTTCCACATCCTATGATTCTAGATATCAATTCATCTCCTAGGAAAAAATCACCCCCATTATACTTTTCATATTACAAAACCACTCCATATGAAAAGAAGCACTTGAATCAATCATACATACATCATGATCTACATGTGTGCTTGAAGAAGCCAAGTACACATCCCCTCCATTTGAGAAGGCTTTCCCTTTTGTGGAAGAAGTGTCATCAGATCCCTTCCCTCTCTCAACACTTTTTGATCTAAAATCCTTCTTGGAATGCCCAATTTTACCACATCTCCAACATTTATTTAAGGATTTTCCTAGAGATTTAGATCTCCCACTTGAGGACTTATTTTTATTTCTATCCAGGGAACATCCTCTTGTAGATAAGGCATCCATGCTCTGGATATCCATGGTTCTCCTCCTCATTTCTTCCGATAACAAGGATGAAACCACATCATCAAACTTTAATGTGGTCACATTACCATGGGGTCTCCTCTCAATGAACTTGTGACATAACGCGTTCGTTCATGGGATATTAAAGAATAGCCATAATTTCACTAGATATTGATAAATACCTCCCCAAATCCTTGTGTTTAACCCCCCTCCCAATACATTTTTCCAATAAAAAAAAACATTATTTTTACTAGATATCTCGTATTTCTATACCAAATACCCCTTGTTATACCCCCCAATACATATAACCCCCCCCCCCGCGTACCCTAGATCCCCCTAGTACCTACAATATATTGACTCTATTTTTCATAATTAAAAAACCCCTTTATCAATGAATGTGATAAGATATTGGTCAATAAGGTGACTCCCCCATGCACATTACTACCAATAGCTACAACCAGACTATCCCATGAATCTGGAAATGAAAACAGTAAACTAATGCACTTATTTTGATCTGAAATTTTAATATCCACAGACAACAACTGACTTACCACAATATTGAAGGCATTTATATTCTCTGTCACTTAGTCTCCATCATCCATCCTTAGGAGGTACAACTTCTTCCATAGGAAAATTTTGTTTACCAGGGAGTTAGATTGTTACAAAGCTCCTAATGTATCCCATAACACATTGGCTATAGCTTATTTTGAGACATTCAGTAACATTGACTTTGAAAGACACAACCATATTGTTTTCTTTGTGTTCCTATCCAGTTTCTTCCAATATTCTGTCGACATACTCATAGGTGCAACACTAGGATCCACAACTGTTACACATCAAAATTGCTCAGATGGATAAGTGTCGCATTGTCCCTATCAGTCATCGCAAGTGTCGCATCTTTCCTACAGCTTTCGCGAGTGTCGCAAGTTGACCACTAGTGTCGTAAATGGTGTTCGGACATAATGTCGTGATAACGACACTAAGGAAGCACTTATGACACCTCATATGGCTGATTTGAAGAGCAAGAACTGATCCACTGGAATCACAAAACTCTTAACACCTGAAAGAAGCCCTGAAACAGTGGTTTGGGAGGGGAACGCTCCTCTAATACAACTGGAGAAGCGCTGGCGCTCCTCTACCATGGTTCAGAAGCGTTATAATGCCTTTCAGCCCTTCTGGAGAAGCGTTGCTCACCTTAAGAGCGCTGGCGCTTTACCAAGGCACATCAGGAGTGCTATAACGCTCTGATGCCCCTTTTGGGGGAGTGCTCCCTATTCTGGGTCAATTGTTAGCCCGTTGAGTCGAATGAGGAGGAGAACATTCGAGATTAGAAGGCAGTTGTGCTCGAATTCTTGGTTTCATCAAAGATCCCTGATCCAAGGAGAGGGTTCCTAACTGGTTCTAAACATAACTCAAGAGGTTAGGCCTTTCCCAACCTATATAAACAGGCTCTATGATGGTGGAAAGGGGGAAGAACTGAACATATGAAACTTATGATTTTGGAGGAAACTGACAGTCAGCCAAAGAGAAGTGATCAGCGAAGCTGCTGTTATCCAGGTTGTGGATATTTCAGGCAAGGGTTGGACGAAGAGGACTTGACGAAGTTGTCGCAATCGCATCTACGATTGTAAGTACTGTTGTCGTCATTCTCATTAATATGACACGCTTGGCCTGTTTCTTTCTAGTTTGTGTCTGATACTACATGAACTTATCATATAGTGATAGATCTGTTTTCAAGCTAATGTCAATAGAGTAGGAAGTGGTCGTATCTTGTTTTGTCCACAGACCTCAGCGAGGAGCAAAAGGATTGGAGCGCAACTCGGAGCGTGCAGGGACAAACGTCGATTAAAAGGTACTTC
>ML778608.1:499055-519777 GCA_009831015.1 Picea engelmannii | reverse complement strand
TAGCATTTGCTTCCAAAAACTCTGAAGTGCTTCACATTTGTTGGTCTTCCTTTCCATAGCTCGTAGGGAGTTTTATCAGTGTTGTTTTTTAGCATTACTCTGTTTTGAATGTGAACTGTTGTATGCATTGCCTGTGTCCAAAATATATCTGTCAATTTGGAATCCATTAGCATTGTTCGAGCCATTTCTTGTATTGTCCTATTCTTTCTTTCAACAACTCCATTTTGTTGAGGTGTCCAAGCAACGGAGAATTGTCTTTTTATTCCATGACTGCTACAGTAGTCCAGAAATTCCTTTGAAGTGAACTCTCCTCCATTATCAGATCTCAAGCATTTGATTCTTGAATCCATCTCATTTTCAATCATTTCCTTATAGATCTTGAAGTTTTCAAAAGTTTCTTACTTGTTCTTGAGCCTTGATCCTGAGCTTCACGACAGTATTGCTCTAATTGGTTGATGAGGTAGCTCGCCCAGTTCATTTGTAGTCCTTCAATGCATTTTCCTGCGAGGTCAACAACGAACCTCGTGACCTGCGTGGGTCTGTTCTTCCTTACTAGCTTACCAACGATCAACTAGTAGGCTAGGTACACTGCGCCATTATGGATGGAAGCTACCTTGTAGCCTCACTTCCCCTTCTCCACATCACCATAGGTGTCTTTGATTCTCTGCGCCAGGGCGTGATCTGCAGGATTCCTTGGATGAAAGTCTTGTGGGTCTGGTCCTTGCATGCTTAATCCAATGATTCGATGGAACAACGTCGGATCTACGGTGATGCGTCTGTCCAGCCACAAATAATTGCCATGGAAGCAATACAACAGGATTTTAACGCAAGCGTTAACCTCCTGATGCATTCTAAAGTGGGGTATCTTCATTATGTTCAGGATAGTGGACCTCACAATGTCCATGGTCCACGGCTGGGGGATGATCTTCGACTTCATCCCCTTGGTCTTGTTCAAATACTTATGTGGGGCGAGCATGCCATGGTTCTTACAATATCCCAAGTTGAAGTCACCGATCTTCAACGTCATAATCTATCCCAATTGCAGTCCAACTGTGTGTATCCCCTTCGGGAGGTACGTAGTGATCAAGGTGTAGTCGAAGTCCCTCGGCACACTGTCACAACTAACCGTGCCAGCCAGAGGTGGGATATAGTCGGGCATGATAAATAGTATTAGCTTCGCATTCGCCAAGTCATCACGATGATTGCTATGTTTCGCAGCAGCGGGTCGGCTAGACCGACGCTGCGTAGTCAACGAGGATGCTTCCAATCCTCGTGTCGATGAAGCTTGTATGCCTACGGACATAACCTTTTCAGCCATGTGGTCTATTAGGATCTCTTCAACGGACTTTTCTACTGCACTAATGTCGTCCGACATGCATGCTCAAGGTAAGATATCTCAGGTTGGTGAGAAAACACTCAATGTAACAGAACGGGTGGCGAGCTCTCAATAGGCATTGCATTAAAGCAACTAGTTCTCTGTGGGCTCGGATAATCACAATTGGCAAAAGTGTTCTCGGTGCAACGCTCGACGAGATAAATAGACAACGTCATAACGGACTCTTCCAACAGACAGGAACACCTGAATCAATGCAATTCCATCCATTATGGTGCGGTCCCAATGGTCCAATGGTGATCGTTCCATCAATAACTGCGTTTCTAGCCGTTCTTGAGCGTCGTTCTAACGGCCGGGACACCTCCAACGGTCATATTGCTTCGTCATGGTGAAGTGCCAATCTACGTTGTTCTGATATGCCGACAAAGTTCCAGTTCTGCAAACCTTCCTTCTGCGAAGTCCTCTCTGGAACTTCTTGCAATTTTTCTAACTTTGTTTTCTTCTTACTAAACTTTCTGGCTTTCTTTCCTGTGATTTGAGTTACTGGTTTCCTCTTACCATTATTGTTCTTATATCCTCTTCGCATAGTAGCTTTGCACTATGGAGGGCCTTTCATAGGGTTCGAGGGTAATACTTCTTCTCTTTCTGGGGTAGGTGCTCTACTCTCCTGTATGGACAAGGGTTTTAAGTCTTCCTCTATTCTTTCAACTTCGACGGCCAAATCTCTGGTCCTTAGTAGCTTCGACTTGTCCTCTTGTTCTTCTAGTAAGTGTGTTATTATCCTAGCCATGAAATCTCTTAGTTCTTGCTTTTTCTGTTCTAAAGCTTCCTCTTCTTGTTTCCTTTGTATCTGATCTTTCTCAACCCAAATTTTTCCTAGCAAAATAGCAAATGGGGTGTTATTCTCAACAAACTTAACAATCTCACATTCTTCTTCTGTCAAAGTTCCATGAGCACTCATAGGTATCTGGGTAAGTCTTCCACATAGGATTATCATATTCCCTTTAAACAATCCTATTCCTCCCAATGAAGGAACCATAGCAGGCTTTCCCAAAATTTCCCAAGTTTTTTCTGTCATGATATTCACCTGTGTTTCCTCATCCAGAACACAGTCTATGTCGAAGTCTCCTATTCTTGTTTCTATGCACTCTTTCTCTTTTAAGGCCTCTGATAATTTGATGTCTCTATGATCCTTCAAGGTTTCTTTCATCTGCAATAATACAGTCTCTCATTCTTTCTGGTTCTTGAGCATATTCTTAGTCTCTTGACCTTCCTCATGGTCTTCTTGTCTCATGTTCATCTTTTCAACTTTGGCAATCATTCTAGGGAAATCCAAAACTTCATGTCCAATAGCCTTACAACAAAGACAAATAGGAACTCAACTAGGGAATTCCTTAGGAAGATGTCCAGGTCTTCTACAATTATAACAAAGAGTCAATCCTCTCTTTCTCTTGAACGATCCCCAACCTTTCATGTACTGTGCACTGGGATCACGGTGGTGGATCTGCAAAAAATTCTTTCTAGGATCCTGCATCCATTTGTTAGTCCAAACATTTTTTCTATGCATAGGAATAACATATCTTTCACTAGTTCTATCATATCTATTCATATCAAATCTTCTTTCTTCTAGTTGTGCCCTAGTTTTGAGACTAGGACAAAATCTATCAAACATACCTAGATCCATTCTTTCGAAACAAAAATTTTCACTTATCTTACCTTTATCAGAGCACAAAGCTTTAAGATCTTACCTGTTTTCTTCAAATCTGATTTCTTTTCTTAGCACAGAGCTTCGCAAGTCAAGTAGAATACTACGCACTGAAGCAACAGTCTACGCACAGAGCTTTCACTTTTCTTCAATTCCCAGCAATCACAGTTTCAGGTCCCAGCAACGGAACCATTTGTTGGCATAGGAGCAGACCCGGGGTTCAACGCTTCAACAATGCACCAACAAAACCCTAACTACCGGTCCTTTTAGCAACACTTGTGAAGCAGATGAAGTCTCACCCGAGGTAGATGCAGGGGGGGTTGCAGGACTCAAGTGCCTACAACCTAGCTGGCACACAAATCTGTGATCACAGTACTTAACAGAGCACTTAGAAGTTAACATTCATTAGTATTTATCCCTTATTCACATCGCAGGTAAAACCCTAATTACAGAGCAGCGCAATATTCAACAAGATCTAACATATCCAAGCACCTAGCACCTAGAAATAGATCAGATCTAGCATTCATCCACATCATCAAGCACCAAGCTACTATATCATATGCATCTAACATACATAAAGATGACAACACTAACCATAAATCACATCAATCACACAAAGCAACCATAACATAGGATATACGTGGTTCACCCCCAGCGTGGGGATACGTCCACCAACTCTTTGTGTTCTTATTATCTTCTGCCAATCTCCTTACATGCACAGAGAATCAAAACCCACTATGCACATGACATGAGATCTGTGTGCACCTCACCAGATCCTCCTTCCCTGAGTCAGGTCACAACACAAAGCCTCTTTACAATCACTTACACTTAGCTCTGCAAGTTCTCAACACACAGTATGCACAAAGCTAACTCAATCACATAGATCCAACTACTTACATCACTTGCACTTAGCACAATATAGCACTTAGCACAACTCTCCTACTTACATCACCTGGATTTCTATTTATACATTACAAAAGGGCCTAAGCATGGGTAAACCCATGGGCCGACATCCCATACCCGTTACATAAACCCAAAACCCAAAAAGTCCACAAAAGGGGGGCGAGATCTCACGATCTCTGCTTCGCCTGGCGCTCCGTCTTCGATCAGCCTGTCGAAGTCCCAAAATTGGTCAAACATGACCAGCATTTCCACAAAACCTATTCAAGGGCCAACCTGTTGCAAAGATTCCTTTCTTGATCTTGAAAATGTTTGCTTCAAAATTATGTTTTTTTCCATATTTCACCTTGGTGAGTTTCATGGTTTCCTAGTAAGTGGCCACCCTTAGGGAAAGGGTTGCTCCCAGGGGCTCTCCTTGAAGGGTCATCGTACCATTCCCACTCATACTTACCATTTTCCATCACTTCTTCCCCTCTGTTTCCTTATCTTTTGGGTTTTCATGCCACATTGACCTAAGAAGGGCTTGTACCGCTTTTCATGGGAAGAAGGGGTTGAAGGCCCAAAGGCTTGTAGTTGGCACAAGATAAAACCTAATCATAAACCTTCCAGATGCTCGCTTGAGTATCCCGAGAACAATGAAATGTTTCTTAAAAAAATGTTAAAGGACTCTTAAAAATAACTAATTAAAATCATGCCAACCAAGATAGAGTAGTGTGGACTTTGTTTTTATTGCTTAGTTTATTGCCCCGTGTTGTCTTCAACTTGGGGAAGCATTGTGACCAAGGTAGAGTGCATGTGGACTTTGTTATTATTGCTTAGTTTAGTGCCCCCATAAGTCTTCAATCTAGAAAAACTCTAATAAATTAACGACAAATGGGCTTGGAAAAATGTTGCATCGCGGACGAAGGGCAACACACCCTCTACAAAGGCACCGATAAATGAGACAATATGAACTCTTATATGTCATGAGGCCCCATTCCTAGAAGTCTAACCCCATCCACTTCACATTCATTACAAGACCTAAAGAGGGTTCTCCTTGGAAACATCCCCTACTTGAGGATTGGTTCACCCAATAGGTCACTATGACGCCCCTCCCATGTCTAAATTTGGAAAATTTTATAAGGTATTTGAGCATGTGTTTATTTTGAAAAGGGGGGATTTTATGCACATGTTCACGTGGTTCTTTTATTACATATGGCTTACTTGGAATGATATTATGACTTGTGGACCCTTGGAGGGCGTACATGCTTGTCTTTGTAGGTCTTTGACATGTGACAGCTTGATCGTGGAGGAACAAGATCACTTGGACTTTCACTTGGGGAACGAATCCCACATAATGGACGATGTGCCCCCTCTCCTTGGACAACTTGGATGAGGGACGTTTCCTTTGGAGGCACTTGAGTGTCCTTTGGAGATGACTCGCTAGCCCTACCAGCCCCAACGTTTGCCTTTGGAGGCCTTATCACTCTCTTATGGAGCATGATGTCAAACTTGGAGGGATAGAGTTGGTGGTGTTGGTTGTCTGAATGATGATTTGACATGCATTGATGGAGGGAAGCCTTTGCACCTTGAAGACCAAGCCTTTGGAGGCCCAATGATTTCTTCAAAAGGCTCAACGACTTGCTCTCTATGCCAAAAAGTCACTTTTAGGGCATGACATCACCCCTAAAAGGGTTTTTTCATTTGTAAATTTGAATTTTAAGTTGTAAATGGATAATTAAAGGAGGTTAGATTCCCTAACTTTATGTTGACTTGTTTAATGTGGACAAAAGGGTTTTAGGTGACCTCATATAGATAGAGGTCACCCCTTTTATCATTTTGGACATTATACACATGAGAATTATATATCTTTATGGTTGAAATTTTCGCCCCTCTTGGGCAATTCACATCTCTCTCTCTCTCTCTCTCTCTCTCTCTCTCTCTCTCTCTCTCTCTCTCTCTCTCTCTCATGGATGCCAATTACTTGTCTTTTGGAGGAAAGTGATGCACTATCTATCGTGGATGCTTGTCTTGCTCTTGCGGTGGAATATACTTGGTAAAAGAGGGTTTATCTTGCTATCACTTGGAATTGGTAAGGAATTTTCTGCATATTGTTAGTGTTTATTATTGTTTCATGGTTATTCTTGTTTAAACTCTTGGAGAAGCATAAAGGTATGCACCCTCCACTATGTCTATCACATTTGTCTTTGGATAAGCTACTAAACAAGGTTGCTAAGAGGAGTAAAAAGGCTTACACCCTCCTAGATTTACCTTGCTAGTTTGGTTTGCTCTAGGAAGAAAAAATGCTTACACCCCTAGGGAGGTAACACAACTAGTCCTTGCAACAAGAGACCTCATAACCCATTTGACAAGGCACTAGTCTAATTTTCGTTGGAGAAATAAAATCATTTTCACTAGAATACATGAAAAATAAAGATTTTGCAATTGTTCAAGTTGGAATCAATTTTGCATGCTAAAGGCTTCTTTGTGCCCTAAGAGCATCTAGGTGAGACAAGTACTTTTTCTTGTTGTTACAAATAAATTCTACAGCCATTAGGGTTGTATAATACTCTCTTTTTCATTTGTTTCTCACTTATCTACTGCTAAAATTTACTTGTGAACCAAGATCATTGTTCTACTCCTCATTAGCTATTATTTGCACGGTTTACTTGTCAATTTTCATGGTTAGATTTTGTTGTTGTAGCAATTGTTTGCTACAACAACTTCGTTGTTATAACACATTTATGATAACTCCTAAACAATAGCCCTAAATACCATCTAAAGTCTTGTTTTTTTCAATGGAAGTTTGACTAGTTATTGCTAGCTTAGTTTCCATCATCTTATACTTGATTTTATTAGTTTAATTTGTGGCTATTAGTAATTATTTCTTGCTGATTTATAGACTTATACACTATTGAAATTTGGGACAACAAGGTTCCTTTTTGAATCCCCATTGGTTAAGGCTTCTTTGATCATCATTTGTCTTGTTTCGGGCAAGGCTAACGTTATTTTGCAGGTACACAAGTATTGGTAATCATTTACCCTTCAACAAGACCCGTTTTCAAGCCATCCTTCATACCCAATCTTGACCTTTAGGGGATCCATCCTTCATCATCTTACTTTTCATCTCAATCTGCCAAGGTTCACCAAGATTCCCCCCTTGTGGTGACTTGGCATCACTAAAGTGAGGGGAGTGTTTATCTAAGGTGACAGTGGGTAGGTACTCTCGTAGTTGTCACACTTCCATGGAATGGGTTGGGCTTTGCCCAATCTAGAAATTGTGAAATAACATTTTGGTGATGTTTTCGAGGAGGATTTTGAATCCTCTTTCGAGCCCTAACGACACTTTTGCAATATTTAATCCCAAATCCTTTACCCCCAACTTTCCTGGTGACTCCATTTGAGGGAAGTTCCCTTTCCATTCTTGATGATCCTTCCATAAAGTTCATCTAGCGACTCCACCATCCAAGAACCCACCATCCCTACCCCCCGAAAGATTCAAGCCTTCTAAGGTTTACCTAAGAAGGCCTCCTCATAACTCTCCCATTGTCGAAACCTTATTTCAAGGTTGTCTTCCCCTTAACACAATGGCCCACACTTGGACTACTAACCTTTTCAAACCATTGACCTTGGCTTTTATGGATGGGTATCCCAATACCATGCCCAAGGAAATTCATAAGTGGTTGCCAAAATTTGTCGGAAACAATGTGATTACACCAGATGACAACCTATATGCAGTAGGTGTGGAGCTATTGAATGCAGCAATAAAACATGAACATGTTGCGATGAGGCTTTTAGCCATGTCTCTTACTGAAGATGCCCAGAGGTGGTTCAGAGGACTACCTGATAATCATTTGGCATCCTATGATGATTTTGCTAAGTTGCTAAAAAACAAATGGTCAACAAAGAAGGATAGCGGGATGCTACTGGCACAGTTTAATCAAATCAAGAAAAAGGAGAATGACACAGTGAAGGAGTTTGATACCAAGTTTGACAAACTATATGACCAAATCCTGACTAACCTATGTCTTCTAAAAACAAACGTTCGTGTCCTCTACATGAATTCTTTTGAAGGACAATTTGCTTTCCTCCTCAAGGATAAAGCACCGGATACTTTGGCAAAGGCCAAAGAGTATAGTACTCATATCGAGGAAAATCTTATTAGCTCAAGGATTGAGCCCTTTTAGTTTCCTCGTGCCAAAGTGGAAGAAAAAATGAATATTGCAACAAAGAATGCACCATATCCAATCAATCTCCTAGTTCATAAGTTTGATCAGATGAATGCTCAATTTGTCCAAAGTCAAAACTAGATTATGAACAAGTTGAGAACTTTGGAAAGAAACCAACCTACTCCAAGACCTCAAGCTTTCAGACAACCAAACTTAGGTTGGAAACCAAGGCTTCAACAGGAGGCAAAGGCTCTCGATACTCTAAATCTGGTTGGAGTAATTAGTACAAAAGGACTTCAGTGGTGCTTGCCCTATAATGAAGCACTTAGAGGAAGAATGTCCAAGACGAACAAAGGAAGAAGGTACAGGTTTTGCACATTAGATGAACTTAATTGATACAATATTTGCTTTTCAAGACCATGAGTACGTGGATATTACACCATAACAACTTGAATAGGTCAGAAAAAGAGGTGTCAGGAAGGGACGACTCAAAGTGCTTAACCAACTAGATGAGAATACCAAGAAGGAGATGAGCAAGAAAGAAATTTTGACATACACAAGAAGGAATAAAGTTCTAGTTCCTCCATCATCAGCTCCAGTCCCTCCATAACAAGCAAAAGAAGATCCACCTCAGTCTGTAAAAGAAGTGCCTCTGCCTCCTCCACCACCGACACACAACCTACTCCCAAAACATGTACCAACCAATGAAGAAATTTAGTTGAACATAGATGTGTCAGCCATGGTCGAGAAGATGAATATGTTAGTACCTGTTGTTGAAATGTGCAAGATCCCATTTGTGAGGAGGGAAGTTCTAAAATCATTAAAGGTACCTGACGAGGGAGAAGACCCTCCTGTGATTATGAGCACCATGTATCACGGGCATCAAAGAGACGAAAACTCTCCTTTCTATGTTTCGTTGGGAGTGAATGGTCTCTGATTGAATAACTACATGTTGGATTTTTGGTCCTCGACAAATATGATGTCTTTGAAGGTTATGAAACAATTTGGTTTGAATACAACCCACCAATATGGAAATGTGTGCGACACTGATTCAAAGAAGTTGAAAGTATATGGTCTCGTAGAAGATGTGGATGTATATTTACATGATTTCCCTCATATCATCCTTGTTATGAACATAGTGGTGATCGATGTCCCAAATGCTTGGAATATGCTCTTATCGAGGAGTTGGGTTGCAGCCTTGGAAGGTTTTCTCAGTATGGATCTCACTCGTGTGCACATTCCCATGGGGGATGGTACTTTTGAGATCTTATATAGTCGGCAAGCAGTCAAGAAACATGTGATGGATTTGAACCACCCTGATTATCATAGTGATTGCAAGTTTGATGTGCATCCACAGATCATTGAATATGACCCATGGGATTTGCCTTTTATACAAGAAGATTGCATAGACACACTACTTTCGAGGACAAACGAATACAAAGAAAAGCTTGCAAAATGATAAGGAAAGGAACCATGATCTATCAAGGTACCTAAGAAAGAAGAAGATAAGAAAGATAAAGAGTGAGAAGAAGTCGTGAAAGACATGGTCAAGGCGGAACCACCTTCACAGCCTTACATTGAAAACATACCTTACATCAACTTTGATTAAGGGAGCCTTGCACTCATGTGGGACAAGAAGAGGTGTGAACACAAGTAGGATCAGAGGAATGATGTATTATGGCTTGGCCCTTATGTCATCAAGAAGAAGTCCGAGAAAGGAAAATATTACTTGTCTGCCATGGATAGGAGAAATATGTCATTACCAGTTGATGGATCTCTTCTCTGACCCTATGTTCAAGGAACTTGACATCTTCAGGGCCCAATGCCTAGGTAAGTAGGTAGGTCATTTACTTCCCCTTGCATTTGCATTTGCTTGTTCAAGATAGCTTAGTTGCATCTACTTATGTTTGCATGTCATATCTGATTTTTCATTTTTCTCTACTTGCATTATTGCATAGTTGTTTCACATCATTTGATTTTATCATATTATATGTTAGTCAAAGTTTTTTTTTTAAATGAAAAATTTTCTTTTGAAGACTAGTTGAAATTTTGGATTTTTTTTATCATATGGACAAAGGGTGAGTGAGCCTCCCTGGATTTCACGATTTGTTGTTTTAGTGTGTGTAGGAGTAGGTCTTACCAAGATACGACGAGGTTCTCATGCACTCTACGACGAGTACATGTCCCCGAGTAGGAGCCATATGTTATCCCCCATTTATAGGGATAACTAAGAAGATGATGTATCAAGGCAAACAGATTTCAGACATGGAGTATGGAGAGGCATGCCATCACACAGAGCCATTCATTCACCACACATCACCACTTGATTGATGGTATCAACATCCACCACACCTAGCTTGGATCACAGAGGACAAGGGGTATTACTCCATGAGGTAACAAGTCTGGTATTGTGGTAAGTGTCATTCTAATAATTCAAGCATTTGAACATGTTGCAAATATTCCTTTCTTGATCTTGAAAATGTTTGCTTGGAAATTATGCTTTTTGTCATATTTCTCTTTGGTAAGTGTCATGGTTTCATAGTAAGTGGCCACCCTTGTGGAAAGGGTTGCTACCAGGACCTCTTCATGAAGGGCCATCGTACCATTCCCACTCATACTTACCATTTTCCATCAGTTCTTCCCTTATGTTTCCTTATCTTTTGGGTTTTTGGGCCAAATTGACCCAAGAAGGGCTTGTACCTCATTTCATGGGAAGAAGGGGTTGAAGGCCCAAAGGTTTGTAGCTGGAAAAAGTTAAAAGTCAATCATAATCCTTTCAGATGCTTTCCCGAGGATCCCGAGAACAATGAAATGTTTCTCGAAAAAATGTTAAAGGACCCCTAAAAATAACTAATTAAAATCATGCCAACCAAGGTATAGTGGTGTGGCCTTTGTTTTTATTGCTTAGTTTAGTGCCCCACATTGTCTTCAACTCGGGGAAGCATTGTGACTAGGTTAGAGTGTATGTGGACTTTGTTTTTATTACTTAGTTTAGTGCCCTCATATGTCTTCAACCTGACAACACTCTAATAAATTAATGGCAAATGGGCTTGGAAAAATGTTGCATCGCTGACGAAGGGTAGCACACCCTCTACAAAGGCACCCATAAATGAGACAATATGAACCCTCGTATGTCATGAGACCCCATTCATAGAAGTCTAACCCCATCCACTTCACATTCATTGCATGAATTGGAGAGGGTTCTCCTTGGAAACATCCCCTACTTGAGGATTGGTTCACCCAATAAGTCACTATGACACCCCTCCCATGTCTAAATTTGGCAAATTGTGTAAGGTCTTTAAGGATATGTTTATTTTGAAAAGGGGGGATTTGATGCACATGTTTGGGTGGTTCTTTTATTAGATAAGGCTTACTTGGAATGATATTGTGACCTGTGGACCCTTGGAGGGTGTACTTGCTTGTCTTTGCAAGTCTTTGACAAGTGACAACTTGATCGTGGAGGCACAAGGTCACTTGGACCTTCGCTTGGGGCATGAAGCCCACATAATGGATGATGCACCCCATCTACTTGGACAACTTGGATGAGGGATGTTGCCTTTGGAGGCACTTGAGTGGCCTTTGGAGGTGACTTGTTATCCCTACCAACCCCAACGTTTTCCTTTGGAGGCCTTATCACTCTCTTCCGGGGCATGACGTCGCGCTTGGAGGGATAGAGTTGGTGGTTTTGGTTGACTGGATGATGATTTGGCATGCCTTGATGGAGGGAAACCTTTGCACCCTAGAGACCAGGCCTTTAGAGGCCCAACGATTTCCTCAAAAGGCTTAGGGACTTGCTCTATGCCAAAACGTCACTTTTAGGGCATGACACCACCCCTAAAAGGGGTTTTTCATTTGTAAATTTGTATTTTAAGTTGTAAATGAACAATTAAAGGAGGTCGGCCTCCCTAAATTTATGTTGACTTGTTGAATGTGGACAAAAGGGTTTTAGGTGACTCATATAAATATAGGTCACCTCTTTTGTCATTTTGGACATCATACACTTGAGAATTACATAGGTTTATGGCTGAAATTTTCGCCCCTCTTGGGCAATTCGCATCTCTCTATCTCTTGTGCTCTTATGGATGCCAATTACTTGTATTTTGGAGGAAAGTGGTGCACTATCTCTCTTGGATGCTTGTCTTTCTCTTGCGGTGGAATATGCTTGGTAAAAGAGGGTTTATCTTGCTATCTCTTGTAATTGGTAAGTAAATTTTTGCATATTGTTAGTGTTTCTTATTGTTTCATGATTATTATTGTTTAAACCCTTGGAGAAGTATAAAGGAATACATCCTCCACTAAGTCTATCACATTTGTCTTTGGATAAACTACTAAACAAGGTTGCTAGGAGAAGTAAAAAGGCTCACACCCTCCTATATTTATCTTCCTAGTTTGGTTTGCCATAGGGAGTAAAAAGGCTTACACCCCTAGGGAGGTAGCACAACTAGCCCTTGCAACAACAGACCCCATAACCAATTTGACAAGGCACTAGTCTAATTTGCATTGGAATACGTGAAAAATAGAGATTTTGTAATTGTTCAAGTTGGAATCAATTTTGCATGCTTAAGGCTTCTTTGTGCCTTAAGGGCATCTAGCTTAGCCAATTAATTCTTCTTATTGTTAAAAATAAATGTTATAGGCATTAGGGCTGCATAATACTCTCTTTTTCAATCATGTCTCACTTATCTACTGCTGAAATTTACTTGTGAACCTAGATTATCATTCTACTGCACATTAGTTATTATTTGCACGGTTTACTTGTCAATTTTCATGGTTAGATTTTGTTGTCGTAGCAATTGTTTGCTACAACCACTTGGTTGTTATAATACATTGTTGATAACACCTAAACAACAACCCTAAATACCATCTAAAGTCTTTCTCTTTTCAATGGAAGTTTGACTAATTATTGCTAGCTTAATTTCCATCATCGTATACTTGATTTTAGTGGTTTAATTTGCAGCTATTGGTAATTGTTTCTTGCTGATTTATAGACTTATACACTGTTTCAATTTCGCACAACAAGGTTCCTTGTTGAATCCCCATTGGTTAAAGGCTTGTTTGATCATCATTTGTCTTGTTCCGAGCAAGGCTAACGTTATTTTGCAGGTACACAACTATTGGCAATCATTTACCCTTCAACAAAACACATTCTCAAGCCATCCTTCATCTCCAATCTTGACTTTTAGGGGATCCATTCTTCATCATCTCGCTTTTCATCTTGATCCCCCAAGGGTAACCGAGATTCCCCCCTTGTGGTGACTTGTCATCACTAAAGCGAGGGGAGTGTCTATCTAAGGTGACAGTGGGTAGGTAGTCTCGTAGTAGTCACACAACCATGGATTGGTTTGGGCTTTGCCCAATCTGTAGATTGTGCGATAGCACTAATCTCATAGCTTCGTATATTTTTATATCTAGTTCATATATGAGGTTCTAGTAGTAGGATCTAAGTTCTTCTTCTATTTTCTCATATTTATCTACTTGTCCCCTTGAGCAGAATGTAGAGAAGTAATTTTGTTTGTGTTACTTTTGTTGATCATGGAGTTATGAAAGGATTTAGAGTTTCAATTGTCTTCCTTGGGCTATTTGATTCTTGACTTTTGCTTCCAAAGAGTCCCTTCTTGCTTATCTTTGAGGTCTATCTACTCCTGGAGGAATGACTCCCTTTGAATCAAGTCTTTATTTCTTCCTTCTTGGATGACTGAGAGATGAACCTCTTCCACTTGTTTTAGATTATTTTGGGCTTGAAAGGTATTCCCAAAAACATATATTTTCCATGTTTTTATTATGCTCTTCAAGTTCTCCGGTCTCTGTTGAAATTTGTACGTTAGGGATCCTTTTGTGGGTTTATTGTCTATCCACTAGTGCTTTATATTGGCTTTAAAGTTCAGATGATCCAATCGTAAATTTTCAAATTTAAAGGGTTTGTGTCTTGGAGGTGCCATAATATCCCATGAGAGACAAACTAGCCAATGATTAGAGCATGCTCTTGATTTTTTTTTATTTTGTCATGTCTGCTCCATCATTTATTAGTGATTTTATACCAAGAAGTGATCTTATCTTGCAACCATCTGATTTACTCCCCCTCTTTTGTTCTTTTGAGAGTGGCAACCATTTTTGTTAACTACGTCTATTAGTTTAAGTTTCGTAATTGTATTTGGATTTAGTGTTCTCCTCATCTAGATGCCTTATGCCACCTCTTTTCTTTGTAAGAGAGGTAATCATACTAAAATTACCTCTAATGATCTAGGGAGTTTCTTTTAGAGCAACCCCCATGTTTTGGAAAGTGTCAAGGAAAGTAAATTTGTTTGCTAAGACATTGAGACCATAAACATTAGTGACAGAGCCTTTACTTGTTGTTCGGATTTCCTTGAATTGTAATGTAATGGTGTTTCTTATTTCAATGATGTTTTTATGATTTACTAGTGTCAGACTCCAGAAAATAACCAAGGTTGTAGAGAAACCTTCAATACTTGTTGATGCTAAGTCACGACCTTCTTGCACCCCATGGCCTCATCTTTCATGATTTCCTTAACATGTTTTGTTCCATGAAGCATAAAGATAATTGGTTTATATTTGAGGAATATGTTCATAAGAAGCCTATGATTGCCTTTACTTTCAACCCCTCGAATGTTCCATGAAATAATATTCACAATTAAACTTTGCGGGGTATAAGGAGGTATTTGTTCTCAAGTAAGACAATATGAACAGAGTCTAGTAGTTGGGCTCCCTCTTCCTAGATCTTTTGTTTTCTAAGCTCCCTTCCTCTTTTCTTCATTTTTAACCCTAATTTCATTGTAGGTTTTAGCAGGATGATTCTAATACGCAATCTAGATGACTATCATTGACTTTGCAAGGAGGAGCCTACCTTGTTCTTGCTTTTCATTGGCTCCTTTTGAATCACTTCCAAGTCTTCTCTGGGCATATTTGTAAGGAAATTTTCACCATATATTTATATGAGGGCTAGAGGATCCACCTCTTATATGTCCATGTCTTCAATATGGTCAAGATCTTCCAAGTCTCCAGGAGGACTAAGTTCCTTCCCTTAGATCTTGGATAATTTTTCTTTTGACTATGTAATGAGTCCTTTTTCCTTGGAATCCTCTTGGTCTACCTTTGTGCGGGTCAGTGCTTCTTTTGTTGTCTCTCTTGCTCTCAACTCTTGATTATCCTATTATGAAGCTAGAGATTGGAAGTTGTTATTCATATTGGGAGCAATGAAGATTGTTTGAACTCCTTGTTTTTTACTCGATTTTATTTTGCTAGGGACCTTGACAAAACCCTCTATGTCTATGTTTTCTCCTCGTTTCTTGGTTTTGATGCTAGCGTTGAGCGGACAATCTCTGAATCAGTGGGACCATGTTAGTGGCATTATCTATACCTGAAGGGAATGTGTTCATAATCCAAATTCTGGTTCCACTATGAGTCTTGAAAGGTTATATAAATAGATTTGAGCAAGGCCCCATATATGTTCATATAGACACAAGTCCCAACATATGTAGTATACTTACCCGTACTTGTGATTTCATATGCTTGACAAAGTTAACAAACGTATTCCCTGTTCTTGCTAAGGTTTCTTCATTCCAAAGCTCATGTGGAAGAGAGTGGAAATGGATCTAGATAGGGGATGTTGCGAAGTCCTCCTTTTTTAGGCTAAACTTCTCTGTCCATAAGTGTAGATGCAGGCTTGCGGAGTTAAAGAAATATGGCCCTTCTTTGAAGATTCATTCCCTATCCTCAATATTTGAGAAGATTGCGTAAAAAAACCATTGGATATGATTTTCAAGACCACCTAGCCCTTTGGCTTATAGTGCAAGTTGATCCACTAGATTGAGGTTTTCTATAAGGGCCAAATCCCCATGAACTTTTCAATCAATGCATGATATTTTATGTATTGTATGTGGCCTCCTACTCACGCCTCAAATTTTCTGACGTTTTCTCCATGCATCCTTCCACGCAATTCTTATCTTATTTGTTCAAATCCTTACTTTTGGTTGTACTCTCCGATCTTCATGGCATACCTTCCTTATCTTCGTATTATTCTTTTCCCACACCCCATCTCCATTGTTTTGTTAACCTCCCTTGATAATGCATCCTTAAAGAAAGGCCTTGCCTTATTGCCCTCTTACGATGAGATCTTTGCATCTTCCATTATCCTAAGCACCCTACCTATCCTTACACCGTCACCTCTTGCAAATCTACAAACCCTAACTCGTTTAGAGTTCCTCGCTTAGCTCCTTCCATCTTTTTCGCATCCACAAAAGAGGGAATTTGGACATTTTGAATCACGATGGACTTTTTTCATTTCGATGTATATATTTCAGTGTTTTCAAACACAAGCCTTGGGTGATATAATATCCATAATATTCACGAATGACAATTGATAGATCCTAATGATTATCGATCAATAATTTTTATTTTATTAAATATGATGTATAGCGTACTCAATGTATGTTTTGGGGACACATATAAATCATAAATAAAACGGATCAAAATATAGAAAAAAGTCTATGCAACCTTTTGGACTCCAAGGGTTGTGAGAATACTTTATGGTTTTTAATGATCTCACATAACTTACAATGCACAATGACAAGGCACTTACTTTGTATGTTTTGGAGACATCATATAAACGATGGAAAAGATGGAAAAGTCCAAGGATTGGGAGGATACTTTGTGCTTTTGCAAAATCTCACATAAATTATACAGAATTCAATGGGTTGAAAAAACTCTAAGGCACACAGATTATACAGAATTAACCACTCAAATATGTAGATCCAATAATTTCTTGTCGAATTTCGAGTAAATAATTTCTCAAAAATTTTTAGGCAAAATCCAAAACATAAAACGTTTATTCTACGGCTTAATAAATTGTCCTTTGTTTATTAAATAAATGGTTCGTGCTCTTTGTCACAAACTCACATCCCCAAAACAAAAAATGAATTACATCCCCAAGTGTTATATTTACATCGAAGGTGTATTTTAAGAGAGGGTTCTTCTCATTTTTTCGTTGTCTGTCCACGACGTATCAAATACCAACATGTGGTCGTCATTCGTGTAACTTGTTTGTCTTTATCCACAATCCTCTAACTTGTTTGCCTTTATCCACGGTTTTTATAGCACCGCGTATTGAAAGGTGCGTTGAGCTTCCCTGCTCTCTTTATTCTGCATTCATGGCGTCCTCTTTCATTCGCTTCTTGTGCCAACACAGTTAAGTCACCGGGTTTGACTACTTGGCATGATGAAGTTTGAAATTGGACGAATTTAATTAAGAGGTGAATAAATTTGTTCAAAATCATCCACCAAAATCAGCTAAATAATGGACATCTCATTTCCAAATAATTTCATAGTTAATTTACCTATAAATTTACCATGAATGAAGGATTCAAGCATCTACACCTTGATTTTATCGATTTTATTATACATAAGATATCTCATGCATAGGATAATGACCTTAGAACTCAAGCGTTTCAATCTCGATATCGGTATGGTCATGGATCGAGTGACTACATAACTTTATTAACTTCCATACTGATCGTGATCAAACCAGATAAACTCAATCTGGAAATGGATTACCTTTACCTTGGCCACGAATTGTTATATGTAAACAAAATCAATTGGTTTACATGCAACTAAATCTACCGTACCCTCTCATGTTATATGATATATAAGCCTTGATGTTTTTTCATATATATAAATGGTGATATCTATAATATTATAATATCAAAGGTGACTTTCAATTAAATTATTTATAAGAGTGATTTAGTCTATAAATTAAAATAATTAAAATAATGTAGTTAGGTTATAAATTATTATAAATTTATATATATTACAAATTTAATTTATGTATGTATAATTTTATATGATATAATAAAAATTTTGCAACCTCTAATTTAGTAGATCCTACATTATTAGCAAATTATGTGTTGGTATCGCTAAAAAACAATAAGCCTGAGAAGGAATTGCAAAACTTATACATTAATAAACTATACGATTTCCTTGGAGATGGTAGAAAGTCCTTTGTCACAACATTATTTCATGCTCTTGAAGATGGTTTGATTCCAACATCTATTGAGGAAATCGAAGGTACCAGGTTGAATGATGTTGGAACTATTGTAGTTAGTGGAGGGCTTTTAGAATTGAGAAGTTCTTCTCCAAAAATTGAGACACTTCCCAATGTTGTAGTTTGTGTATTTAATGATCTCGAGGAGAAGGAGATAAGTGATTATGATGATGATTATAACCATAAACATAGAAGGAGAGACACATGTTCTCAATCTTTTGATCTAGATGGTGAAGAGGATGATTCGATGAGACCTGTCAAGAAGTAGGGTGGGCTTCCACATAATGACCAATCATTATAGGAAAGTGATGCACAATTTTCACATCGTTGAGGGGAATATACCGCCATTGTTGTTATAGCAAATTTTGCCTCACCCCATGCAACTTGCTTGGATGGCCTTTCCATTTCCCTATGCAGACTTGAAGTCCCCTTTTGGACTTCTCATAGCCAAAAAAATGTATTTTTCCACATGAACGCACCCTATCAGTTAGACAACATGTGTATACCCAGGTTGCACCACTACAACCCGTGTACATCAAGTTTGGTGCTCAAAATTAAAAATTATGTTGGGTTTCCATGTCATGTCACGAGATCCATGATCCTTTACCTTCCATATACTGGAAACGTTCCAACTCGGCCCTTCAGTTCCATTTGAAGGCTATAAATTGAGTCATATCCAAGCCGTGGAGGAGGAGAGAATTCAACTTTTGAGAGCAAAGATACTCTGGAGAAATTTTCACTTCACATTGAGTCTGCATCCCTTTATCCTTTAAAGTCTGAACACAATGTTTAGCCCCCAAGCTCTTCCTTCTTTGATGAAGAACCTCATTATCTCATTTATATGAGCTTGCCTTTGGTGGAGGATTAAAGTGGTGGAGGCCTAGCTGGACAAGACTCAGTTTCTCGGTTCAGAGACGTGCCGACACAAAAGTTTGTCACTTGTATATTTCTGTTGATTATTTTAATTGAAATATTATTTTCTCGTCCAATTGATATCTTGCAAATATTTGATTTAATATTCCATGGGCGTATTTTTCATGTATGTTAATGGATTATACTATTTTATATGATAACATTATATATTATCACCATATGCTTGTGTATCTTGGTTGTTGAGGACAAGTTGCAGGTATAAAGCTTTGAGTTGAGTGCTCAATGATGGTCTTCATCGAATGTCCGAACGAGTTAGGCTCTTGGCCTTATCTTGTTGGCATTTCATTTATATAACATACTTGAGATTATAGTTGATTTTTGTGTTAATGTTTATGCCATTATTATAGTTCTTTGCATTTCAATAGATAAGAGCATCATAAGAACAAGATCACTGAGAAATACACATTCACAAGAGACATAACATTTATCATGGGAAACCCTCTAGGGGGAAGAAAACCCAACAAAAACTTCCTTATCATAAATAGCTTATACAATGTTCAAGAGATAAATCAAACCAATACAGATAGTCCTCCCCAAGAGATGTGTCACTCTTCTTCTCCTCTCTCTAACTGGTAATTGCAGCTTGCCTCATAAGATAATGAGCAAGTGAGTTGTGTGTTAGAAGTGAGGTGCTAGCCTCCTATATATACAAGATTGGCACGTGTGAAAGGGTTTCACTAGCAGGGCCGACCTCTGACTCTGGGTGGGTAAACCCACCTTTAATTAATTTTGGGTCTTCAATAATAACAGTTGGGGCCGACTTCTTATTCTGCCCTTTATAATTGTCCGATGACCAATCCGCAAAAGGGGATTTGGTCCTTATACAATTACCGACATGATTAATCCACAATGGGGATTAATCCTAATAATAAAATAACAATAATAATAAGAATGTTCTTCGCAGTTACATTATTTCAACACTCCCCCTTAACAAGAAGGGTATTCTTCATCAGCATCAAGCGAGAGAGGTCTGCATCATCAGTGGCTTCAGGAGGACAGTATCGTCAATATCATCTTGAAACATAGGCTAGCATATTTACGAGTCATCGAAAGTTTTCTTCATCGGCAGCATCATCATTCTCGAAAGAATGCTATCATTATCTGCATCAAATATGTATCAGTAAAAATGATACCTCATCACAACACTAGGCTGGCAGTACTACATTGGCTCAATGTCACAGCTGTTAAGTTGGTAGCTCAGTGTCAGTCACATCTTGCTTTACGTCTAACAACTAGGTCAAAAGCAAGGAACATCATCATCTCGCTTTACGTCTAACAACTAGGTCATAAGCGAGGAATCACAACGTCATGCTTTACGTCTAACAGTGAGGTCAGAAGCATGACTCATCTTGCTTTACGTCTAACAACGAGGTCAGAAGCAAGGTACACATCAACATCTCACTTTACGTCTAACAACGAGGTCAGAAGCGAGGAATCATCTTGCTTTATGTCTAACAACGAGGTCAGAAGCAAGGAATCACAACGTCATGCTTTACGTCTAACAATGAGGTCAGAAGCATGACTCATCTTGCTTTATGTCTAACAACTAGGTCAGAAGCAAGGAACACACAACGTCATGCTTTACGTCTAACAGCGAGGTCAGAAGCATGACTCATCTTGCTTTACGTCTAACAGCGAGGTCAGAAGCA
>ML778608.1:485290-495826 GCA_009831015.1 Picea engelmannii | reverse complement strand
AGAGATCTCGTCCCTTGCGTTGTCCTTTCTTCTGAAAATTTCTTGAATGAGATTCTTGGTTGTTGAATTTGTTTGATGGTTGCGGTTCTCTATGAGATTCCCTTTTGAACTAGGGTTTCTTCCTTCCTCCTTTTGTATGAGTAGCTAGGGCTTGATCATCGTCCCTTGCTAGTAGTGCTTCATGGTTGGCTACCCTTGTCTCTTCTTGGGTGCATTCTTCCCATAGGCTCGCTCTCAAACTGTAGTTTCTCCTTTCTGCCACATACTGACTGGACGAAAGCATCCCAAGGTCTTGCGAGACCATTTAGGGTTGTTATTACGAATTCGTCTTCGTCGATGGTGTCTCCAATCGCTTTCAACTATTCTTTTATTTCTGAGATTCGAGAGAAATATTCTTGAATCATTTCTCCTTTCTGCATCTTGGTATTCTTCAATTGAGTTCTTAGGTTCATCTTTCGATTGATGTTCTTTCCTTCATATAGTTTGCTTAGAGCATCAAACATCTCCTTCAGAGTTTTCTTGGACGATACATATGGGATCAGGTGGTCTTTGATTGAATCTGCAATGATTCTTTGAGCCCTGATTGAGTCCTTCTGATGCTTTGCTTTCTCCACGACATCTTCAGGTTCCTCCACTTCTTCTTTGATAAATTTTGCTAGGTCATTCTCTGCAAGGATCAGACCGATCCTATACTTCTAGGCACGAAAGTTGTCTATGCCTTCTAATTTCTCAACAAGCTTTGTGCTTGCATACATCTTGTACTCGAGGCTATGAAAATGACCAAAAATTGAAAATGCTTAAAATCAAATTTTGACCTTACCAGGAGGTGCGCTTGGTTGAGGCGAGTAGCCTAATACACATGGATCTGAGAAAATCCAATTTTTACCCCATCAAATCTGATCTGTGGATTTCTGGACTAGTGCTTCTGTTACTTATGGTACTCTGGTACTTCTGGTACTGGTTTTCTGGTACTTCTGGTACTCTTGTGAAACTAGGGTTTCACTTTGCGGGAGATCCAGCCACCGAAAAGGTGCGCTCTAGGTGCCAAATTGTTCCTAGGGGGAGGGTGCAACTTTCTAGGTGTTTAGGGAGCTGAAAAGAGATACTTTTGCAAAACCCTAATTTGCAGGTGCTGAAGCAATGACGTTTTTCCTCTTGCAAATTGTGCTTCCTTCAGGTTGGCTCTGATACCATGTTAATGTTTATGCCATTATTATAGTTATTTGCATTTCAATAGATAAGAGCATCATAAGAACGAGATCACTGAGAAATACACATTCACAAGAGACACATCATTTATCCTGGGAAACCCTCTAGGCAAAGAAAACCCAACAAAAACTTTCTTATCATAAATAGCTTATACAATGTTTAAGAGATAACTCAAACCAATACAGATAGTCCTCCCCAAGAGATGTGCCACTCTTCTTCTCCTCTCTCTAACTAGTAATTGCAGCTTGCCTCATAAGATAATGAGGAAGTGAGTTGTGTGTTAGAAGTGAGGCGCTAGCCTCCTATATATACAAGACTGGCATGTGTGAAAGGGTTTCACTGGCAGGGCCAACCTCTCACTGTGGGTGGGTAAACCCACCTTTAATTAATTCTGGGTCTTCAATAATAACTGTTGGGGCCGACTTCTTATTCTACCCTTTATAATTGTCCGATGACCCATCCGCAAAAGGGGATTTGGTCCTTATATAATTACCGACATGATTAATCCACAATGGGGATTAATCCTAATAATAAAATAACAATAATAATAAGAATGTTCTTCGCAGTTACATTATTTCAACATTTTGTAGTCATTATGTCTGTTGTGGTTTACCCCATGCCATAGAGAGATTTTCCTCGTAACAGAATTGGCGACCATACTATGGATTGATCTTCTATTTTGGGGTTTGGAGTGTGTTTCTCCTTGACTTGCTCTCTGTTACCTGAGTTTCCTTGTCGCTTGATTGCTTGACAACCTATTTTTACTTTGCATATGATTTTCTTGGACTAATCCTTGCCCTGGTAGTGTTTTACTACATATACGCGGGTTTTCTCTTGACATACACGTACACACACGAGCTGCCCTTCTATAGGGTGCGTACATATGCGAGTTTTTCTTCAACAGTCGTGTACATCAACGTTTTGGTTTACTGGTTGAGTTTCGTGTTTATTGGGTGAGTTTGGATGGCTGCAGAGTCTTCTTGGATCTCTGTCCTAGCTGTTGAGTGCTTGCAAAGTGATAGGAAACCTTATTATTGTTGGATTTTCCGACGGTATTCTTTCTTATCATCTTTTTCATTGATTGTCCTTACATCTTGGTCTGAGTGTTTGCTTCTTGGTATCCTACTTGCCTTGTCTCTTTTTTCTTGTAGCAGTGTGTGTATATCAAGTTGTTATTCAATCCTTGCATTTTCGTTTCTTTATATCGAAAATACAAAAAAAAAATTGCTCATTTTTGCATTATGGCATTTGCTCTTTTGGGTTCTTAGTATTGATCTTGATACATATGGAAAGATTGCATTTTATTGAAATTGTAGAGGTTGCATTTTCAAATCTTACCATCTTTTGAGAATTTAAGATTTAGCATTATGTTTATATTCATTTCTTTGATATGTTGAGTCACAATATCATTAGTTTCATGAACACGTCCTTTGAGTAAACAAAGCCATTAAAAGTAACGATCATTAACTAAAATTAATTAGAAACGATTTTATTTTTTAGGGTACACAAACAAACATAGGATATAGGGCCTTGGAATAAGATTTTGTGAGTAAATTTCTCCAAGGCTATTAAACTAAACATATGTGTCTGACCAGGGAGTGGTGAAATCCATTATGTAATTAGTGTCATCGGGACACTCCGCTCACATCGGAGTTAAGCACGAGGTCGCACGAAGTTGGTTGCAAAGATAGCCCTCTAATACCTTCTTAGAATTAGGGATATTTTTGGGGATCTATTCGTATTTAGGGGTCTTTCTAGTACCTTTACCTTCGCGAGAGGCGGTGCTTTCAAGATTTCAGGCTTTGTTACCCTACCCATACGGTGGACCTGACTTACGACTGTTCGCATGTGCATTGGTTATATGATGGTGGCTCTAGTTGCTTGACATAGGTAGCCACATATGTTACTTCCAGGGGTTATTCTGCAGGTACCCTGAGTCAGATAAGGATCAAACATCACACAACCTTTATGGAGAATAACCTCTCCAGGGGGATCTGACCGACTGTGTGTTAAGCCCACAAGGGCCCTTATAATTGATTCTGATACCTCCAATCTTTTGAAGGGAGTCTTAGGCCCCTCTTGGGAGAGGCATACCTACTCTAGTGAGGGAGGCCCATTTTCAGCCACTATATCTTGTTTGTGTGCATTGGCCTTTTTGCTTTACTTTGGTGTGCTCTCTAATTATTAATTGGCCTTAGGATTTTGTATTGTGTTGTGAGTTTTCATTGCTATGGTTAGTGGAGCCCTCGTGACTCTCTCAGTTAGCGCTACCCAGCCCATGGTCTTTGCTTATTCCATGGGGACGAATCATTTTGTATTTCTGAGTGGTACGCCGAATCATGATACTCAGCCAATACCTTGGCCCTCTAATCCTTTTTTTGGTATGCGAGACATGTCTTCGCACTTTCCATCCTCTGTCTCGTCGTCTTATGTGAATCCTAGTTTTGGGTCTAGGGGTACGATGCCTCCTTATTCTCCCTTTCTGTTTGGTGGGGGTCATATCCCTCAACCAACTCCCAGGGTTGGAGGTTGGAATCCTCCTTGCTTTGGACCCAATCCTAGCTTCACTTTTCCAGGATCAAGTGCTCAAATGGGCACACAATTTGCTTCCTATATTTCTTCCTTCATTCCTTCTTCTTCCATGTCGATTTCGACGAACACATTTATTATGGTGAATCCCTCTTTGTCCTCTGGTGTTCCATCTAGAGGGAGTCAGTTTTATAGTATGGAAAACCCCCTTCAAGTAGTTCCTTCGTCTGGCGGAAACATATATCCTCACTTGAGTAACCCTTGTCATGTTGCTTTCTCTTCACAAGTGGCTTCCTCAGTGATGATGCCCTTACAACCTTTTATGAATCAGTTTGGAGGAGGATATCATCATGTCAGATAGGGCTATGGTGTATACCAGAACCCTGTTTATCTTGCAATCTCTCAAAATCAGTCTTTCTCGGAATGTTAGTCTCAAATGTCGCAACCAGTGACTGCAAGTCCTGCTAGAAACACAAGTCCAATCACTGCGAGTCATACGGGCATTATATCACCAACCTCTGCTAGTCATCTTGGACATAGGTCAACAATATTTGCAAGTCGTGTTGAAGACCAGTAACCAGTCGTTGCATGTCATGCTGGGGGCACAACTCTAGTCACTGCCAGTCATACTACACATACATCACCAACCTCTGCTAGTCATGTTGGGGATTCATCACCAACCTCAGCTAGTCATGTTGGAGGTTCGTCAACAACCTTTGCAATTCATGTTGAAGACAAGCTACTAGCCTTTGCAAGTCATTCTAAGAGCATGTCACCAACCACTGCAAGTCATGCTGGGGGCATTCATACGATTGAGAATCCTCAACGTATATGACTTAAGTCCAAGTTCCTTTGTAGGATTTACAAAGGAGATCACCTTACTCGTTAGTGCCTTGATACTACAATGGTACAAGAAGTGTAGTCCTTGTCTGATAGCCCTTCGGGTTCTGAGTTGTCTTTGGTTTCCCAACATTCTAATCCTTCTTTGGTTGATACAATGGTCATGCCAATGTAATCTTCGACCGACACCACTCCTATTTTGGGGAGCGATGCATCTCTTGACCATGTTGTCTCGCATCATGTTCAACCAACGGTCGTGCCGATGCAATCTTCGGTTGATCCCACTCTTCTCTTGGAGAGTGGCAAGTCTAAGGAAGTGACATTGTCGATGCAATCTTCAGTCAATCCCACTCTTCTTTTAGGGGGTGATGCGTCTTTTGACCATGTCCTTAACATTTCCAGTTCTGTACCTTCTAAATAAGGGAGCATTCCACTTTCTTCGAGTACACTCCCTCCAAGTCCTATGATGGTTTCCTTTGATTGGGATGATCTTGTAGAGCCTCGACTTCCTTCTCTGCAAGGATCCTTTGCAAGTATTTTATCCTCCTCGACTTGGCAAGTTTTGGGATCTCCCAAGATTGTGTCAGCTACCTGTGAGTTTTCGAATTTCGTCAGAAGTCCTGCACGAGAGCCTTGGCCTCCCTCTTTATATGCTGCTTAGAACAACATCCTCTGAGTCTTAGTTAAGCTCTTTTCCCGACTCTCTAAAAAATGAAAAGATTGTCGAGTGAACTTGTCTCTTCCACACTCGTTAAATGGATTTGAAAGGACGTTTATTTGGTGTAAGTTTAACCCTTTTTCAGACCAAGTACACTAATTTCGAAAAAGGAACACTCTAGTCAACATTGGCTAGAAGAGTTCTCCTAGGTATTGTTTTATACTTTTTCGAGCCTAGGGGACTAAATTTATGAAAAAGGACATTCTTTGGAGTTAAGTTGTAATTGCATTCCATCCTCCTGCTTACGGTACTGAGCCTATTTTTAGTTCCATCTTTCTTGTTATAAGCCTCTTACCTCAACAATTTGCATCACTAAGCCAAGTATAACCTTGTTTGTATCCTTTGCAGCTTGACACCCTATACCCTGAGAGGAAACATTCCCCCGAGTGTTCATACCCCACATGCACTTCCTTGCATTGAGCATAGGTATGTTCCACTGTTTGGAGCTAATTTCTTACTCACAACACTCATTTCCTCCCCTATATCATAGCATTCATTTGCCTATGAAAAAACAAAAAAAGATGGGCGGGAAAAGAATATTATCTCATATCGGCAACAATTGTGTCGCCTTTTAACAAAGCACAAACTTTTGAGTCCACTTGTCATCCAAAGTTTGGGTTTAGCATGACCTTAGGAAGCTGAACTCGTTACTTAGAATTTACTCCTCCGACTGGTTATTCTTCTAGTCCTTATGGAGAGTTCGTTGATGCCTCCTGCATCATGAAGTTTCATTATCAAGTCTATGCTTCTTGAGTTATCCACATGTCTCATGCTCTTGTTCAAAGGATGTCTATAATCCTGTGTCAGCCATTTCTCATAACTCTTGAATTTTCATGTCGGACATACCCTCAGTGTGTCTCAGAGTTACATGAAGTTGTAGTCCTACCGTGCACCCTGGTCCTACTTTCATTATAGGTAGGTAACCTTGAACCCAACAATCGACATCTCCTTATTGGTCGCTGACTGGGAGGTTTCCCTTGTGTTCGATGACCATAAATCTATTCACACATTGGGATTCATGCAGTGTCTTGGATTCCATTAGCCTTATTGGTGATTTCCTCGCCTTTGTCGGCAGTCTTCCTTATTGGCTGTTATTCAGAGGGTCTTTTTCGTGCACTACTTACATCTGGTGCATGTGAAAGACGCACAAGGTCGTTGGTTCTTGAACATCCTCTTCATCCGAGTTCCTCCAAATCAACAAGTTATTGCTTTGTACCTCGTGCTGACTAATGAGAGATGCCTTAATGCTCTCCTTTCAGTGAATCTCCTTCCATCGACTTTAGATCATATATTCTGGAAATGAGACCTAGATTCCTATGATTACCTGGAGGCTTGCAGTCATCAGTGGCAGGTTCTCCCGCCATTGACAGTTGGGAATACACCAATGTCTCTTAATCGATGGATTCTTCAAGTGTTCGACCTCAACACCTTTATCCACACTTGTAAGAATGTACTCAGTGCCTTGATACCTACTTTCATTATTGGTAGGTTGTCTCGCGTTTGTTAATGGTATACCTTAATGACCGGTAATCAAACAAAGTATCATTGTGTTCGACATCAACTCCTCTATTCACATGATGTAGACTTGCAACTTTGGCGGATAGTGTCGAAGACATGGAGCATCGGTTTGCAATAACAACTTTCCTGAGCCATTGCTATTGGACCAATACCCATATGACTTCAATGATCATGGGAGATCAGATTGTACTCCATTGTATACATATATCTTCATATTGATTTTGAGACTGGTTTCCACTGGGCCTTGTTCGTGACTATGACAACCTATGGCATGTGTCTACTTTGTATTGCCTATTCATGGCCATGAACAACTATTTGGTATATTTCCACATGGATCTGCAGTGTAATTCAAGTTGGCAGCCATGTGTACAAAGTCATTATGGATTGTAACATTCTCATGAGAAACTAACACTTCCAACTGAGTCTCCATTACTCCACTTCTGGGTTATAATGCATTTCAGCCATCAAAGATACTCCTCTGACCTCACACATTAAAGGGCATCTGTTATAGAAAATTTTGCCTCACCCCATGCAACTTGCTTGGATGGCCTTTTCATTTCCCTATGTAGACTTGAAGTCCCCTTTTGTACTTCCCAGAGCCAAAAAATCATATTTTTCCACATATAATTGCCCTACCAGTTAGACAATATGCATATACGCAGGTTGCACCACTACAACCTGCGTACATCGAGTTTGGTGCTCAAAATTAAAAATTGTGTCGTGTTTCCATGTCACGTCACGAGATCCATGATCCTTGACCTTCCATATACTGGAAACGTTTTGACTTGGCCCTTTAGTTCCAATTGAAGGCTATAAATTGAGCCATATCCAAGCCGTGGAGGAGGAGAAAATTCAACTTTTGAGAGCAAAAATACTTTGGAGAAATTTTCACTTCACATTGAGTCTGCATCCCTTTATCCTTTAAAGTCTGAACACATTGTTCAACCCCCAAGCTCTTCCTTCTTTGATGGAGAACCTCATTGTCTCCTTTATATGAGCTTGCCTTTGGTGGAGGATTGAAGTGGTGGAGGCCCAGCTGGAAGGGACTTAGTTTCTCAGTTCCAAGACGTACCAACATAGAAGTTTGTCACTTGTATACTTCTGTTGATTATTTTAATAGAAATACTCTTTTCTCGTCCAATTGATATCTTGCAAATGATTGAATTATTATTCCATGGGCATATTTGTCATGTATGCTAATGGATTATGCTATTTTATAGGCTAACATTGTATATTATCACAATATGCTTGCGTATCTTGGTTGTTGAGGACAAGTTGCAGGTATAAAACTTTGAGTTGCGTGCTCAACAATGGTCTTCATCGAATGCCCGAACGAGGTAGGTTCTTGGCCTTGTCTTGTTGGCATTTCATTTATATAGCATACTTGAGATTAGAGTTGCTTTCTGCAGTCATTCTATCTATTGTAGTTTACCCCATGCCATCGAGAGATTTTCCTCATAACAATTGCAAATAGAGAGAAGGATCCGTAAAGTTTGATAAGAGGCGTCATTATTCTTCACCCTTTCCCAAGTTGAATGTGGATGGATGTAAAAAAGATGCAAAGATAAGTCAAACATATTATAATGGGATAATAGCATTGGAATGTGTTCTATCTAAGTTACCATTAGAAGATGTACACCACTACTATCACAACTTTTTTATTTGGTTGATCACATAATGTACATTTTCAATAGATAAACTCACACCAAGTAACAGTTAAAAGATGTACACGACTACTATTGCAACTTTTCTATTTGGTTGACCACATAATATAGGCTTTCAATAAAGAAACACATACCACTAGAGGCAAAGTACAACACATGAGGTATTGTTATGGTTGTAATCTTCCATCCATTCAACACCCCACTCTTAGTTGGAAACTTGTTCCACGTTCTCTCTCACCCATATAATATTTTATCAACTTGGAAGTAACATCTCATAAATCGCTGCAAATTGTTGAGGTGAAGACCCTCTCATGCACTTTGGATTATGGATCTCATTTAAATTAGTGGTTTCCAACCTCTAATTGAATTATACCAATGACCAATGAAATTTCCCTAATACAGAACAACAACCCTTCATTTCCTTATATTCCAATAGTCATTGGCAGATTAGAAACACCAATTGAGGTTGATTTAGTGATAAACATGTATTTCAAGACTTCTGACATCACATTGTCCCATCGTATGTCCACTTATGTTTACCTATACTAGAAGACATTTCGAAGTATTCATTTTTTTATCCAAAAACAAAATCCCCTAATCTTTGAAAAACATAACCACCCCAATTCACTTCGGTGTTTCCTTTCCCCAACTTTGGGGTATGCTAGTTATTTGTTCTTAAATTTCTTTGACGTGGACACATATCCTCCCAAAGTGTCAAATGTGAATGTGGAGTGGATCACTAATCTAATCAATCCCTTTTTTTATGTTCAATACACTTGCCATAAATGCAGGTTGTGGAACCGTGATATAACTAAGCTTCGGTCTCACATTTTATAAAATGTCAAGGATCTAAATTTGTGTGGTGCTGAGGTTTCGTCCTTTCTTTTTAACATCCAACATCTACCCAATTCAAAATATAAGATTACAATTTATTTTTATTCTAAGTCAATGAGGTTTAGTATTAATTAGTCCTCAAGCAACTCAAATTAAATTTAAATTTAGAATACAAGAGAAACTTGGACTTGTTATCCATCGCCATTGAAATGAAAGGATTATTAAAGGAAAATATCCATCGCCATCGAAGTCAAAGGATTATTAAAGGATTTTTTTTGAGTTTATTTAAACAAGGGTTGCATGGCAACGCAGTCCCTGCCGATTTAGTTGGGAAATACATGTTGAACAATGAAACTTAATATAACTAAATACAAGTAATGAAAATCTGAAGTAATCACTTACCCTCTTAAGGTCTAATAGACCATTTTAATTTTAGTAGACGTTAATCATCATCAACATCATTAAAATTAACTTTAATATGTCACATTTTAAGATTAAAAAATAAAAATAAAATACATAAAAAAAAAAGACATTAATTTATTATTTTAAGAAAATTAAAAAAATATATTAACATTGTTAATCACTAAAAATAAGTTAGCAAATAAAAATAACGTATTGCCATAATTTTTATTAAAATTTAATTATTTTATGTCATGAAGTTATTTTCTCAAAATAATTAATACTTAGTTGTTTGTTTGGAAGTTGAATGATTGGATTATTAAATTGAATTAATTAAATAAGTTAGCAAATAAAAATAACGTATTGCCATAATTTTTATTAAAATTTAATTATTTTATGTCATGAAGTTATTTTCTCAAAATAATTAATACTTAGTTGTTTGTTTGGAAGTTGAATGATTGGATTATTAAATTGAATTAATTAAATAAGTTAGCAAATAAAAATAACGTATTGCCATAATTTTTATTAAAATTTAATTATTTTATGTCATGAAGTTATTTTCTCAAAATAATTAATACTTAGTTGTTTGTTTGGAAGTTGAATGATTGGATTATTAAATTGAATTAATTAATATATTAATTTAATTTAAGATTACAATTTAATTAAATATTAAATTAGTATCTAAAAATATTTATTTATGTATTAAAAGTCATTTCAATAAATGATTTGACTACTTTATTTATAAATTTAAACAATATTTATTTGACTGGTTTATTTATAAATTTAAACAATATCCTATTTTTAATAAATAATTGAAATTATATT
>ML778608.1:452227-470844 GCA_009831015.1 Picea engelmannii | reverse complement strand
GCCCTAGACATTTGTCTAGGGTCTTTTATCAATTTGGTCCCAGACCACATACCCCAGGAGTGCACTGGGGGCCCTAGATCTTGTCTAGGGTCTTAGCCATCCTCCAGGAGAATGGCTCTCGCTGCTGCATGTAAATTTAACAAGGGAAAACGAAAACAGTAATATTCTTTTAAATTTATTCACTACTGTAGATATAGATCAGCAAACAAAACAAAAATTTCTGAAGTAGATTAAACACAGAAACAGTACAATAGATCCGAGCATGTAGAAAACAATTCTAAGCTAGATCTAAACATGAACAGATCTGATCATTAACAATAAAAATTCTGAACATTAACATAATCAGATCTGATAATTAGCAAAGCAAAATTGAACACTACCTTGATTAAAACAAAGAACAAATTTACCTTAGATGCTTTATTGCTGTCCTTTTTTCTGAATGCTCAGAAAAAACTATAATGGTCATGGATCAAACCCTCAAAGGGTAGATCTCATCATGATCTATGAGGACAGTTTTGCCCAGAAGAACTCAAAGACCAATCAACATAAGTAGGGCTGATATAAAAACCCCAAAGACAAAATTAGAGGCTCAAACAAAAGCTGTCCAATAGGTACTGTAATGCTACAACAAATTAGGAGGCAAACTTAGGGCTTGTTGTTAGATTTAGAGAAATAATGCAGAACATAACTGTCTTTCCAATTTTCAGTTAGAAGAACAACTATGTCTCATTTTTCAGAATAGTAAATAAAACAATATTGCTTGAAGTCTGAACAGAGAAACAATAAAATGATTCTAGTTTGTAAACAAATTTCTGAGTAGGCACTGTCACTCAGATCTAAGCTAACAGTATTAGATATTAGCTAAGAATTGAAGATCTGGAATAGTCAACAAAATCTAATCTACAATGCTGATGTAGTTCTTATACATATCAAAAACACAAACTGATACCCTGATCTGATAAAGATAGATTGATCTAAGCAAAAGACTGATCTAGTAGTAGAACAAGGTTTAATCTATGGATCTGATCTAGATCAGATCTAAACAAGATTGGACAGATCTCAAACATAAAACATTAGAGATGCAATGCCACTTGTACTTATGCTCAGAAAAAATTCAGGATCATAGATCTACCATCTAGGTTAGATCTCTTGCCAAGAGATGAATAGATTTAGTTGCCACCAAGAAGGAGAAATCACATAGACCCCACACAAGAATTCTTTGTGGTTAAACTCTCAAACCCTCACACAAAAATTCTGTGGTTAAACTCTCAAACCCTCACACACAAAAGCAAGGTTACAGGCAGCTTGGAGAGGCCGCGACTCAAGGAGAAAGGGGCCGAACAGTGTTGGAGGAGGCACGACTCAGTGAGAGAGGCCAAATCTACACCCACGGCTCAACAGATCTGCTTTTAGGAAGGTGACGGCAGCTTCACACAGTTTGCAACAGCAAGTAATTCAAACTTCAGCTCAGCACCCTTACCACAGACTTGAAATCAACAAAGAAGGATCTTCAATACACCAAGGGCTCAATTACCTATCAAGAAAAATTAACCAAAGGCTGAACTGGACTATTGAAGGAGGGCCGCAACTTCAAGGAGGAGATCCGATCTCTTTAGAACAGAAAGAGTGAGTATGTAAAAAGGATAGAGGTAGGTCTCTATTTATACTTTTATGCTAGGTTAAAGTAATAAAAATATTAATTAAAATATCATTTAAAATAACATGTTTAATTAATATAAATATTAATTAAACACATTATAATTAAAATATTTAAATTATATTTTCTCATTAACCCCTAAAGCAAAAACCAAAACCCCAAAAACAAAAGCAAGGGTAAAGGACGGGGGTTTTAGGAAGGGTGACTTGGTGGCAATACTTGTCCATTCATTCTCAAAGTGACCTTTTAATTTTATCATCATTGCATATGGGATACATCCCTCATGTGGTCATGCCCACCTTCAAGGAGGGTCATACAGCAACAAAATACTCGATCAAGGATCAGGTTGCCCCAAAACATTTTTGGGGTCTTATCCACCAATGTACAAGACCAAGGATCAACCCATGCCCCAGGCATGGGTACCTTGGACCATGTCCAGGGGCCCTAGACATATCTAGGGGCTTTAACTGCTTGGTCCCAGACCAAGAACCCTAGTCATATACTGGGGGCCCTCTCAGGGGTCTTTACTGCTTGGTCCCAGACCAAGAACTCCGGTCATATACTGGGGGCCCTAACAAGGGTCTTTGGCCATGGCACTGATTGTTTGGTCCCAAACCAAGTACCCCAAGAGTGCACTAGGGGCCCTAGATCTCGGCTAGGGTCTTTGCCATCCTCCCGGATAATGGCTCTTGCAGCTGCTTTAAATTCAACACTCCCTCTCAGCAAGAGAGGCATTCTCAGCTACACCAAGCTTGTCACGAAAGTATACAAACTTTGTTAGTGACAGTGGCTTGGTAAAAATATCTGCCGTCTGTTCTGTTGTCGGAACATACTGAATGCTGAGAACGTTCTTCTGAACCATGTCCCGGACATAGTGGTATCTCATCTCAATGTGTTTTGATCTGTCGTGAAACACTGGATTCTCGGTGAGCTTTATACAGCTCTGATTGTCACAGTGAATGACTGTGGGTTCAAGCTCTGAACTAAACAAGTCTGAAAGTAGTTTTCTAAGCCACACTGCTTCTCTGCTAGCAACACTCGCAACAATGTATTCTGCTTCTGCAGTGTTTTGGGCTATGGAGCCCTATTTCCTGCTGGACCAAGAAATCATTGCTGCACCCAAACTGAAGCAATATCTGGAAGTGCTCTTCCGATCCACTGTACTACCCATCCTATCTGAATCTGTAAAACCATGGAGCATTACACCTCCACTGGAAGTGTATTTGAGACCATAAGCTATGGTTCCTCGAACATATCTCAGAATATGATTCACAACAATCATATGTATATGCTTTGGTTCACACATGAACTGGCTAAGAGCATTTACTGCATAACAAATGTCTGGTCTCGTATGTACGAGATACATCAAAGACCTAATGATCTGCCGATATATGTAGTCCATCATGCCAAATCTGCGGAGTACATCGACTGCATATTTACTCTGTGAGAGAAAAATCTCTCCTGGTTTCTGCCAAACCTCCAAGCCCAAAAAATAGTGCATGAGCCCCAAGTCTTTCATTTCAAACTCTGCAGAAAGCTCCCTCTTTAGTCTGAGCTATCAAGTTTTCCTCTCCAGTGAGGAACAAATCATCCACGTATAAGATTAGGATAACTGGATGATTTTGAACAATCTTTATATAAAGATTTGGATCTGCTATGCTCTTGGTGAATCCAAGACTTTGTAGAAAACTGTCTATTCTACCATACCAGGCTCTTGGAGCTTGCTTCAACCCGTATAGGGCTTTCTTGAGTTTGCACACATGAGATCTTTTATCATTTATCACGAAACCTTCAGGCTGCTCGATGTATACTTCTTGTTCAACTTCACCGTTAAGAAAAACAGTCTTAACATCCATCTGGTGAAGTTTCCAACCAAAGACTGCTGCAAGAGAGATAATAATCCTAATTGAAGTATACCTGGCAATTGGAGCAAAAATCTCGTCGTAGTCAATTCCTTCTTTCTGAGAGAAACCACGAACCACGAATCTCGCCTTGTATTTTTCAATACTGCCATCTGTTGCATGCTTTATCTTATAAATCCATTTTGAAGTTACTACTGATTTGCCATGAAGTCTAGGAACTACGGTCCATACATAATTCGTTAGAATAGAATCATATTCTTCATTCATAGCATCTTTCCACACTTGATGTTTGGAGGCTTCAACAAATGTGGAAGGTTCTGAATCAATCACAGTATTTAAATGAGCTATGAAACCAGAGTACTTATCTGGTTTGTTGCTTTCTCTGAAGGTACCCTTAGGAGCTGAATGCTTTTATGCTTCTTTCAATATTTCCCGGCACCAAGCTAGTTTCCTTTTAATAGGAGGTATTTCCATTGGAAACTCAATAGTGTCCCTTGAGGGATGCACTAGAAGTTCTGAGGTTTCCTTCCTCTGCTCATCTGGAAGAGGAGAAACTGAAGGATCAAGTGGTGGAGCTTCCTGCTCCTTTGATTCACAAGGAAGTTCTCTGGCCCGATGAAAAGCTGTTTCTTCATGAAAAGTCACGTCTTTGCTTACTTCGATGAACTTTTGACCAGGGATATAAATCCTGTAAGCTTTTGAGGTTTCACTGTATCCCACAAAAGTTCATTTCTTTCCGGAGGGCTCTAGCTTAGTCCTCTTCTCTTTTGGAATGTGTATATAGACTGGACTGCCAAAGATTCTTAAGTGATCAATTGAGGGCTTACATTCGGTGAAAACTTCTTCAGGAGTTTTCGATTCAAGGGCTTTGTGTGGACATCTATTTTGAATGTAGACTGCAGTACTGGCAGCCTCGGCCCAAAGCGATAAAGGTAAGTTTTGGTCATGCATCATGGCCCTAGCTGCTTCACAGATAGTTCTATTCTTTCTTTCAGCAACCCCATTCTGCTGAGGGTTGTATGGCACAGTTAGCTCCCTCTTAATTCCAGAAGCCCGACAAAGTTCGTCGTATTTGAAGGAGTCAAATTCTTTACCATTATCTGTTCTGAAAACTCGGATGTGTCTTCTTGTTTGATTTTCAACAAGATTCTTGAAATCTGCTAAAAGATTCATCTTTAGTTTTTAAGAAATAAATCCAAGTTTTACGCGAACAATCATCAATAAAAATGATATAATAAATACAACCATTCATAGACGGTGCAGACATGGGCCCACAAAGATCAGAATGAATTAAATCCAAAATTCCATTTGATTTTCTAGTACTGAGAGGATAGGGTTTCTTTGTATTCTTACCAAGTGAACAACCTTTACAAACACTATCATGCTCAACAGAAAATATTGGCATACCTGTCACCATCTTTTGCAAACCTGGAAGTGTGTTGTAGTTGAGATGTCCAAGTCTTCTGTGCTAAAGCTCGCAGGGATTGATCGTCTCGTGAACTAGAGCTTGAACAACCTGACCTGAAATCTTATAAAGTCCACTCTCACGAGTTCCAATAGTTAAAGTAGTACTTAAATCTTCATTTGAGGACCACAATAGGGCCTTCCCTTTGGAGAAAGCTACTGAGTAACCTTTACTTTCTAAACCTGGAACATAGATTAAATTTTTCTTTAGACCAGGTACATAAATAATTTCATCAATGTGAAAGATATTACCTGAGTGAAATCGGAAAGAGGTAGATACAAAACCTTTTATGTCATAGGTGCCATCATCACCTAGTTCAACCTTTGCCTTGAATTTCTTGTCTTGATAGTTTGCAAGGTTTTGTTTGAAGCCTGTCATGTGTCTGGAAGCACCGCTGTCTATTAGCCAAATCTCTTCTGACTTGGTGATAGTGCCGGATAATATTCCTTTTGTTGTTCTTGCTCTTTGGTGGCAGCCCTGGTTTGTCTTCTTTGAGGCTCCTTTTGGGGTTTAGCCTCTTCAGTGGCAACCGAGGTTTGGAATCTTCCTCTTCTTTTCTGTTGAGAGGGAGGATTCCTGCAATCTCTTGCATAATGTCCTAGCTTATTGCAATTAAAACATTTAACTTTAGATAAGTGAGGATTGAGGTGAGATAGCTTACCTTGGGGTTTCTTACCTTTGCCTTTTGATTTAGGAAACTTCTTCCATTTCTTGGTCTTTGCTGCAAGGGCATGATCTTTTAGAATTGAATAATCATTTCTGCTGTTTAGTCTTCCTTCTTCTTCTAAGCAGTCATGCCACAATCTTTCAAAATTAGGTTGGGATTCTCTTCCATTTACGGATGTAAGAAAACCTCCCCAAGAATCAGGAAGTCCATCAAAAGCTGTTTGAACAAGATCATCATCATCTACAGGAACACCAATTGCAATAACCTGATCTTTGGTTTGAGCAATCTTGGAGAAGAAAGTAGCAACTGTATCATCCTTTCCCATTTTCAAGGTACGTAATTGTTTCTTCAAAATTCTTTTCTGAGTTGGTGCTTTCTTTTCATAAAGGTTTGCCAAAGCATCAAAACAATCTTTGGCAGTTCTTAGATGACCAATGATGGGCATCATGTTGTCTTTGATAGAATAAAAAATGATTCTTTTAGCCTTGGTCTATTTCCTTTTGTATGTTGCCTTGGCTGTGTTTGAGGTGGGTTCTTCAATCTCCCTAGAGATCAACTCTTCTAGATCAGTCTCTTTAAGAATGTTTACTATTCTGTATTTCCAAGCATTAAAGTTTGCAGCCCCTATAAGTCTGTCTTCAACTTTAACTAGTGGATTTAAGTACTACAGATCTCTGCAAAACAACCCTAACTAGTGGATCTGTGTAGGCTCAAGATTATATCTTTGAGCTCTCTTCACACCCTTAGCTCTGATACCATGTTAGATTTAGAGAAATAATGCAGAACATAACTGTCTTTCCAATTTTCAGTTAGAAGAACAACTATGCCTCATTTTTTAGAATAGTAAATAAAACAATATTGCTTGAAGTCTGAACAGAGAAACAATAAAATGATTCTAGTTTGTAAACAAATTTCTGAGTAGGCACTGTCACTCAGATCTAAGCTAATAGTATTAGATATTAGCTAAGAATTGAAGATCTGGAATAGTCAACATAATCTAATCTACAATGCTGATGTAGTTCTTATACATATCAAAAACACAAACTGATGCCCTGATCTGATAAAGATAGATTGATCTAAGCAAAAGACTGATCTAGTAGTAGAACAAGGTTTAATCTATGGATCTGATCTAGATCAGATCTAAACAAGATTGGACAGATCTCAAACATAAAACATTAGAGTTGCAATGCCACTTGTACTTATGCTCAGAAAAAATTCAGGATCATAGATCTACCATCTAGGTTAGATCTCTTGCCAAGAGATGAATAGATTTAGTTGCCACCAAGAAGGAGAAATCACATAGACACCACACAAGAATTCTTTGTGGTTAAACTCTCAAACCCTCACACAAAAATTCTGTGGTTAAACTCTCAAACCCTCACACACAAAAGCAAGGTTACAGGTAGCTGGGAGAGGCCGCGGCTCAACGGGAAAGGGGCCGAACAGTGTTGGAGGAGGCACGGCTCAGTGAGAGAGGCCAGATCTACACCCACGGCTCAACAGATCTGCTTTTAGGAAGGTGACGACAGCTTCACACAGTTTGCAACAATAAGTAATTCAAACCTCAGCTCAACACCCTTACCACAGACTTGAAATCAGCAAAGAAGGATCTTCAATACACCAAGGGCTCACGGACCTGTCAAGAAAAATTAACCAAAGGTTGAACTGGACTGTTGAAGGAGGGCCGCAGCTTCAAGGAGGAGATCCGATCTCTTTAGAACAGAAAGAGTGAGTATGTAAAAAGGCTAGAGGTAGGTCTCTATTTATACTTTTATGCTAGGTTAAAGTAATAAAAATATTAATTAAAATATCATTTAAAATAACATGTTTAATTAATATAAATATTAATTAAACATTTTATAATTAAAATATTTAATTTATATTTTCTCATTAACCCCTAAAGCAAAAACCAAAACCCCAAAAACAAAAGCAAGGGTAAAGGAGGGGGGTTTTAGGAAGGGTGACTTGGTGGCAATACTTGTCCATTCATTCTCAAAGTGACCTTTTAATTTTATCATCATTGCATATGGGATACATCCCTCATGTGGTCATGCCCACCTTCAAGGAGGGTCATACACTAACAAAATACCTAATCAAGGATCAGGTTACCTCAGAACATTTTGGGGTCTTATCCACCAAGGTACAAGACCAAGGATAAACCCATGCCCCAGGCATGGGTACCCTGGACCATGTCCAGGGGCCCTAGACATATCTAGGGGCTTTAACTGCTTGGTCCCAGACCAAGAACCCCAGTTATATACTGGGGGCCCTCTTAGGGGTCTTTACTGCTTGGTCCCAGACCAAGAACCCCTGTCATATACTGGGGGCCCTAACAAGGGTCTTTTGCCATGGCACTGATTGTTTGGTCCTAGACCAAGTACCCTAGGAGTGCACTGGGGGCCCTAGATCTCGGCTAGGGTCTTTGCCATCCTCCCGGAGAATGGCTCTTGCCGCTGCTTTAAATTCAACACTTGTCTCTTCAAGCCCTACAACAAAATTTGGTAGATAAAGGTAGCATACAGGAGACGCCAGTGACAGCAAGAAAAGACACCAGCGACAGCTTGAAAAGGAGCCAAAGGCAGCCTAAGAGTAACCAACGACAATGTAGAGAGGAGCTAGGAGGAGGTCGCGACACCTTAACCAACAAGAGGGAGGGCCGCACCACCTTTACACAACAAGAGGGAGGGTTGCGTCACTTTAACCCAGCAAGAGGAGACCAACACACCAGTAAGAAAGCTCCCAGCCAGCAATAGGGAGAAAACCCAAGGAGGCCGCACACAAAACAACAAGAGAAGAAGCTTCAAGGAGGCCGCACCCAAAAGACCAAACTGAACAAGAGAGCTGCAGCAAAATCAAACCAAGAGAAGTGTGAGGAAGAATGAGTGAGTGAAAGAGTGAGGGGGAGGTTCTTTTTATAGTTGAGGAAGATGGTTAGGGTTAATTAAATTAACCCTACCTTTTAGGGTTAATTAAAACCCAATAAAAAAAATTTAATATTTTAATTAATAAAAATATTAATTATAAAGTCAACAAGTCAAAGTGACTAGAAAAGACCAACTTCACACTAACATTAAGAAGGACATGGCCCAAGCAAGGGGAGGCAACAAGACAAAGTCAAAGGGTTCTTCTTCAATGGCAAGATGTCCACATAAGTCTCATGATAACTTATAAGCTTTTATCATCCCAACATAAGAGGAATGTCACTAATGTGATCATGTCCTTCTTCTTAACTGCTCCCAGGTCTCATGAACCATCCCGGGAGAGAAGAAGATCACACATCATCTCGTCTTGGCATCTAAGCAAGAACCACTTGGTCCTAGACCAGGATACACCAGAACACATTTGGGGGCCCTAGATCACCACTAGGGTCTTATCCACCAAGGTACACAACCAAGGATCAATCCAAGCACCGAGCAAGGATTCCCTGGAACACACCCAGGGGCCCTAGAACACATCTAGGGACTTACATCATCAACCACCAAGGTACACAACCAAGGATCAATCCAAGCACCTAGCAAGGATTCCCTAGAACACATTCAGGGGCCCTAGAACACATCTTGGGACTTACTACTTGGTCCTTGACCAAGAACCCCAACAATATACTGGGGGCCTTCACGAGGATCTTTTGCCATGGCTCTAACTGCTTGGTCCCGGACCAAGAACCCCAGGAGTGTATTGGGGGCCCTAGATCTCAGCTAGGGTCTTATGCGATCCTCCCAGAGAATGGTTCTTGCAGGCTGCAGCTGCTTAAATTTAACACCCTTAACTCTATGCTAGTTGTAACTATGTGTTAAGTGTTGGCTTTTTTCTATGAACGAGTCTAAGATTATGTACCTTAGGTCCTTACTTTTCATTAGTTTTTCCACACAATGACCATTCTTACTTGTTTTCATAGGCTCGTGACACAGGTCTAAAAGTAAAGTACTCAAATACAAGAATGATTTACCTAGAAAATTCTCCCATGCAGAGTGGCCATGGAGAATAAATAAACAATGCTATTGTTATGGAGTCAGTAACAAGGTTGACAAAGTACAATCATTTAATTGGTAATATAACAAATGTGTTCTTGCCTCTGCCTGGGACAAAATTTATTGCCTAATATTGAGTATGTGACCTTGACGAGGTTAAAGAAGTTGTCAAACTTGTCTTTCTAATTACCTCTATTTGAGTTTCATGCTTATACTAAAAACTTGATTGGATACTTTAAATTACTCAATAATATGGTGGATATTTAGGCTGTAATTGGGATCTAACTTGTTAGCCATTGTGTCACCTCAGTGTATTTTTTCATGAAGTCTCTTTTGACTTTTTGTGACTTTTTTTTCCAAGAATAAAATTCTGTATATTCGCTATTTCAGCTTATCAGCTGTGACATTTAACTCCGATACACATGCCGGAACAAAATCACTTCAATCCTGCTTCTTCGAAGATTCTTTCCATTATTGGATTCAGATTTAGATTTTCTACATTGTTTTTTCCATTGGCCCAGTTGTTCTCCAACTTTGAGTCCCCTAAAATTTGGACTCTTGAAATATCTTTTTCCACTGCTAGGGTTAATAGTACCCATAGGGCACTCATCTCTGCTTTGTTATTAGTTCCCACACTGAAGGCTGCTTTGAAAGATTGTGGTGAGAAACAAACAAATGAAGAATTCCACTTGCTCCACAGCTACCAGACATCCTTTGGCATCCATACACAATCTGGTGGCTTACTTGTATAGGCAAATAACTCTCTCCCTTGGAATATCATATCATTCCTGGCTAACCAAATTGCCCATGCTACTGTACAAGGTAAAGCCCCATTATCTGAGACTGATCTATCCAAACACCAGCTTTTGAAACAGTCAGAAACGGACTCTCCCTCCCATTTCCCTTTGACTTTAATTATGTTCAACATTTCTCCCCAAACTTCTCCCGTGAACTGACATTGATCTAATAGATGGTCTACAGATTCTTCACTGCTTTTGCAGAGTACACGTCTACCTGGTCCTTTCCATGACCTCTTCCTGAAATTGTCCCAGGTTACATCTTATTTGCTAAAGCAAGCCATAAAAAATTCTTGTTTTCAATGGACAATTCAACTTTCCAGATTACCTTCCACCACCATTTTCATTCACTTTCCTCTCTCTGAACCCTTTGTTCATATCCCAGTTTTACTGTATACATGCCTTTTGCTTTATTTTCTGACAGGATTATTACATCCTTGTCATCCTTTGGCCTTATTGCACAATGTTTGAGACTACTGTATGATGCTTCTGGTTCAACTCTTCTGCTAGATACCCCTAGATACCTAATTATATCTGACATCCACTCTTGGTTCCATTGAGTTGTCCCCTCTGCTGCTGCATCTGCCAAGCTATATATCTCTTGATAAAACCTAGTTATATCTGACATCCAGAAAACCATAAAGTCCAAATTCCACAGTCCAACCATTAGGGGTTGGACTCTTGGCTTTTTTGGACAGTAGGATTGATTTCAACTCTTCTTTGGAAACCTCTGCTTTAAATCCTCATTCTGTTCATCATTGATCATCCTTGGAAGAAGGACACTACATCATGTTCTCTGCAATATTTGTGATAGAAGATTCCTGAAATAAGGAGCTGAAGTGCCTAGCTCCCCCCTGAAATTTCCTTGAAGGTCATTGTTACCGACCAAACTAGCAGCCTCGTCAAGGTCCCTTGAGCTGCTAAGGTGGTACCACGTAGGATAAGTGCCCAATGTCACCGCGGCACAAGTCCTTCCCTGTTCAAGCCCAACTCCTATGCTAAAGGAATTTGGGAGGCTTCCTTAACACAATAACTTCACCTGGAAATTAGTAGACTAGTGCCTATGTAATATGGAGGTGAAGGTAAGAGTTAATTATTTAAACTAACTGATCTGGAATGATAAATAACTATCAGAAATAATGCATACCAAGTTCCAACAAAATAAAACCACTCAAGATTCGTAAGATAAAGCAACAAAATAGTGTAAAAGAGCGGTGAAAGCCCTTACCAATTCCTCAGATGTATTTTTAAGTATACCTTTTGGTAATGTAACTATACTTTGAGTTGTTCCTTGCTGTCCTGAGTTTTCAGATCTGTAAAATGCATAAACAGAGAAACAACAAGAAACGTGGCCCTTTTGAGGCCTCCCACAAGTGCTAAGCACCTTAGATCATTAGATCTGTGGGCTAGGAAGCTTGGGAAGCAAGCTAAGAGTGATTTCCTATGCCCGAAGCTTTAGATCTGCAACAAAATGGTAATTTACAGCAAACTGGAAATCACCTTGCAGGTTTAGGGTTCAATTCCCCCTAGGGTCAAAACCAGAAAATTATTCCGGCCAACAAATATATTTGTTTTGGCTGGAAATTATTGATAAATCCCAGAAAATAAATGATATAACTATAGAAAACAATTCTGGGAAATATAAGGGGTTTTTATGATAGAATACTTACCTTGCAGCCCCCCCCTTTGGATGAGAATCTTGCTGGATTTGGTGTAGGCTTTGCTATAGATTTTCAGATATGCAAAACTCTTAAAATACTCTCGGGAAATAGACAATAGAGTGCAGAAAACTAGAGGGTCAAATAGCCTTAGGGTAGCGATAACTCTAGAGACAAAATCCCCAAGGTTCTACTAGCTATGTGAGATGGAAATCCAAGTGCAAGCTAGTAGAATATTTATTGTTTTTTTTGTACTTTATGATTTTTATGTTTAGTTTTTTAAGCGAAAAAATAAAAAAAGAGATTGTTTGGATTTTGAAATAAGTTGGTCGAAGTAGTGAGGCTTACCTCAACCTTACTCTTACCTCCAGAGCATCGGGTTGCGATCACAACCCTTTCTAAGTCGGCTGCGGAATGTGGACTAGAAGTTGGGTTTGGAGTTGATGGACTATTTCCCTCAATCTAGTCTAGAATAGTTGTATTACCTCCGGATCTTGCCAGGAAAGCTGCGCTAGTGGGATGGTCTCTGACCATTAGATCAACATAGATGCGAAATGAGATCTCTTCCTTGTTGAAGATACCCCCGATAAGGGTTTGTCCAACACTTGGATTTGAGCCACTTGAAACCACCAAAGGAGTGTAGATCAAACGAATTCTAGACCTCTCCTTCCACGTGACTGTTAGCCTATGGCTTACCTTAGCAATCATAATGTCTCATTGTCACCATTATTTGTATTATTCATTTAGGATAATAGTCATTTATCCTCAATGATGACTAAGTGTGTTAGTTGGAATTGCCTAGCTAGTCAACATGCATGATTTTAGGATCTAGAGCAAATCTCTCTATGAGGTGGCATAACCCATTGTACTATAAATTTGTGGCATTGGTGTGAATACAATTTAGTTGAATAGTGAGCCTTTTCCGTCATATTGTCGTTCTCGTGAATATTTTATCAGTGACTATGTAGCCCTTCAATGGATTGATCCAATAGCTCTGGAAATAATATGGAAAAAACAATATCTACTCTATGAAACACTCTTACACTTAGCCAAGAAGAAAGAGCATAGAATAATCAATCCATAAAATGCACTAGAAAATAAAAGTGGATGGCATGAATGATCTCACAATTCAACAACCACCAAAATGGTAGGAGGGACTAGCCTTATATAATTTTCCTTGTAACGACTAGTTTCCCTCTCCCATTTTTAAAAATATTTTCTTGACTTGTCTTCCACAAGTTGGAGACTAAGTCATTGATATAAAAATGATTTTTTACAAATAAAAGTGCCCACAAAGGGGTTTGACTTGACTTGAGAGGCTCAATGACTAGCTCCAATGATGACCACGACTAGGAGAGAAAGATCCAACGAATCACTTGTAAACAACTCCAACGTCTCACTTAACCAGTCAACCCATTCCTTTGACCAAACATCTAACTTGAAAGGGCCAATTTAATTTGCTGTGGGGGCCAAATCAATTAACGGAGGCATGATTTGCTTTGGTATGACAACCGATTTGATTATGGTAGGCAACGACTTAGTTGAATATGCTCCATGGCTACCTCCTTGACCCAATCATTCCAATTAATACTCAACAAATATTTGGAAGGGCTCAACAACTAGCTCCAATGATGACCACTGTTAGGAGAGAGATCTAACGACTCATTTGGAAACACATCCAATGTCTCACTCAACTTGAGAGGCTCAACAACTAGCTCCAATGGTGACCACGACTAGGAGAGAAAGATCCAACAACTCACTTGGAAACATCTCCACCGTCTTACTTGGAAACATCTCCAACGTCTCACTTGACCAGTCGACCCATTCCTTTGACCGAACATCTAACTTGAAAGGGCCAATTTAATTTTTTGTGGGGGCCAAATCAATTAATCGAGGCATGATTTGTTTTGGTATGACAACTGATTTGATTATGGTAGGCAATGACTTAGTTGAATATGCTCCACGGCTACCTCCTTGACCCAATCGTTCCAATTAATACTCAATAAATATTGGGAAGGGACCGATTTAATTTGATTGAAGGGAAATTTGCTTAGATCGATGCGCCAATCAGCTAGCTTGACTCCATCGTTCCACTTCTTTGACTATACAACTCGACTTTTTTAAGTGAGCCGATTTTAATTTATGTGAAGGTTGATTTATCCAAATTGTGCATTGATTTATCCCCAAATGTTTAACACTTGACCAATCGACCCTTTTTTATTGCTCAACGGCCTGGAAATTGGTGCAAATTGCTTGATTGGAGTGATTTTATTAATTTAGAGTGCCACGACTGTCTTAGAATTGTTGGTGGCTTACATTTCTAAATGGGCAGTTCCTTTAATATGTGCCACGACTAGCTTGGGGATTTGACAACTCACTTATTTGGTGGCTAGGTTGGTTGTTTGGCGGCTAGTAGGTGGCAACTCCACTTTTTAAAAATATATTATCTTCATATAACGCATGACCAAGGTTAACTGGCCCACATGAATGTATCACATGCTTTCGCTTTATGAAAAACGAGTGGTCTCCAAACAACGACCCATTGGGTAAGTACTTTTAAACAAATGTTTTAGCATCACCTTTGATAACTTTGTTTAGTGCACCCTCTCTATGTTTATATGATGCAAAGAGCCTTCTTATAATATAATATTTGTCCTTGTCCTCTTTGCCATGGTTGAAGTGATAAAGGAGGTGGCCCTGTTTAGTTAAATGACTTTACCTTTTTGGTTCACTTGGAATATTATAATATAATCTTTACATGCCTTTCCTTTAGACTTTGCCCCCTTTAACTTATATATAATATTTGCCTTTTCCTTTTTACAATGGTGTATGTGATAAGGGGGTGTCTTCTATAGAATAACTTTGTTTAGATATGGTTAAAGGGGGTGGCCCCTTTATTAACACATTTTTGCTTTGGTCTCCTTAGCACATAAGTTGCATTAACCACCATGTTAGCCACATGTGCATGGAACCATGAGACAAAGGGCCATCATCCATCAACTAAAGATATTTGATCCGGAAGAGATCCCTTGTGTGACAAATGCCTCAGGATACACATGTTGCCTTGGGAAATGTGATATGCTGCGAATTGTGAGACTGCCATGATGAGAACTGCAAATGAATAATGCACCAAGGCCAAGAAAATGCATACGGACTCTAGACACATGACCATGTGGGAAATGGCATAGGTGCGCAAGACCATGGGAAGACTAGCCCTACAAAGTGCGATCACCCCTACAAAGAACTTGGCTCTCGTAAACCATGTGTCCTAATAGATCCATTCCAAGGCCTCCAATCCTATCTAGGACAAAAGGAATTGAGAATGGAGACTAGAGGGATCGGGCATGGCCGACCACAAAGGCCTAGGAGTCCACATTACAAAAGTATCCACATGGCCTACAAGGATTTTGAATTGCATCTTCTTGGTCTTACAATGGTGTAGCCAATAAAAACATAGGGTACTTCCCCAGGAGGGAACAATCCTCACTTTGGATCTTTCCCTTATCTTTAGTTCCCATATAGTATTAATGTTTTTTCTATGCTTAACATAGTTCTGAAAATGTTTTGTATTCTTGTCACCTTCTGCCAACCATATTGTTCTACTTTTTAGCCTCCATGCTGCCTACTTTAGAGCCAAGATTTTTCTTTCTATTCCTTCTAACCTTCTAAGATTTGTGTTTTCCTCCTTAGAGAAGATTCCTTATTCTTTTGATAAATAGCTTTTATTTTATCTTCTATTTCAACTAACTCTTTCCTTGCATTTTGGGATTTGTTCTTCCCCCATATAGCCACAAGTTAACATTTTGAAAGTTTTTTGCAAATTGACACGTAGCAGAATCTCCTTGCTTGGGTCAAACTTTTTCCATGTCCACATTATCATTTGCTTAAATCCTTCCTTTTCTAGTGAAAAGTGTTTAAATTTCAAAGGCCCAACATATTTTTGGTCATCTTTTTATAGTTGGAGAGTGATTGGAAGGTGATGTGATGACCCTCCTTCCTCTACCCATGCTCTATTCTTGTTTGTATGTTGTAGAACCTTCACTACTACCAAAAACTTGTGTAATCTTTTCGATACCTCGTTTCTATCTCCAAGTAGGTACTAGCTCTGAGGGTTCCACATCACACAAGCCCAAGTCCTCCAATAATTGATTAAGAAAATATGTTAAGAGGATTTGACTGTGCACCTCACCCCCTTACTTCCTCTGCTTTTAATGTCGGGTTTAAATCTCCTCCTATAACCACATTGTCATTCTAACCTTCTCCATCCCTTTTAGATTTTCCTAGAAACCCTTTCTTTTTCCACAGGGGCCGTATAGGTTAATTATTGAAAAATATTTGCCAAGATATTTAGGTTTTAGAATTGTTAGAAATCTTGTAGGTAAAATATAAGAGTTTATAGGTTACATTGATTCATTCCAACTTGACACTAATCCTCCTAATCTTCCGTCTGAGTTTGGGGCTTTGAAGCTCCAACTTTTGAAGAAAAAAGACGAGATTCCTATGGCTTTAACTCCTTCACACTTAGATTCTTGAATTAGAATGACATTCGTCTTGTAGATGGAAAAACACCTCTCAAGGACCAACTTCTTGGGGGCATCCCCTACTCTTCTCACATTTAGAGAAAGAATCTTTATTAGAGCATCTATGTTGGGACATTCCCTGCTTTAAGGGCCCTTGTGATGGTTAATTGCTTTCCTTCTCTTATATTTGACTTGGCATTTTTCTTAGCTAGGGACATAAGGGATTTCCTTCCAATCGATGAAGGTTGCTCTGGGATATTTGCCAGGCCACCACCTATTCCATCCTAGTTTGCCTCTTTCCTTGACCTAAGTAAGCATCTAGATTTGGACCTTCCTTATAAATTGAAGGAATAGTCCTCTTTCCCTTTTGCTCTAATGAGGGAATTAGGGTATCCCCCCTTTATTTGATGAACAGATTCATTCCCTAGCTACACGACTAAACGTTTGATCCTTAAGAACAAAAGGGGGGTTGGTGACATCATTCCCAATCCCATAAGGTGTAGTTTATAAACATCATTCCATGGCCACAATGAGCATTACGAGGTGGACATGTGGCACAACTCATTTAAGAAGAAGAGATGGGATTAATGCCCATTACAATGTTGGTACTGTTTCACACTTTATAAGTGGAGGAGAAGCAACTCTATATTGGTCTCGATGTTAACACGAGGACTGGTGTTGGGATTAATTTAACATAGGAATTGACCATGCTTTTGCTAGTATGCACTGGGCCTAGGGAGGAGATTGGGTTGTCCCTGTCTCCTTGATGCCTCTTTGTATTAATCTATTAGAGGCGAGGAGTGAGGAGATAGAGGTATTGGCCTAACATTGGGATTTGTTATATGCAGGATTGGGACTTTGTCTTGGAACCCTGGTATACACCTTGTGTGGAACATTGATGCTCCAATTGTGGTTTGCGACAAAGCTTGGAAGAATTGGGCTATTGTAGAGCATAATCATCTAGGAAGATGCTTCCCATGTGAAGTCATGGATATGTGATGTGTTTTGAGGAGATAGGATAGGCTGTTAGATGACAACCAGATAGCCATTTCAATTATGCAAAATAAAGTGTCTAGACTTGATGAATCTCAGAACAATGATCATGCAATATTATTGGAGATAGTAACACACCATAAAAAGAAGATCAACATGTTAGAAGCTGACCATAATATGTTATATCTATTGGTCCTTGGCCTTGCTCAAAGCTCACAATTTGAGACTTTCCAACCCAAGATTATCAATTGGGTTTGCACTAGAAGTGGCAAACGAAGAGGAAACAATCCAACAAACACCAGGTGACCTTGAAATGGAGCTTATGGATAAGGAGCCCAAGCTAGCAACAAGAGACATGCATAAAGCCCATGGTAGGCAAGGCGAGGTCTTTTTTGATTTCAGGTTCAAATATGTTTTGCAAAATAATTTTGTTACTAGGTTAGTGTATTAGGATGTATACCTGTAGGATTCTTTGTTATAATCTTGGACAAGCTAGAACAAGCTAGCAACAAGAGACATGCATAAAGCCCATGGCAGACGTGGTATTTTTTGATTTCAGGTTCAAATATGTTTTGCAAAATAATTTTGTTACTAGGTTAGTGTATCAGGATGTATACTTGTAGGATTCTTTGTTATAATCTTGGACAAGCTAGAACAACTTAGCGTGTAGGGATTTATTTTGAATTTTGGACATTCTGTGACAATTTGGTTCATGGAAAGCCCTTCATTATTTGTATTATTATGCTATACAATGTTGCCGCAACAACATTATAATACAAATATTAACTATTTTAGGGAAAAACAATTCTTTTATTTGGCCGTGATCCGGATTATTTTCGGCACGAAATGAGAGCAGAGATATAATAAAGAAATGCACAGAGATATCACGTATGTCCAGTAATATAACAAAAATATATCAGAGATGCAACCATAAACACAGAGATACAGTAATACACGATTTCTATTAATGAAAGAAATGTACAGAGACTGTAAAAATACAGAGTGAAAGACTCGCTAGAATGGTGGCAGC
>ML778608.1:425120-439376 GCA_009831015.1 Picea engelmannii | reverse complement strand
GCAACTGGAGTGTATTTGAAAAAATACACACCAAAAGCGCAATAGGTTAGAGAATTTCAATTGAAATTTCAAATTCATTATAAAATTATAAATTATTAACTTGTCATTTAAATTTTATGCTCCTTTACATTCTAATAAATTAATTTATGATCCTCTTACAAGTTGGATACCCCACGCCTTAATGATTTGGTCTACGTCTACCACAATCTCAGGTTGTGGGTGAAGCAGCTTGAGAGAAAAATTGATGTGAAGGCCATTTCATTGCTGCATGGAGGGTGGAGGTTGAGGAACCTGTTATTGAGACCGCCCTTGATTGGCTAGAGGATAGTGGTGATGATCATGGTATCTCCGAGGACTTGGATTAGGATATTCCAGAGGATATTCAGTTTCACACCGAGTTTGCAAGTGTGCCACCAGCAAAGCCACAGTCATAGTCAGAGGGAGATAGGCCTAGTGGTAGCACTAGCAGTCTACCTCCTCTACCTTCTTCTAGGGGACATTTGTCTCGAGGGTCTTCTACTTCTTCTAGAGGACGTTTGACTCCAGTACAAGGCGCACATGCGTCAAGGGCACCTACTCCTAGTGCTAGAGGAAAAACACTTTCTACAACGATTACCTTTCCCTGTAAAAGGGGTAGAGGGAATCGATAGTTTATTTACTTGATTTCATTGTAGATGACTCATGAGTCATGATGATGATCATGAGATACATTTATTATATTTTTTGATGACTCAGGAATCAAGAGTCAGGACATGATTCATTTTTTATGTGTGATGTATCACTAGACATCTTATATATCAGTTTTCTTTCCATATTCATGTGGCAATCTGTCTATTTGATGCTATTGTTGCTTTAAATGTTTCAAAAATTAAAAAAAATTGAATATTTTTGTATTTTTTTAAGTTTGCTGATATATTGCCGATGCTTTGGCGATTTTTACGAAACGATGTTTTCTGGACCTCGGCGATTTTTTCTCCGAAACGATGTTTTCTGGACCTCGGCGATTTTTTCGCCGAAACGATTTTTGTAACACTAAAACCATTGATCATGTTTGATTTATTTATGGATTGCAACCTTTGTTGTTCCTTAGTCACTTTTTGCTCTAATTGATTAAGTTTTTCTCAATTTCTTCTGCACTTAGACTTTCTGTTTCATAAAAAAAAACATCCATGTTGACAACCAATTTTCTGCTTGATAAAAGTCAATAGCCCTTTTTCTGTTCAGAATACCTGACTAGAATGCATTTCATACTCCTGAAATCTAACTTTGTTCGTTTTTGTTTTGGAATAAGTGCATAACAAATTGATCCAAAAACTCTTAGTCACGGGTTTGAATCCATACCATGCTTCATAAGGAGTAATTCCATCTAAAGATGAAGGAGACCGATTTCTCAAGTAGACTGTTGTATGCACATCCTCAGCGCAATAACTTGAACTTAACCCTTTGAAGAACAACATTGCTCTGGCCATGCCAAATAATGTTTGATTCATTCGTTCAATTACTCCATTTTGTTGTGGAGTAAAGGAGTTAGTCAATTGCCTCCTAATTCCTTTTTTCTGGCAGTATGCATGAAATTCACTTGAAGTGAATTCTCCTCCATTATCCGCATGCAAAGTAGTGATTTTCTCCCCAGTTGCAGTTTCAACCAAATTCTGAAAAGACTAAAACTGACTGAATGCCACTGATTTTTCCTTTAAAAAATACACCCAAACCATCTTGCTAAAGTTATCTATAAATAGTAAAAAATACTTTCTTCACCCAAGTGAAGTGTCCAAAGGTCCACAAATATCACTGTGAACAAGTTGTAACCTCCTAGTTCCCCTCCAAATACTTGTGGGAAATGGTAACCTTCTGTGTTTTCCATAAATGCAAGCTTGACATCTTGCATTTTCCTTCCGAAATGTGGGCAGTCCCTTTACCATTCTTTGTTGTTGACGCTGAATAAGACTATCAACATTGAAGTGTCCAAAACTAACATGCCATAATCGAATGGGTGTAATACCTATTTCTACTAATCCTGCATTCTTGGAATGAATGTGCCTTTCATTCGAAGAAGTTTTCCATCCTCATAACCTGTCATCACTGCTTTATAATTATCCTTGATAGAGTTGATTTTAATAACTCCATCTTCAATTACTATCTGATGCCCTGACTGGCGAATCAAGATCAAAGACAACAAAGTCGTTTTAAAAGAGGGAACATACCTAACATTAGAGATTATACTTTCCCCAATTCCTTGTAAAAACACCTTTACTGAACCTTTTCCCTGTGGTATGTGATTGGTGTCATTTGCTAGAAAAACTGAATTCAAATTACAATCCTGATAAGTCCAAAAAAAATCTTTCCTGTATGTCATATGTTGAGTTGCAACTGTATCCATGATCCATGCATCCTCAAAATCATTTCTGAAAGAGTAAGATGTTTGAACTTAGTTTGTTGTTTCTGTTTGTTGGAGTGTTGTAAAAGCATATTCATAATTCTCATTTTCATCTCTATTTGCATATTGTGCTGAAAAAGATTCTTTCTGTTTAGCTAACTTCTCATAAGGAATGCGACAATCAGAGGCATAATGTCCAATCTTATTACAACGAAAACAAGTTATTGTTTTCTTGCCTCTTCCTCTTCCAGTTGATTGTGATTGGTGCTGTTCTTCTTCTTTGGAATCTTTCTTAGTCCAAGACATATTACCTCTGCATCTGCCTTTGCCTCGTCCTCTTCCTCGGTCTTGACCACGACCTCGATTTGAACACTGAGGTGTATTATATTGATGTTCATTTGCTTTATGCACTTTTCCTTTGGTAGAAGAAACACCTTTTTCAGTAGTGCTCTTTCTTATACTTGCAACCAAAACATCCTCTCATGATTGTTGTTTCTTATCAATTTTTTTTATCATGAATAGCTAATAGCTCACTAAGTTTTTCAAAAGTTATTTTATCCAACTTATCTGTAATCTGCTATGTTTCCAAGAAATTCTTGTATGATTTTGGCAAACCCGAGATCAAAGTTATAACCATCAAGCTATCTTCAATCTTAGCAAAACCTGCCTTTGGAATCTCTTGCATAATATTTTTGAGTCTTGAAATATATTCTATTACATCTCCCCCAACAGATAACTTTTGTTGCAATAACATTAATTAAGATCGACTCTTTTAGTTTCAATTTGCGAATAAAACAAACCCTTAAGTGTTTACCAAGCTGACCAAGAATCACTACAATTTTCAATGTTTACAAAGACTTCATCAGAAACAATACTTTGAATTAGTGCTAAGGCCTTTTCATCTTTCAACTCCCATCTTGCTAATGGAACAATATCAATTGGTTTTGTAGGTTGTTCATTACAAATTCCTTTCCATAATTCATTTAGATTAGAGTGCTTTGAATGTGCTGACTCCATGCTTTATAGTTCTTTGAACCTTCTAACTTGTCAGAATCATTAAATAAACTAATGATTTTAGACATTGTTGAGTTGTAAGTGCAATTACACCTTATATCGCCAAAATAAAGAATATAATATACACATTTTATTTCCAAAAAATAAAAAGAACACCTTATAATGCCAAAATAAAAAACGCCTTATATCACCAAAAATAAATGCACCTTATAACGCTAAAAGTATTCAATGCACCTTATAACACCAAATGCTCCTTATAACACGAAAAAATATGCAATAATCAATAAATATTTGCAAGATTGTTTGTGAATGATTGTAATGGACACCTTATCTCACCTTAATTAATTGTTGTTATGAACACTTTACATCGCCTTATTAATTGTATATATGAAACACCTTATAGCACCATCAAGTAATGAACCATAAAAAAGTAAAATTCTGTACCAGATACACCACACATCGCACACCATGCAAAGAGATCTATAAGGGGCTTGGCCTTGAGCCACATATTGTCTCATCAAAAAGTTGTTTGATTGAGCTTTACTGTGCTGTAATCAACACTTAATAATACAAAATTATATGTTCTCCTTACAATTTTAAAAAATTATTTGTTCTCCAAGTTAACCTTACTTATGTTAACCTTACAATCTCACTTTGCTTTGATGTGCACTTTATAATCACTTTTACATTCATAATAAGCATATTGACATTAACTTTCCAGTGAAAAAACCACTCAATGCAAATTTTAGGTTTAATGACTCACAAATAGATCGCTTGCCTTCCAGACTTCATAAAACGAATTTTTAATTGGAAACGTCAAATTTAAAAAAAATTAGGTTTAAATTCTCATTACCAAACTTGTATTTGACTTTGTCCTCATTAGCACGCCTTCCATCCAGGGTGACAATGCTCCTTCTTTTTGGTGTAGGACGCGACTACGTCCTTCTGCCCCTACTACACCTCTCGTTTGTTTATGGATTTGATGCCCCTTCTACGCTACTTTTAGAAATTACCAGATCGATGCAACGAGTTCATCAAATGGAGGCCACGGGCTAACTTTCAACCGGGGTTTTAAACAATAAATATACCAGATCGGGTTGCTTTACCAGGCTTACTCGGGTTCACTCGCTTCTTTGAATGGGAAGACTCAATCGAGTCGCTTTACCAAGTTCATGCCCCTTCTACGCCACTTCTACAATAGCATATTGATACAACAAATTCTTTCACCAAGGCGGCGAGCAAGATAACGGAGGCCACTTTACCAGGGTTACACTGCTTCTATGTCGATTCATGCTTTACACACGATGGGCGATGGACGCTTTGCCAGATCGAAGTTTCTTCACTCTTTACACACGGTTGAGAGACGAAGAACGCCCAAATACAATGACAACTTGGTTGCTCGTCAGCCCTACTCTCTCCGCATCAAGGGTTTGCACAATCAGGTAGCGCTCAAGTCGAGGTTGCTTTTGGATTTTTAGTTACAAATAATACAGTTGCAAAATCAGAGAGACTCGATGCCTCAAAGAAACCCTGGAAATATGTGTCCAACAACCATGTCTTTGTATATATATATATATATATTTTAAATTGTTCATCAACAATCTACAATTGCATTTCACTTCTTTCAAAGAGCAATTAATTACAAAGGAGATTGTTTTTTTTAAAACAATATGAAAATTGCTGGCAACCACTAGGGTTTGTAGGTAAGATCATAACCATGGAAGCAACTTCACTGTCCCAATACTAAACTTAATAAGAGCAACGCAATATTTCTCAAGAAACCAACTCGATTCTTATGTAGACTAAAATTTAGAATGAGTTCCCAGATTCAACCAAAAATGTTTAGATCAATATACATGTATTCTTGAATCCAATCTAGATTTTTTCCCTATAAAAAAGAAATAGGAAATAAAAACCGATCGTTAAGATTTTGCAATTTACAACCTCTTGAAAACGTCTTCACCTTCTTCGTCAACATCTCCCAATAACCAGCGCTGATACCACTCTGACAAAGTGTCCTCGGACACAACTTTTATTGACAAGGAAAATGTTACAATAATAAACGTGAGGGCTACGGGCCAAAAATCCACCTCATGTAGAATAGCAAATGGGTTGAAATCAGTGTTGTAAATCTCAACGATATATCAAATTTATTGGATATCTCGCCGAGTTAAACCCCTGTGCGATATATCTGAGATTTCTGAGATGTTCCGAGTTAAGCCCTGTCTTGCGATATTTTTCGAGATATTCCTATATTTTCCGCCGATGTCACCGAGAAGTTACATTTCGGACCCTCGCCGATACTTTCCCCGAGACGAGATTTACAGCATTGGTTGAAATACCCCAAAAACTATAACTAAAAATATTGTTAACTAGAACTAACTAAAACTAACTTGGACAACTCACATAATCACGTGAGTGTGTAGGTGCCCTTTTACATTATTGTTTTATTAAATAAAACATTTATTCACGAAAGTCCTATTTTGGATCATAATTTCTAACATAAAGTGGGTGTGAACTTCCTCTTGTTTACAACAATTTTTATGCTTGGTGTTTTCTCCTTGTGATTAGTGTTTTCTTTTTGTGCACATTAATGCTAGGCCTGTTTTTTCCCTACCACAATGCACTCATGTGAGGGTTCATTGTGGTTGTGCATTCTGGTTTTTTCACACGCAGTCTTATTTTAGCCATCCATTTGAGGATGATCCAGAGCTGTGGATGGTACAAATTGCCCAAGGACTGGTTTTAGGTATGAAACTAGGATTTCAACCTGTTTTGAGGGCTGTTCCAGGTCTGAAAATTAACATTTTCAACATTTTGTGTGACAACAAACTGCTTTCTAGGGTTTTCATCTTGTCTTTAGGGTTGATACACATCTGAAAATTAGGGGTTTTCAACATTTTTTGGGACAAGGCATTGTTTTCTAGGGTTTTCATATGTTTTTAGGTCTGTTCCAGGTCTGGAAATTAGGGTTTTAACCTTTATTTTGGGACATTGCCCAATTTATTCTCTCTGTTTCACCAAGGTTCTTCTTCTTTGGCACTATTTTGGTCCTTTCAGTGGATTCAAGGAGAGTTTTATAGATTTGTCTCCTCTTCTAGGGAAACACCTTTTTTTGCTCTCTTTTGGCAAAAAATCTGTAGTTGTTTTAGGGCAATGTTGGTTCTATTCATCTGGAGGATTGCTTGGTGGTGACATTTTTTGGAGTACACATTTGATCAGTGAGATTGTTGTCTAGTGGCAGTTGCCCTTAGTTTTGTGGAACTAGGGTTTTTGGAACATTATTGTTATAGGCTATGTTGCAGGGGGACCCGTCCCCCCCAAAATTACCGTGTACTCGTGTTTTGGTGACTTGGGGAACCTTAGGAAACGTCCCCAAACTGTTGGGGATTCCATTGGGGACTTGGGGACTTGCTGGCCGTCCCAAGACGTTCTAGGCAAATTTCAGGGACGTTCCAGATAGATTTTAGGGATTTTCTGGGCAGATTTTAGGTATTTTTTGGGTAGATTTTGGGGATATTCTGGGCATATATCTTCAGTTTTGACAATCATGGAAATTGATGATTGGACAATATGATCATTCTTCTCATCCATTATTTTTGTATTGCACTGAATCTAAATCTGTTGTACAAGTTGCAGCTCAAAACATGGGCTTTGTATGATGGGTTTCAATTTGGGTTTCTAGTGATTTAAGTATGGTATTTTCAGCGACAAGTTACAACATTACAACAAGAAAAAAATCCATGTCAAAAAAACAGGAAATGCAACATTTCAAAGGGTTGATCCTTGTGGTTACTGCTCTTGTTCTTCTCATTTTCTGGTCATCTTAGCTTTTACATATTGCACATGGGTTTCCAAGAGTCATTCAATTCTAGTGCTTCTACCATCCCAACCTCAAGCATTGTGAAAACAATTAGATAGTAGTGACTTGGATTGGGTACTAAATGTTTGAAAAAATTCTTATTCAATCACCTTCTTGATCTGAAACATCAATCTAATCTCTTTATAGAAGAAAGTGTTTTATAGTGGTTTTCAAAACAACTGTAAAAATCTGCAAAATCTATTGAGAAGGGAACGGCTTTTATGTTTTAACATAATCATAATTAACAAGAAATATGAGGAAGTAAAGCTGCTATAGAGACAATTCTCGCTTAAGTTTCCTAAAACTAAACTGCATTTTGCTCATGTCTAGCGACCAATAATGGAATGTCACTCGATCGTTTTTTAAATTGCTCGTACTTTTTCAGAATTGGAGAGTGTAATGGCTGTGCATAATACTATATAGTATAACTTGTTTGTTGAATTATATAGCTTTGGAAGCTATTTTCCCTATTGTAACTAACCATGTAAATAAAGTTTTGATATAGTGTTAACTTTATGTCAAACTAGCTTAGGGAGGTTGCTTAGGGCGGTTGGAGTGGCCAGCTTAAGGGGGTTGCTTAGGGTGGTTGTATGACAACTGTTATACAACTGTCATACAATCCTAAGACAACAGTTTAGGGCAGCCTCTAGAAGAGACACAGGAAGTGACAATTGGGAGCATTAGGAGGTGGCTCTTGGGAGCTTTAGGAGGTGGCTCTTGGGAACTTTAGGAGGTGACTCTTGGTAGCCAAAGGAGGGCAGGTATGACAATTGTTATACAACTATCATACATTCATAGGGGGCTGCCTAGGGCAGCCAAACCAACCTATAAAAAGGGGCATTCACTTAACATTTGGATACCTTTGTTTTGCTGGAGTCTTCTGGTGAGGCAAAGCATCTATTTGCTAAAGTATTTTGCTGGTATATGACTGATATCTACTGGAATCTTCTGCTGGTATATGGCTGCTAGTTGCTGGAGTCTTCTGCTGGTATATGGCAGCTAGTTGTTGAAGTATATTGCTGATACAAACACTCTATTCTTGTTGAAGTCTTTTGCTGTTCCTTGCTGATATAAGGTTGCTACAAATACTGTGCTAAAGCTGCCATAAGTCTGCTATAGCAAGAAGGAAAGTCAATTATCTTTTGGTGATTTTGTCAAGCTGTTACTGTAAGTGTTAGTTCAACTATTTGTAAAATTTGTAAGTGCTGAAACAGAGGTATTGTTTCAGCCCTTTGCGTCCTAGCTAGTTGCTCTAAAGTCTTGTACTGGTATTGTACATTGTTGAAGAATCTAAAGAGAAGTTTTGGCTGGGTTTTCTACCCCAAGAGGGTTTCCCAGGGTATACTTGTGTTCTCTCTGTGATTGTCTCACTTCCAGTGATCCTCATATATGCAGATGTATTGGTATGTTGGTTGCATGCTGTAAATTTTTTAAATTTACCTACATGCATCAATTTTTCAACATTGTTATGCTTACAAACATGAAGCGACTACAAATGTTTGTGGTGACTTCTAAAATTTTAATATCTCATATTTATATATATATTGTCATCCCCAACCCGTCGTCCCTTGAAAAATTTGGGGTTGCGCTCTAGCCGTCCCAGGGACGCATATCCCTGTGCCCATCGTTCTCCCGTTCCAAAAACCAATGCAACATAGGTTATAGGGTTTCAAACATTGGCCCCTTTAGTGGGTTCTCTTAAGGTCTTCATGGAGACTTCTCTTGAGGTCTTTATGGAGACTTCTCTGTTTTGTACTAGATGGAATGCCTCTTTGTTACACATGGTAATGTACTTTGCAGATTAGGTTGTATTGGATTCAGAGAAAGATATTCTTGGTATTGACTCCACCTTATTTGGTGAGATTTTTCATATTCTAGAGATTGGTACTTTTATATTGAATATTGCAATTGGTGATGAGAGGGTTTACTCCTCAACGTTTGACAGTGACTTGTAGTGACTTTGATGAGCCAATGGTTGCTTGTTTTTAAAGGGAGACACCTGTCACCACCTTTGATTTAGTGTCTACTCACAAGTCTGTAGGTTGTGTCCCACTCTATTTTACTAGGGATTGTATGAATGACTCTTAGTTTATTTCAGTTGATCTCCTCTTTCCACATTATGCTATTGGTCCATTTTAGATGTATTTTTCATGGATGCTTTAGTGTCATCGACAGATTGTACTCCTTGGTGCTCCTTTAGTTGGCCAACTTACTTTAGTGGCTCCTCCTTTCATATCTCCACCAAAGACCCCCTTTGCATGGTTGTGGAACTGTGTTGGTATAGTTACTATGGTGTTTTGGTGAGGTTCTATCTTTAGATGGTCGTGTTTAGCATTAAGGGGGTAAGGTGTATACTATTTCTCTATTCTTGACCTCTTGCTTAGCATTAGGGAGGATCTTGTAGAGAGGGCCAAACCTACGTTGAGATGGATATCCATAAACCCTCTCACTTTATTTTGGCTACAATCAATCACCTAGTGGAATTGGATATCCACATGCCAACTCTCTCTTGTAGTTCAAGCGCCATCGCTCATGTTTGTATTTTAGTTGGGTATTTATAAACATACTCTCTTTTGTATTTTGTCCACAATCACTCTTTGGGAGGCACCAAGTATTTGTAAACCCACTTCCATCTTGTATTGGAGCTTCCTTTTGTGTTGAGCTCTCTCGTGTGCATCTATGTTGGGTATTCATACACCCACACTCCTATTGTACTTGAGATTTCTCAGTTGTGTTCAATCTTAGATTATATTTGAGCTCTCTTCTTAGTTGTGCTCTCTCAGGTGTATCTATGTTGGGTATTCATACTCCCACTCCTATGATGCTTTTGAGCATTCCCAGTTGTGTTTGAGCTCTTTCATTTTCTTGAAGGTTGGTTTTCCTACTCTCTTTTTTGCTACGATTGATCTTATTAGAGTAAGGCATTTTCTTCTCTTCTACCTTAAAGGATATTCCTTCTTACACCTCTTTAGATGGGAAATTCAGTGGCATTATTTGTCCAATAGATGTGAAGTACAACAAGATGTCTCTTCCTGCTCTCCTCCATTGGATGTGTAGGTTAGTGGCAATTTTTTCTAGTAGACAAGTAGTTCAATGATCACTTCCCTCTAGGGGATGAGTAACTTAGAGTTGAGTCCTGTTGCTTTTATTTAGGATGTTCTTTTCAACACTTCTTTATCGAATGGGCAGTTTAGTCTCATATCGTCTTGGGTGATGAATAGTTTGATGGTAGCATTCTTTTAGCAAATTATTGGGTCCACTTTTGTATTGAGTTAGGTCACCACAAGCCCACTCTCTCTTCTTCTAGCTATGGTTGACTCTACATTGAGTTAGGTATGCTCACTCACTTTTCTCTTCCTTATAGACAGGGGCCTCTTTCCTTCGAGACACCCTTGGCCTCCTTGACCTACTCTTGAGAGCTCATGGTTTGGATTAGACTCCACTTTTTCCTTTGTTTTAGGACCAAGGGAGATAGACTATAGGCCCTTAGGGCCAAACGATGAATTTTCTCTCTCCCCTTTAAGATTTTCCTTGATGCAGTTCTTACGAGATCATAGGTGGTGGGTCGCAGACTCAAGTAATCTTGGGAACAATTGTCAATACTAAATAGCATGGGGGGCACGAAAATGGGTCATTATTAGCGATCTTCGACCTGTGATTTGGGATTCTCCCCTCCCCTTCGGGTGGGCTCAACCCAGATTTTCCAAATGATGCCCTTGTCCTCAGATATCTGTAATGGAGTATTTTGGTATTCCCTTGGCTTGTTTTAGCATGCACTTAGACCTTCTACATCTTTTTAATCGAGATTCACACAATTCTTGTTCTGATGATGCCAAACTACCCATGTTATCATTGTTTTTAAGTTTGTAGATAAAAGACCTAGAGCTCTTGTGGTGTTTGAGGTTCGGGTGGAGTGGCTTGTTATGTTAGGGACTTGCTTTAGGGCAGAGTTACCATGTTGGCTTCAAATGACTCAACTTGGTTATGTGGATTTAAATCGGTGCATGTCCCCTCTCCCTTGTGATATTTACATTGTAGTATGCTATTTTCCTCCTATGTCATCAGACATTGCTCTACATAGGGATGCGGTAAGGGATCCTTACCTAGATTTGTATGAGGATACCATCTAGTTTTTGATTGTGGGAAGGTTATCTTCCTAGGAGATTTCAATTTCCATACTAGAGATAATTTGATTCCACGTCATGTCAGGTTTGAAGATGCTCTCTGCCTTCAGGAGATGGATTTGGTTTCACTTGATCTACACAGAGCATTGGACGATATGTGTGGACCCCTTTTAGCAACATGGCAAACATCTCTTACACATTGGCAAATCCCATGAGCTATTGATCTTGAATGACCTCCCTTGTTTCTTGACAACAATTTCACATGTTTTCCCCATAGAGGTGGGGCAAATGTGGTTGACTACCTTCTGGCCAACCCAAACATGCTCCCTTGTATCCTCTAGCTCAGTTTTCCCCATTCCATTAGCAAACCATGCCCTTCTCTCCTTCTTTCTCCATGCTAACCCTCACCTACCCACACCCACCCCCTCAAATTGCAATTGACCACCGATTTATTGGATGGGGATTCAAATGTCTATGCATCCCACCTTTTATAGCTCCTTTCCTCTCTCACTAGCTCCTTATCCCTTGACTCACTCTCTTACAAATATGATGCACTCTCTTAAGCCATTCAAGACACAACTTTAAGCTCCTACCTTGATATTATCATATCTCCTTCCTTATCCCCAAACCTCAGATCCTATCTTATGAATCACTGGTACGACGAGGAGTGCAAGGCTCACCGTGGGAAACTCCACTACACCTTCTTCACAATGCCACTTCCTTCCCCAACCTTTAGAGCTCTGATTGTTGCCTCCTTTGCTACAAGGAATGTCTATTTATCTCGGAAAAAAGACATGAATTGTGTTCTTCTCTCCTTCACTCCCCCAAAATATTTTGGCTTACTCCGTTCCCTCACCATTCCTGCCTTCCTGTAGACCTTGATCCCCAAGCCTTTTTCACTTATATGACAACCCTCTATGATATTTTTGGACAGTCTTAGGTTCTTGTCACCTCCCCTCCATTGTGTCATTTGTTTTTCTATGCAGATATCTGCCACACAATGTATTAACACCCATAGAGAGGCGAACGAGGAGGGATTCTAGGGGGGCTCTTCAAACATGGTATATCTCCCCTTGTGGATTATATTTCTGATTTATTTAACCATGTTCTTTGCTTGAGGTTCCCACATACCTGATCCTGCCAATTCACTGATACACAAATTGAGATCCAAGATTGATCCGAGCAATTATCAGATTACCACAACGGGATATACTTTCTCCCAGCTCTACGCTATTGTCCTTCATCTGAAGTTAACATAGATACTTGAGAGTTGTCACCATGAACTTTGGCATTTGTAGCTTGCAAGGAAGTCATCTTCTCTCAGTGTTCCAAAGCAATTTGTCTTCCTTATGGTGTTTCCAAATGAGCTATTCATAGACCAACTCTTCCGGGTCCTCTGTGTTGATATTATGGTAGCTGCGGGAGGTATTTACCTCCACGTGTAAACCCGACGAGAATAGAATATTCCGGGAAGCAAGAAGAAACCCTATTTAGTTGGCTAATAACCCTAGAAGACAAGTCGGCTCAAGAGGATAATTTGTATTAGGTTATTAGCCTCCAAGAGAAGAAGTCGGCGAAAGGAAATATTATATACTAAGTAAATAGGCACCCAGAATGAGAAGTCGACCCAGGCAGTTTGCCAGTTTTAGTATAAATACAGGAAGCCAATCTTCATTCTGGCAAGCATTCTCAGAACTGCAGTAACACACTTGTGCGCACTGCAGTTGGGCAGTTTTGTGCGCAAGTTCTGGAGAAGCTGTTGCCGCCAGTCTATAGTCTCGGTCTTCTCTGGGTTTGGACTTTCTGATCAGTTTTTGTTATTCTTGCTTGGTGCGCTATCCTTGGAGAGAGGTGCGCTATCTTGTTTGGCTATGTAGCCTAGGGTTTGCTTCCGGAATGATTCTCTGTCAAGGTTAAGGTGCTCGGGGGTGGCTTCGGCCTATGGTTGGGTGACAATAGTGATATTGTCTATGGTTAAACGAGCACATCCATTATATTCTAACAGGTTATGGGCCCACACCTCCTTGATTCAGTCTAACCATTGGAAGGGAGCATAGCCGTAAGGATACTAAGCTCGTCGAAGAACTACCGCTAGGGTTTCTAGTAGGAGCAGTTACTAAAGCACTGCTGCTAGGGTTACTAGCAGGTGCAGTTGCAAAAACCCTAATCCTCTTGTTGAGGCACCTTAAGTGAAGGGATTGACCTAATTTTTGGATAGACTAGTGCGCCCTAGCCTAGCGCATCTCCTGGTACTCTCAGCAAGCTAAGATGTCAAGTTTGAGTTTTTGGTCAAATCTAGGGTTGACCAAGTCAAAGCAACCATTACTTACTCTATGAAGTCAGAAAACAAGTTAGATGGGGCTTCTAACTTCAGAGCATGGAAGACAAGGATTGATCTCATCCTTGCCAAGAACAAAGTGTTGGATATCGTGAAAGGAACGATTGTGGAACCAGAGTTTGAAGAAGGAAAAGAGAAGGAACCGTAGAACGTTGCAGTTATGGAGAAGTTCAAAGACAATGACATCAATGTCATGAGTATCATAGTGGATTCTATAAAAGACCACCTACATCTCCCATCTTGATTCGTCTAAGAAGATGTACGATGCCCTAACAAACCTCTTCTCAGTCAGAAACATTGACAATGAGCTACGTGACATGAAGATGAATGATGATGACAACATAACATCATACTTTGTGAGAATTTCTCAGTTAAGAGATCAACTACAAGCTATCGAGGAGATCATCTCAGAGAAGGAATTGGTAAACATAGTACTCAATGGTCTTCCCAAGACATGGGATGCATTTGCCGCAAGCATGAACACAAGGAAGGAGTATCCTACATTTGAAGAACTTTGGACTTGCTGTGCACAAGAAGAATC
>ML778608.1:398151-414200 GCA_009831015.1 Picea engelmannii | reverse complement strand
TGTGTCTCTTGTGAATGTGTATTTCTCAGTGATCTTGTTCTTATGTTGCTTTTATCTATTGAAATGCATAGAACTATAATAATGGCATAAAACATTATCACCTCTTTTATAAAGTTACTTCAATTTTTTTCCTTCTTTTCAAAAAATTAATTCACCTTTAAATTATAACTTGACCCTTTTTGTTTTTCTTTGCAAAATACTTAGGGGAGGGAATTTAATCCTTGGTGCCCTACCCTCTGTTCAAAGGACTTTACCAACTCCCTTCTCATAATACTTCTAAAATATATGCGGACAAATATCATTTTGAGCAATTGTTTCGTATGTCCAAAATAAGTTTTGGAGGGACACTTCATAGTTTATTGGTGCATTATTTTTAAAGGGGGAACAAATTCATTTTCCTCTTCACTTTTGCAGGGACAGCTCTGACACCATGTTAGAGTTAGGGCTATAACATAATACTGCACATGTCAATTAATGAAGAGAACCACAAATATATGTGCGAGTACCCGTGTACCCAAATATGCAATACATTGCAATAGATACAGTACAATGATCAGATGATCTGATAGTTTGGTGAATACAAATGAGGTTATGGCACCTCATAATATAGGTGTTAGATTAATTTAGAAATAGCCCCTAACCCTAGATGGGGGATCACTAGGGCTGCCCACTAATACCCAACATGATCACAAATTCCCTCTTAAAGGGTCATGACTCATAGGTCACCAAGACAAAATTAGCCACCATACACCATACAAGTAACGTGAAGTTACCCATTTTCTCAAAACATTTGCTATATTATTGATGTTGTTTCATAAGCATCAACATTATTTGTTTCCACTGCTTGCTGAGATGAGAATAATAGCATAGTTGGAGTCAGTTGATCTGAATAATGCTGTTCTCATGAAAATAAACACATAAATGTGACAAATTCTGAGCAGTTGAGTGATCTGGTATATGGCTATTTTAGATGGCATTAGAGCTATGTTATTTTAGTCAGTTAGTGTGAAATCAGTTATATTTGGCCATGGTCATCTGTTGCTCTGTATATTGATCAGTGGTTGTTGTACTCGTTTCATGCTTTTGAATATTCAAAAATTTCGCAGTTGAACAATCTGGTATATGGCTATTTTAGATGGATTTAGAGCTATTTTATTTTAGTCTGTTAGTGTAAAATCGGTTATCGTTGGTCATCTATTGTTCTATATATTCATCAATGGTTGTTGTACTCATTTCACTTTATCTGTTCAATATATCTAAATTTCATTGTTTATCCTAATAACAGGAAAATGATTGTTTTGTATGAAATAGGAAATAATCCATTTTCTAAACCTTCTATACTGTTCACAGGTTGGATTTATGCAATTCATTTGTAATTTTCTATTTTCAATCATTTCATTTCATCTGTTCAATACATCTAAATTCTGTCATTTGTCCGAACAACAGGAGAAGTTTTCTTATGTATAAAATGATTATAAATTAATTTTCTAAACCATCTATACTGTTTATGGGTTGTACATAGGCATTTTGTTTATAATTATGTCTCTTAGATTATTTAGCTTGTTCTGCATTAGTTGAAATTTATCTTCCATTTATATTGTTTACAGCTTGCACCTATGCAGCTCATTTGTAATTTTCAGTTATTTCTTTTCATTTGTCCAGTATATCTAAATTCTATTGTTTGTTGTAATAACAGGAAAAAGCCTTCTTTTGTATGAAATATTATATGATTCATTTTCTAAACCATCTATACTGTTTACGGGTTGTACTTTTTATTTCCGTGAAATACATATCCCGGGGAAATCCATCAGGCACTTCCCCTCATTCCAAAGATGTTTATCGTAATAACAGGAAAAAACCTTCTTTTGTATAAAATAGTATATAATTAATTTTCTAAATCATCTATACTGTTTATGGGTTGCACTTTTTTTTCCCCATGAAATACTTATCCTGGGGAAACCCACCAGGCACTTCCCCTCATTCCGAGGATGATACCTAGAGTAAACTCGATTCTTCAGGGCCCAAGGTTGATACAACAATATACTCATTAAGAGCTCAACATGTCATTTGCAGGAATTGATCCTGGGTGGGGAAGATAGCACTCCTCTCAACCCCCCGGGCTAGAACCAATTGACAACTTCACTGGTTGCACTTATGCAACTTGTTAATAATTATGTCTCTTGGAGTATCTGGCATGTTCCACTTTAGTTGAAATTCATTATCCACAGGTTTTGGAGTAGGAACAAGTATTTTCATACAGCATAATTGTATTCATTGAAAAGCAAAAACCTTTATGACTTACACTGAGTATGATAGCATTATGTATTATTTTGGCAGGTATATATCTATGATGGTAAATCTTGTAAGCTCAAGAAGACAATCACGAAGTTTAAAGATGTGGTATGTAGAAATCCTATGATATATCTTTTTTGGCATGTGTTCTATCATCTATGTTTTGTATTATTTGTTTGTTACATTCTTGTTCTTTTTTAGTCCTAAAGAACAGTTTTACTAGAGAACATGTATATGATAATGTTCCAAGGTAGTTTAACATTTTGTTTCCTGGCCCTGTATACAAACTTGCAAGGACTTAATACTCTGCCATGATTTTGTAGGTTGCCGAATCTAGGCAGAAACTTTTGGCATCTGCTGCCAGGCATTATTCTTCCAAGTGATTTGTTTGTTTTCTATGGATTTTTACATGCAGGATGTGACCTTATCAAAACAGATTTCTCAGCACAGTGCTGGGCCTGTTGTTCCAGGTTACAGGGTTTAATCTTAGTCAAATATATCCTTGCACTCAATTTCTTCTGAAATAAAGTCTCCTTGGTTTTTTGTTCCTTACTATGCTCTTTTCTTGGGCTGAACTGGAGATGACATTGCAACCCTGTGCTTACTCAAATGGATATATATGTATATTTGTTTTGTTTAGGCAGAATTTAGGCAACATAGGCTATGGCAGGTGTTCAACTGATTTGTTGTCGCTCAAAATTGTTCCTTAAGAAATTAGCCTGAGGGAGTTATGCATGGATGGTTTAAGTAACACATTTATGTCACCAACAATGCACTTCTCGTCTCAGAGTCCGTGCTTGCTGATTCTACAGGCCATCTAGGATGGGTGGTGACAAAGAGTAGTTTCTCACTTTTCTGCCTAAGGAGTTTGTTGCTGATGTTGGAGTAGTAGAGCTGGAAGAGGATAGTTCTGCAGTGCAATGAGTCTGACCAGACACTAAGCCATAGGACTTTATCGGATTGGGCTAAAAGGATAATTGCCCCAGTACCAGAAAGTGGTACACATTAGTGCAAAGCCAAAAGAAGTTTCCTGAACTATCAGGATAGTTGTTGGGGACCAACTCCTGAGTCCTAAGTGAGGAGGTTTGATTGCAGATAAGTTTAGACATTGCTTAAGTCCATGACAGTTGGAGTCATGCTATGGAGAAGCTCTACCAGGATTTTATAAATGTGGGCGTGCAAATTTGGTTGTTGTATCAAGGGTGTGGAATATTGATGAAGAATCAGTGCAGAATGTGCATTGCAGTGATCAATGCCTTGTGCAGTTCACACATATCGACAACTTTGTTACAGATGCGCTAAAAGACAGGGTGCAGAGTGGAGTGTTTTGACCTGATATCACAGAAGGCAATTCCCTTGCCTTAATGGTTTGTTGCACAAACTTCATCACAGAACACCATTGCCAAATCATTGGCGTGCGTTGGCATAATTGGACAACTTAGTGATTCATGCATTGATTACCAACAGTCATGACAGATTATTATTAATGTTTCATTCTCTGATTGCTTAAGAATTTTCTAAATTATGGTGAATGGAGTGTTAAAACCCCAAATACCAGATCTGATTTAAAATTCCCAGCAATCTTTTATACCCAGAAAATTAATTAGCTGAACTGCTGAATAAAAAATACACTGGTATTTAACAGTAAATATGCAGTGGAACAGCAAGGAGAAAATCACTCATACACAGCAGAAAAAATCAGTCACAGATTACACAATTGTTTATCCTGGAAACCCAACTTGGGAAAACCAACATTCAGTTTTTTTATTATTATTTTGGCCCTCAGAGAAACCAGAAATTTTACAGCAGTTTGGAACCTGTAATTCAGACCCTCTGGAAAATCTGCCCACAGAAAATCAGCCCACTGAAATCCAGTGCTCGGCCTCCCTCTCAGCTGTACAGCTGCGCTGGTGCAAATCTATACGACTCGGCCTTCTCTTGCCTTTTCTGGGATCTTCTTGTTGCAAAACTTTTCCTTCTCTTCAGCCTGAGTATCTCACTCTCCCTTGAGAAAATCAATCTCTCACAAATGTATGTCTTTCTCCTCTCCTTAGGCTTTCTTTTATACCTTTTCAATGACTAAAACCCTAACCCCTAATCTCCAAAGTGATGGATGGCTAGGATTAACTCCTAAGCCTCACATGAGATCAATGTTCAAGATTAGATCTAAGTCACTTAACCTTAGAAAACCTTAGTCAATAGCCAACATTAATTAATTGGTTTAATTAATATGCTTTTCCTAACTCAAACTTAGGAAAGAAACATAAAAGTCACTTACATAATAAGTTAAGCAAGTACCTAACGAGGCTTTGGACATATTCTGCATGTTTGACACCTAGCCTATGGAGAAGCCCCTGTCCGAGTTATAATCATCAACACTCCCTCCTAGCAAGGAAGGTATTCTGCACCACGCCCAACTTATCCTTGAAGAAAACAAACTTGCTCTTTATCAAAGCCTTGGTGAGAATATCTGCAACTTGCTCATTCGCGGAGATATAATGAAGCTTCACTGCTCCCCTCTGAACCCTGTCCTTGATGAAGTGATATCTGATCTCTACGTGTTTAGACCTGTCATGAAACATTGGATTCTCTGAGAGCTTTATGTGACTTTGATTATTGCAATGGATCATTGTCGGCTTGATCTTAAAGATCCATCTCGGGCTCATCATTGATTTCCCTTCCAGCCTCGGCACAATGTCCCACACATCATTCATCATGATGGAAGCATACTCCTCCATCATGACATCCCTCCAACCTGGTGGCTTGTTGCCTCCTCAAAACTGGTAGGCTCGGAATCGATAATGTCAGTCATGGGTGCCATGTAACTAGGAAATTGTCTCGATGGTCTGCTCTCCCTGAAAGTACTCCTAGGAGCCTCCACATGCTCCTGAGCATCTCTAAGTGTCTGTTCGAGCCATTTCGGCCTCCTCTTGACAGAAGTTTAAGGAATCTCAACTCCTTCTCCTAATCTGAAGACCAAGTCCCTAGTGCCGATGTTGGTGTCTCCTCAATCTTCGAAGCCTCTCACTCCTTATCCTCTGCCACTACTGGAATAGATCCATGTGACTTCCTAAAGGCTTTGCTATTCCCAAATCTGACATCCTTGCTCACCACAATTTTGGGAAAAATGGAATGTACAACAGATACGCCTTTGAAGTCTCACTGTATCCCATAAAGATGCCCTTCTGTGCCGAGGGCTCCATCTTCGTCCTCTTCTCTGAAGGTACATGAATATGTACTGGACACCCAAAGATGCGAAAATGCCCAACCTCCGGTTTCACTCCTATGAACACCTCCTTAGGAGTCTTGTCCTCCAAGACCTTATAAGGACTCTTGTTCTGAATATAGACTACCGTGTTGCACGCCTTTTCACAAAGGAACATGGGCAGATCCTGATCATGGATCATTGCCTTGGCAACTCCAACTATGGCCCCATTCTTCCTCTCTGCGACCCCATTCTGTTGTGGGTTGTATGGCACTATTAGCTCCTTCTTAACTCCTGCCTCCTTGCAGAAATTCTTGAAGTCATTGGACATGTGCTCACCCCCATTGTCTAACCTCAGAACTCCGACCTTCCTCCTCGTTTGGTTCTCCATGAGAGCCTCGCATATGTTTGAATAAACAAGATCCAATATCCCCTTGGACTTGCTATCACTACTAGGAAAGGTCGTCTTGGCATACTTGCGAAGTGCACGTCCCTTGCACACACCCTGCTGCTCTACATTGAACTTTGGAAGACTAGTGACAAACTCCCTCAATATTGGTAAATCCGTGTGGTGCAAGTGACCCATCCTCCTGTGCCATAACTCGCACAAGTTGTCATTGTCACTATCATGAGCTGGGGCACATACATGATGAGCCTTCAACAAGTACAAGTTTCCCTCTTTGCTTCCAATTACTTGTCCTGAGCTTGGACTAGAAGCTCTCGACTTGACAAGTACCTGTCCATCTTGGCAATAGACTTCATACCTCTTGTCCTCCATGGTTGAGACTTCGAGTAGGTTCTTGTTTAGCCCTGATATATATAGCACATCTGTCACCACAAAAGGACTTCTTGACTCTAGCTGAAATTGAATAGTCCCATTCCCCTCTATAACACATCTGACATCATCACCAAGCTGCACATGTGGTTCTGAGTCTTCCTTTGAAATACTTGTGAATACCTCCTATGATCTTGTCATATGATGAGAAGCACCATTGTCCACGAACCAGGCATGCTTGGCTAAGGTGCTAGAAAGACAAGACACTAAGGAGAACTCCTTCTCAAACTTGGTGGCAAACTCACTCACCTGTGTGTCAGCTGATGCTGCAACTTGTGCCTTATTCTTTCCCTTCTTGTTCGGACATTGACATGCATACTCGTCCTGAGCTTGGACTAGAAGCTCTCGGCCTGACAAGTACCTGTCCATCGTAGAAATACACTTCATACCCCTTTTCCTCCATGGCTGAGACTGCGAGTAGGTTCTTGGTTAGCCATGGCATATATAGCACATCTGTCACCACAAAGGACTTCTTGATTCTAGCTGAAATTGAATAGTCCCAATCCCCTCTATAGCACACCTGGCATCATTACCAAGCTTTACATGTAGTTATGAGTCTTCCCATGAAATACTGGTGAATACCTTTCGTGATCTTGTCGTAAGATGAGAAGCATCATTGTCCATGAACCAGGCATCCTTGGCTAAGGTGTTGGAAAGACAAGACACCAAGGAAAACTCCTTCTGGAACTTGGTGGCAAACTCACTCACTTGTGTGTCAGCTGATGCTGCAACTTGTGCCTTATTCTTTCCTTTCTTCTTGTTTGGACACTGACCTGCATAATGAACAAACTTGTGACAAGCAAAGCATTTCGCCTTGCTCATGTCTTTCTTCTTTCCATCCTGAGAGGTGGCCTTCCCACTAGTATTCTTCTTGGTCTTCCCCTTTCCTTTCCTTGCTTGACTTGCAAGAACAAGGTTCTCATCATCACCCCCCTTTTGCTGGCCTACATGTAGAGATTCCTCACAAATCTCTTCTTGGATGAAATCATCCCACAATTTCTCCCAGTCAGGAAGTTTTCTCATGCCACAATGCCTTTGCTGAAGGGAGGCCATGGCTTAGTGAAGCCATTTAGGGCCGTCCTCACCAACTCTTGTTGTGACACTGCCTCCCCAACTGCTGCCAACTCATCACGAACCTGTGTGATCTTGGTGAGATAAAAAGCTACTGTATCTGATCTGGACATCTTGGTGCCCTTGAGTTTCTCTCTGAGCACCATCATCCTATTCTGGTTATCGCTCTAGTATAGCTTTGTCAGAGCCTCCCACATATCCTTGGCCATCTTCTTTCCGGATAGATGAGGGATCACATGATCCTTTATTGCATCCAGAATAATCCTCCCGACTTTCACATCCTTTTTGTTATGGTTGATCAATTGTGTAGCATCAGTAGGAGGGGTGAGTTTCTGATCTGCAAACTCCCAAATCCCATTCGCCATCAGCACTGATGCTATCCTCTCGGACTGTAGTTGGATGCACCCTCCAACCGTTCTTCAAATCTAAGTCCAGTTGCAACCATCCTGTCCAATCAAATACTCAACCAAAAAATACTTTACTGCTGGAAATTTCTGCTGTAAACTTGTGACAAATCGATCTCCTACTTTCTTAGAGTTTAGAGCTTTGATACCATGTTATTTGATTTTAAATTTCCAACAATCTTTTATACCCAAAAAATTAATTAGCTGAAATGCTTAATAAAAAATACACCGATATTTAACAGTAAAGATGCAACGGAACAAAAAGTAGAAAATCAGTCATACATAGTAGAAAAAATCAATAACACATTACATAATTGTTTATCCTGAAACCCAACTTGGGAAAACCAACAATCATTGTTTTTATTATAATTTTGGCCCTCAGAGAAATAAAAATTTTTACAACAATTTGGAACCTGTAACTTAGCCCCTCTAGAAAATCCACCCACTTAAAATTGGCCCATTGAAAGCCAGTGCTCGGCCTCCCTTTTAGCTGTACGATTGCCCTGGTACGAATCTGTAGGGATTGACCCTCTCTTGCCTTTTCTGGGATCTCCTTGCTGCAACACTTTTCCTTCTCTTCAACCCCGAGTATCTCACTCTCCCTTGATAAAATCAGTCTCTCACAAATGTGTCTTTCTCCTCTCCTTAGGCTTTCTTTTATAGCTTTTCAATGACCAAAACGGTAACCCCTAATCTCTAAAGTGATGGATGGCTAGGATTAAATCCTAAGCTTCACATGAGATCAATGGTCAAGATCAGATCCAAGTCACTTAAATGAATTAATTCTTTTAACCTTAGAAAACCTTAGTCAATAGCCAACATTAATTAATTGGTTTAATTCATGTGCTTTTCCTAAGTCCAACTTAGGAAAGAAACATAAAAGTCACTTAATAAATTAAGCAAGTACCCAGAGAGGCTTTGGACATCTTTTGCATGTTCGACACCTAGCCTATGCAGAAGCACCTGTCCAAGCTATAATCATCAACATGGAGATCAAGTGAGCAAATTTGAATATTCAATTTCAATATCTAAATCTGAATTTTTAAAATCTCTTTTGACCATTAATCCATAAATATCGATTATTCAATGTCACTCTGGTGGAGGCACTTTCATTAGGATGGCCTGGTTGAGATTACCATTATGTGCAACTCCATTGAGACAACTCCATTGGTTCAACCTCCCTAGCATTACTCCACTAGGGGCAACTTCACAAGGTTGACTTTGCGAGGTGCAACCTTACTAGGATAACTCTAATGCATGCAACTTCATTGAGGCAACTTTATTAGGTGCAACTCTGTTTAGGAAGACTTTAGTGAGTTGCCATCCATATTTGTTGTTGCGCTATGGCAATTGTTAATATAAGATTATAACGTTCCTTTGTACTTTCTTACAACGACATAATAAATGATTGTTTGTTGGTAAATAGTTAGTAGTGATGGCCCAAGGGGTTAACTTAGTTGGTTGTCATCAATGTTGTTGGGCATTTGGCTAGTTCCGTGCCAGCAGGTACCTAGGTTAGGTGCACTGGTCTACGTCGATTGGTTTACTAGGGATGCCATTCACAAATGTGGGGATGCATCCCTTGGGTTTCTTTGCGAGGTTTTCCTAGGAAAAAATTAGTTAGGTGTGTTAGTTGGTAAGCAATAAATTGGATGTTTAATGTGCAATGGTAGAGAGAAGGATGGGAAGAATGTGAGAGCCAAGTTTTGTATAGCTACTAGTTGGTGGGCTATCACATAGTTAACATTGAAGATAGTAAATGAAAAATGTTAACCAAATTTCCGTGTCATTTACAGAATTGTGTGCACTTTTCTTATGCGATTCATATTCTTCTGCACAATGATGATTAAATTGATGCCAGAAACATTGGTTTTTAGGATTTCATATAGGTGCACATAACATAATATTAGAAAAAACATACTTGGATAGAATATTAAATGTCTCATATATTAATGATGTTGCATCAAGTACATCTATGGGATCTCAAGGTAGGCTACCCACTTTATGTATACCACTCTCTCATTTTACTCATTCAACACAACATTGTTTTATAACACCCTAAGTTGATAATGGTAGTTAACCACCTAATGCATAACCTTAACATTATAATATTACATTGGGGACATGCCACTAATAAATTGACCCTATAACAATCACATATATTTTTGTGGTATACTCTAATGCTCTCCCCCAACATGAAAATAACATTTTCAACTTATTTCCCCTCATAGCACAATTTGAAACCTCTTGTAATTCTTTTAGAAAAGGAGAAACACAACTTAAATCTCAAGACCACACATGGGTTAGCCCCAATCCATCCACTGGCCATCACATAGTTAACATTGAAGCCGGTGATTGAAATTGTTTACCTAAATTCGTGTGTTTTTTTGGATAAGTAAGTTGGATTTTTCTATTAGGAGTACAAAAATATTACAAAAAGCTCCCCGAGAAGAGGACGATTTAAAGCCTTCATAGCTATCTTCTTCATTATAGGTTCTAGACTTGGACTATGGCTTTGTCCAAGGCCTCTATCAACAAGTAGAAAGATATACATTTTCATAAGAATTAAAATAACTACCAAACTATTGTTGATAACTACATACAACCCATTCATATAAATAAAATGAAAAGAGATAATGCAGTTGTTAGTTGACCTGCATGGACACAAAAACATAGACATTAGATCTTTCTCCACAGGGGAATTTACTCGAGCTCGATTGGATTATCCTCACTCCTCTTTCTCGTGCATTAATGAAGCAGGCCCATTGAGCCGTAGTAAGGAAGAGATTCGTTTTGAGATTGTTGATCTCCTTGATGTAATTCAACTTGTTTTCTATAGTTTGGTTGTACTCTCACATGTTATTTGAGTTTAGGTCTGTCAGTGATGTAATATTTATTATACTGGAACAATTATAACAAATGTTGGGCTTTTGTGTCCCTAAGCTTGGGTTTGTACATGGTCCTTCATAAAGGCAACAACATATTGATGAAGAACTTCATCCATCATAGACTCCCTTTTTGCATTTATAATCTTTTTAATGTCCTCAAGTTCCTTTAGAATAGCCTTAGAGTGCATGTTGCTATGTAGAGAAGTGAAACTAGATATTTCTTTGTGAAAGTTTGCGTGAGAGGACCTATCACAAGCTAAATTCTTACCTTTCTCCCTTGTTGTTGGGGTATGGAGTCTTCTCCTCTTCATAGCGAACTATCATGTTGTTAGTAGAGCTCGTTTACGGGTTCTACTTGAAGGCTAATCTTCTATGTTCTTCTCAGATTGGCTTATCCTCGGGGTCAATTTCCTCTTGCTCATCCTCATTTGTCTATTGCTCCTCATTTATCTTTTACTTCTCTTATTCCCGTGGTGCCTCTTGACTCTCCATCAGTGTACACTCAAGCTCGATGCACAAAAATAAGTCCAAATGTAGAAGGGTAGCCCCAACAAGATTAAGGTCCTCCCAATGGAAACCGTTACCCCTTAGAGTTTTGGAATGAAAACAAAATTCGACCACGATTTCCATAATATCGTCTTTGGCTCGACCTTTGCCCCATTGTTTTATGGATTGAAAACAAAATGCCACCACGATTGCCATAGTATTGTCTCTGGATCGACCTCTGCCCCATTGTTCTATGGAATGAAAACAAAGTGCCACCTCGATTGCCATAATATTGTCTTTGGCTCGACCTTTGCCCCATTTTTCTGCCTCAATATTCATGATGGTGAAGTGTGGCCTCTATATTCGGATCCTCTCGCACATGAATAGCTTCATGGAGGTGTGTGATCTACTACCTTAGGTGACCATTCGCATAGTTTCCATAGTGAACCATGTGTCAAGCATGCCCTTCCTTGTGCTCTAATTATTCATGCATTTAATTGCTTGTATTGTTCATTCCTAATGCCCCATCCAGGGAATTAACTACATGATTGTGTGCATTTTTGATATATGATTCATATTTTTATGCTCTATGATGATCAAACCAATGCCATAAACATTGAGTTTTAGGATTTCATATGAGTGCACATAACACAATATTAGAGAAACATAACATGATAGAATAATAAATATCTTATATATTAATGATGCTGCAACAAGTACATCTATGTGATCTCGAGGTAGGCTACCCACTATTATGTATATCACTCTCTCATGTTACTCATCCCACATAATATTGTTATATAACACTAAGTTGGTTATGGAGGTTTAACCACCTGACCTCTGATCTTAACATTATAAGATTAGACTGGTCAGATGCTACTAATAAATACCTTAAACACTTACATATATTTTTGTGGTACACTGTAATTCTCTCGCCCAACACAAAGATATAATTCTCAACTTATTAACCCCCCATAACAGAAGTTTCAAGACATTTACAATTCAAATGTTTTACAAAAGGAGAATCACAAAAATCTGAAGACCACACATGAGTTAGCCCCATCCACTAGTTTACTTTAGTAACTAATTATAGTGAGCACCAATTTTCTAGAAGAATTGCTTTGGTACATAACGTATCTTCATCTACTTCTCCAAAAGCTCCATTGAATTGTGATCAACCTCATGCGGAAGGTAGAACACTTCTCCCACTGTTCATTAGACAATCACCATACTTCTCATTGTGTGTATGGGCCCTTTGCTAGTCTTTGCCATGCATACTTTTTGGGCCTTCTCCCTATCATATCTAGGGTCTTGTTCTCTTGTTTTTTCAATCTTCCGGGGGCAATGTCATCTATCTATTTTTTCTCTCCTTAGGGTTATACAAAGTGTTACATTTTGTTTTAGTTTCTGTTAAAAATAATTAAAAAGGTACCAAGGACAAGTGTTTCTCATCACCTAGGCGCCTAGGGGTGAGAAAGTGTCCAAAGTGGTCCCTAATGAATTAATTTCATGTGAGATGAAATTAAAAGTGACTTTATGACTTAAGTAAAGTGGGTGAGTGAATAGACATGAAATCTTGGCCACTCATTTAATTCAATCTCCACCATTGGATTAAGAAACCCTTCACCTACCCTCATGAAGTCGAATTAGGGAAAGTGAGGCGCCCCCATTCTCATTATTCTTGTGATTTGAGAGTAAGAGAGCAAGAGAGGAAGAGAGAGAGTCGAGATAGGGAAGGAGAGAAGTTTGCTGGTTAGGGCACAAACCCAGTAACAATGCCTACAGATGCTACCCAAGAAAGCAATGAAACACTTATATTTGAGTAAAGGGGACCCACAATATAATAAAGAATGCTTAAAAGGTTAGTTGAAGGATAGGAGGTCTCATCACGAGCCGACATATCACGTCCATGAATATCTAGTGGTATGGCATTGTTATCATCTGGTCACCAAACAAGGGCAATGGCTCTCAATTGCATGGTTGGGAGAAAGGGGGTCTCATCACGAGCCATCCTTCTCATTTCCACTAGGTGCTTGTGGGTGACATTGCCATCATCTGGTCACCACGCTAGAGAAATGACCTTCAACCTCTCCTTATGCTATATTGAAAAAAAATACAAAGAAAGAAAGATAAAAGGCAATTGATGGGCTTGGAAAAAGTGCATTGCGGATGAAGGTACCACACACCCTCTACAAAGGCACCCATGAATGAGACACTACGACCCCTTGTATGTCATGAGCCCTATGCCCATTAAGTCTTGACCCTAACCACTTCATCCACTTTACATAGCTTAGAGAGGGATCTCTTGGAAACTCTCCTTGACTTAGGGAAAGATCTACCTAATAGGACACCTCATCAACCCTCTCATATTCAAGCTTGATAAGTCACATAGTGTCTTTGAGCAATTAATTGTTTGATATAGTGATCTTTGATGCACATGCTTAGATGGCTTATTTATTGATTGGATTCACTTATCATGATGTTATGACTTGAGATCCTTGGAGGGCGTGCTCATTTGTCTTTGCAGGACCTAGTTGGTGGACATTTTTTGGAGAACAAGCCTAGCTTGGGCTTCCATGGGGCTACRAGCCCACAGGTTGGATGCCAAGGGCCTGCATGCCGGATGAGAAAGATCAAACTTGGAAGACCTTGATGATGACCTGGACGACATAGCCCAACCCTCACTTGGAAAACGATTTGCCTAGGAGGGGCAAAACGCCCCCTTTTTGAGCTTGACGCCATGTTTGGGGGGCTAGGGCATGGTAGTGAGATGATATGCTTTGGCACTTGGATGTTTTGAGAGGTTTGAGGCTTTGGCCATGAAGGAAGACATTTGGATGCTTGACATGTGGCTTTGGGAAGCCTTACTACCCTCCTACATCACCAACCACCTTCTCCTAGTGCCAAAACATCCCCTAAAGGGGTGACGTCCATGTAATTAGGGTTTTATTTGTGCAAAAAGTGAAAATTTAAATGAATTGTTTAATATTACTTTGTTATGGGGGCAAGATTAGGGTTGTTGACCCCTAATCTTGTGATTTACCCCTTAATTTGTGGACAACTCACCTTGGTGACATTTGTATAAATAAGAGATCATAAGATCTCATTTTAACATAACTCTCCGTCATTGTGAGAAGTATTGGTTTGAAATTTTCGCAACACTTGGCTCTATTTGTCTCTTGTTCACTTGTTTATGGCTATCTTGATGAATGGTTGATGGAGGAGTGAGGCGCTAGCCTTGGATGATGTTTTCTAGCTTTTATGGTGGATTATCTTGGCATCTCTCTTGATTTTTTTATGGTCTTTTACTATTATGCTATCATTATTTTTCAAGTCAATAATTGTTGTACTAGGAGCTAGGTGGGAAGTATAAGGGCATACACCCTCACCATAGTCTTCATCATTTTATGCTTCATCTCATTGATTATACAAGGGTTTGCTAAGAGAAGTATAAGGGCATACACCCTCTTAGCTTAAACCCTAGCTACATAAACTTGCCTTGGGAAGTAAAAGGGCTTACACCCCCAAGGAGGTAGCTTCTCTAGCCCTTTCTTCATTTGACTCCATTAACCCAATAGTAAAGGCACTAGTCATATACCTTTTGCATTGGAGATATAAAATCATTGCCTTGGGAAACACAAATTTTGGTCTTTTGAAAGGTTTCTTGCTTGAAGTTGGTTTGCCTCATTGATAGGAGTCTTCCCCTACTAGGGCGTCCCCTCTCTCCCATTACTTTGCTTGCTGTTACAAACCCTAACCTACAGCCATTATCGCTGATCTAACCTAGATAAACTACTAGCCATAACTCCTAAACTAACCCTAGACTAGCTCCTAAATTTTTCTCACTTACTCTACTAACTAGGGCGCATCTTTTGAGCTAATTGTTGGCATATTTTGAAGGTGTGATTTGCTGATATAAGTGACTGAAAACTACAGCCATAAGGCTGCAATTTTCTGCAGAAAATACATGTTTACAACAACCATCTTCTCCTGCTTCTTAAGTGCCATTTTTCAGCCTATATTCATTGCTAATCTTGATGCTGATTTACTTAACTAGTTTAGATCTTTATATGCTGATTTAGATGCTTTATTTGCTGATATAAATTGTCATCTACTGTTGCAAATTAGAGACAACAAGCTTAACTTGCTGATCCATACTAACATATATTATTGCAAGTTGGATTTTCTCGTGTCTCGGGCAGGTACAATCATACAGAGAAGTACTATACCTGTGGGGCAACAATCACTTGACTTACAAGACATCTCTTCCCACCTTTCATTCCATTTAGACTTGACCTCTAGGGGCTTCACTTCCATTTCTCTCCGTCTCCATCTCAATCCCCCAAGGGTCATCAAGATCGCCTCCCTAAAGTGACCTAGTCATTCTTGAAGTGCGAGACCTACATCGAGGTGACATTGGGTGTAGGATTCCCAAGTTGTAGCACTTGCTTTGTGGTTGGGTCGGGCTTTGCCCAACCTACAACTTGCGCTATAACATGCCACAAAACCAGTGTTGATTAAGTCGGCGATTTTTCGCGACTTATTGAAAAAGTCGCGACTTTTTCCCCCTGCCGACTTTTACCCTGGAAAAAGTCGCGATTTTTACCCTTTTGAAAAAGTCGCGACTTTTTGTAAAAGTCGGCGACTTTTACCTTAAAAATCGCGATTCGACTGTAAAAGTCGCTGGGCATCTTTAATCCGCGCGTATAAGGGCGATTTTTGATGTTTTTTGGGTCATTTCTAAATCATTGTTTGTGGAGAAGGAAGGAGAAGGGTTTGTGGTCTTCCTCAATGACTGTGGGGGCAACTTAACAACCATCATCATCACCATCAAGGATTTCTAAGTGGAGCCCACCCCCTCAATTCCA
>ML778608.1:355819-375101 GCA_009831015.1 Picea engelmannii | reverse complement strand
CAAAGTACTTCCGCAAGTCAATATATGTGCAGCCTGCGTACTGTCTCCAAAAGAGTGATTTTGAGAAACTGACAAGTGTAACTTTCTTCATGAAAATGATCTTAAAGAAGAGCTAGATCTTCTATCACCATGTCATTATCATGCCATCATCTTGATAACCAAAAATGAGGATAACACCTATTCCGTTCAACCTTGACCGTATGCCCTTCAAAATTCACTGCCACATGTTCCATACGGGCATGTCCGTACGTCCCCACCTTTCATAGTCAATGGATTATTAATAAAGTCACACCCCCCCACCCCCACCCCCCTAAATCACTTTTAACCTTTTATTTTTATTTTTCAAGTTGCCCAATTTTGTTTTGAAAAAAAAGAAAAAAAGAGAAAGGTCAACTTATTAATTAAAAATAATATATATGTATATATAACTTTATATATATATATATATATATTAATATAAAAGTGGGTCCTACAAGAAGAAGTTAACCGCAAAAATGGTCAAGACTGACGATCTAAAAGCAGATGTAACCAAATATAGAGACGAAGTAAACGAGGTAAGGTATCGACTCAACGTGGAAAAATCACAAAAAGATGTGAGTGACAAAATTGATAAATTATTAGAAGGCGAAGGCAAAATTGACAAGTTGATACAGCAAGGGCAAATATTACTGGTACTCTCTAAAAGTTGATGGGACGAAGAACTACGTAAACGAGATAACGATAAAAAAACAACGAAAAGACTGGATGAACAGAGCGAAAAATTGAGCAATTAACGGAATAGATAGATGCGTTATTTGCAGAACCCATAACTTATTGAAGACCACCACAAAGTTTGGAATCGCAAAATTTAGAAGATCAGGGACACCATGAAATACCAAAGATAATGTTTTCAAGAAATACACGTAAGTCTAGATTTCAAGATAGAGATCTCCAGAAGTTTAAAAAGAAATTACTGAAATTTGACGGCAAGGACCATAGGGGAGCTGTTGTTTGGATCAACAAAATGGACGGTATTTTTGAATCAACCCCCCCCGCTAGGCGAACGAGAAAAAGTAATGACAACGTCCAACAATTTAGAAGGAGAAGCCTATGACTGGTACCTATGGTGGTCTAGAAAATGTGACGCTCGTTCCTTCCATTGGAAAAACTTCACAACTGCCCTACTAAAAAGGTTCCATGACGAAGAAGATGATGGCCTATATAACAAGTTCGTGCATCTTAAACAAAAGGGAAGCATAAACGACTATACGCACGAGTGGGAGGTGCTGACAACAAGGCAAAGTGGATTCAGTGATGAACAATTGTTAAAGATGTATATTTGTGGGTTAAAGGACTACATTCATAGTGAAATTAGACTATGGAATCCTAAAACTATTGAAGATGCTAGACACACAACAAGGCCAATTGAACAAAAAAACAAGTTCAATAAACCATTGTTTATGTTACAAACATGATAAAAATGATAATAATAAATATAATAATTGTAATAATAAATAAAATTATTTAATTAAATCAAGAGGCACGTAACTCCTCACCTCGTGACCAGACAATGCTATATAGCAAACCGTCACGAAGGTAGTGTAATCATCTTCATCTTTATCATTATCAATAAAATATCAATATTCAAAATTATTCATTTTCTAGTGAATAACAATTTTCATGTTAGAGTGGTATCGGAGCTTTTGTTCTGATCCAGCTTCCGTTAATAATATTGCCCCCCTTGCATTTTCCCCCCATTAAATTAACTCCCCACCCGTACCTTGTTCCTAACCCCACAGATCCCACAACCCGTAACCTGTTCCTAAACTGTAGCCCTCCCTCCAAATCCCTCCCCGCTCCCGTAACCCCATCCCTCCTAAAAACTACTGTAACCCTGTCCCTCCTAAACCCCGTAAGCCCATCACCCTAAATCTCGTAACCTTCCTTGTAAATTCTGCGCTGTCACACAACTCCCTCGACACCCCCGCGTCCCCACACACTTCGCATCCTACCCCCCCTCGACACCCCCGCACGACCGACAGACTCTCCTTCGCTCAACCGCAACCAACTGCTCAGACCCTCCCCCGACACCCCCGCTCAATCCGCAACCAACCGACAAGACCTGACACACATGTCCCATCCCTGCCCCCTAACTCCCGACCTTTCATTACCATTCACGACTTCTTGTAAAGTCGTGCCCCATTCTCGCCCTCACTTAATTTACATTAATTATAATATATATATCTTATGTTAATTTATTATATATGATATATATAATATCTATATATACATATATACATAAAATAAAATTAATATTTAATAAAAAAAATCGCAAGGATGGTCAACAACGAAGAACTTACGATGTAAGGTATCGACTTAACAATGTGGAAAAAATGCAAAAAGACATGAATGAAAAAATCGATAAATTACTCGAGATCGACAACAAAATTGATCGGTTAATACAACAAGGTGAAAGATTATTGGCGCTTTCCGAAAACGATTAAAATGAAACAAAAAGAAGACTTGATGAACATAGTGAAAAAATTAAACAATTAACGGAACGTGTCGAGGCCTTATTCGCAGAACCCTTAACTTATCGAAGACCACCACTAAGTCCTGAAATACTAGAAATAAATTTAGAGAATCAAGGAATCAGGAAATTCCAGAGGAAAATATTTCGAGAAATATGCACATTCCCAGATTCCAAGACAAAGATTACCAAAAATTTAAAAAGGAATTACCAAAGTATGACGACAAGGACCATAGAGGAGCTAAGGACCATAGAGGAGCTAAGGACCATAGAGGAGCTGTTGTTTGGATAAACAAAATGAATGGAATTTTTGAATCAAATCCCCCGCTAGGCAAACGAGAGAAGGTAATGACAACCTCTAACAGTCTAGAAGGAGAAGGTTATGATTGGTACCTTTGGTGGGCCAGGAAATGTGATGCCCATTCATTCCACTGAAAGAATTTTACAACAACCCTACTTAAAATATTTCATGACGAAGAGGATTACGACCTGTATAACAAGTTCGTGCATCTCAAACAGAAGGGAAACGTAAACGATTATACTCACGAATGGGAGGTTTTAGCAACAAGGCAATGCGGATTCACGGATGAGCAACTCATCAAAATGTACATATGTGGCCTAAAAGATTACATTCATAGTGAAATTAAACTATGGAATCCTAAAACAATTGAGGATGCAAGACACGCAGCAAGGCTAATAGAACAAAATAACAAGTTCAATAAACCAACATTCACAAGTCCAGAAAGGTTAAATAAATATTCAGACTATAGAACGAAGAAATACACTATAGAGATACCTAACAAGTATTTACCACCTCATTTGAGGGAAGGTCATGCCAGTCATCAAGACTCAAATAAAAAATGGGAAAGCAAATGCCGATATTGTGGAGACAAATGGTCGCTTGGGCACAAATGCAACAATAAAAAATTATATTCTTGTAAAGCAGAGAAAGAATCAAGCACATCTGACAGTGATTCAGATAACGAAAGTGAAGAGGAAGGTGAGGCCCCCAATACAGGAACCGATGAGGCCATGCCCAAGATATCCTTGACTACAATAATAGGAATAACACAACTGCAAACGTTAAAACTAAAAGGGCACATAAAAAAAGAAAATGTCACCATTCTAGTTGATACAGGGAGCACCCATAATTTCATAGATGTAAATGTTGCAAAGACATTAAACCTATTCGTATATCCGGCCGTAGATATAAGAGTAATGGTGGCGGATGGAAAAAAAATTGATGGCATAGGAAAATGCCACAAGATCAAGCTTCAAGTAGCAGATCACGAACTGGAATCTGGATTCTACACCGTACTCTTGGGAGGAGTAGACGTTGTCTTGGGAATTCAATGGTTACAAATGCTAGGGACCTATTTTGCAAATGACCAAAAACAATTTATAAAATTCAAATGGGAAGGAAGACAATACAAATTATACGGATTCCAGCCGCATCCCACCCAAATTATATCCTCACAACAAATGGAGAAACTAATTCGAAAAGGAGCACCAACTTACGTGGCACACTGTCATCAGATGGAGTTATTAACAACATAAATAGTCAAATCTCAACATCAAGAGATTCAAACTTTAATCCAAAAATACTACAAGGTATTCCAAGACTTACCTATGAAGCTGCCACCTAATAGAAACATAGAACATATAATCGAGGTTAAGCCAGATTCAACACCGGTTAATATTAGACCTTATCGATATCCTCACCACCATAAGACGGAAATAGAAAGGCTAATTCAAGATCCATTGAAATGTGGGGTTATTATGACAAGCAGGAGTCCATATGCAGCCCCAATAATACTAGTTCGGAAGAAGGATGGATCTTTTAGACTATGTATAGAATATCGAGGGTTAAATAAAATAACTATAAAAACAAATTTCCTATACCCTTCATAGATGAGTTGCTAGACGAACTCCATGGAGCTAAATACTTCTCAAAATTGGATTTAAGATCAGGGTACTACCGGATTTGAGTAAGATTAGAAGATATACAAAAAACTGCTTTTCAAACACATGAAGGTCATTGTGAGTTTAAAGTCATGCCGTTCGGTCTAACCAATGCACCAACTACCTTCCAAGCAACTATGAGTCAACTTTTTCGCCCCTACTTAAGGAAGTTCGTATTGGTCTTCTTTGATGATATTCTTATTTACAGTAAAACTTGGAAGGAGCATATGAAACATTTAGAACATGTACTTTCTCTCTTAGAGAAAAATCAGTTCTATGCAAAACTATTAAAATGTTCCTTTGGTAAAGAAGAAGTAGAATACCTTGGTCATGTCATATCTCGAGAAGGAGTCAAGGTGGACACTGAAAAAATCAAGGCAATCAAAGAACATATCAAAACTAAGGGGATTCCTTGGATTAACGGGTTATTATCGAAGACTTATCAAGAACTACGCTCATTTGACAACACCCTTGTCAAACTTATTAAAGAAAAATTCCTTCAAATGAAATAACAATGCACAAGAATGTTTTGAAACATTAAAAAGGGTTATGTCGTTTACACCTGTGTTAGCAACACCAGATTTTGCAAAACCCTTTGTAGTAGAATGTGATGCATCAAGAATTGGAATAGGAGCAGTATTAATGCAAGATGGCCACCCAATAGCATTTGAAAGTCAAAAGCTCAACAGACAGGAAGAGTTAAAATCTACCTATAATAAGGAAATGTTAGCTATTATGCATGCATTAGCTAAGTGGCGACAATATCTCCTAGGAAGCAAATTTTTGATACGTACTGATCACAATAGTCTCCAATACTTACTAAGACAAAAAACATTGTCCACTGAACAACAAAAGTGGATGGAGAAACTTTCCACCTTTGATATGGAAATAATACACAAAAAAGGGAAAGACAACATAGCTGCTGATGCACTATCACGAAAAGATGAGGAAGTAAAAGCATATGCAACAACAATAGTCATTCCAGATTGGTTGGATGAGATTCAAGTTGAGTATGCCAAAGATCCTGAATCTAATTCCATAATCAACAATTTAGACCAAAACCCCAAATTTGAATGGAAAAATGACATTTTATGGTACAAGAGTAGAATCTACCTAATTCCATCCTCAAAATTTAAAATGAAAGTCTTCAGGGAGTCACACAACTCCCCAACATCAAGATATGTGGGTTTTTTCAAAACCTACTATAATGCACGACAATCATTCTATTGGCCGAATGTGAAATGTGTCAAAGGAATAAAAATGAAAATGTTATGACTCTAGGATTACTTCATCCCCTACATATTCCTGAACAAAAATGGGAAGAGATCTCAGTGGATTTCATTGAAGGGCTACCCATGTCTGATGGGAAGGATAAAATTTTTGTTGTGGTTGACAAATTAACCAAATATGCACATTTCATGGCGGTAAGAAAAACCGACTCAACAAAACAAATTATAGATGTTTTTTGAAAAAACATTTATAAGTTACATGGGTTTCCGAAGGTAGTTGTCAGCGATAGGGATGCAAAATTTAAAGGAAATTTGTGGAAAGAATTTTGCAAAAATACAAGAATATCTCTTAATATGAGCTCCGCCTATCATCCACAAACAAATGGTCAAACAAAAATTGTAAATAAATGCTTAGAAACGTACCTACGGTGCTTTGTGACAGATAAGCAAAATAAATGGTCACAATGGTTACATTTAGCCGAATGGTGGTATAACTCTACATATCACACTTCCGCTAAAATGACTCCTTTTCAAGCCTTATATGGTTATGAACCACCTAAATGGAAAGAGTTTGCATTAATTAATACTAAGGTCCAAGCAGTAAGAAATAAGCTAGAGGAAGAACACAAAATCATACAAATATTAAAAGAAAACCTAGCAACAACTCATAATCGAATGAAACAACTAGCAGACCAACATAGGTCAGAAAGAGAATTTGAAGAAGGCGATTGGGTGTTTGTACGACTTCAACCCTACAAACAATTATCCCTTAAGCAACAAGGGAAGAACAAATTGGTCCCAAAATTCTATGGACCCTTTCAAATTAACAAAAAAATTAGCCAAGTAGCTTATAGATTGGAGTTGCCAGACAATTGTCGCATCCACAATGTCTTCCATGTTTCATGTCTCAAAAAAGTGCTTGGGCAAGCTCAACCAGTGCAAACAGAAATACCTGAATTCGATGGCGAAGGAAAAATTATTTTAGAACCAGAAGGTATTCTTTCCACGAAGGAAAAGGTGTTACGTTCTAGAACCATAAAGGAATATCTTATCAAATGAAAAAACCTTCCAGAAGAAAATTCATCACGGGAGTTCGAAGAATTCCTCTGACAATACCCATCACTACCCTTGCTTTGAGGACAAAGCAAAATCTTAAGAGGGTGGCAATGTTACAAACATAATAAAAATGATAATAATAAATATAATAATTGTAATAATAAATAAAATTATTTAATTAAATCAAGAGGCACATACCTCTTCATCAAGAGGCACGTACCTCCTCACTTCTATATAGCAAACCGTCACGGGGGTAGTGTAATCATCTTCATCTTTATCATTATCAATAAAATATCAATATTCAAAATTATTCATTCTCCAGTGAATAACCGTTTTCTTGTTATAGTTTACAAGTCCAGATAGGCCAAATAAATACTTAAATGAAAAAAAAAAAATACTCTTGCCTCGATTTCTGTTCTTTTATGCAGTTGTACAGCCTCTAAACAATGTTGGACGACCTCCCTTTTCACTGCTGTCAACTCAACATTTAATGCCGCAATTTCTTGAAAGGCGTTCCCTCTTCCTCTCTTGGAAATCTTTCCCTCTTTCAGCTGTACGAATCCTCTCCTTCCTTGGAAATCGTGCCCCTCCTCTAGCTGTATGGACCTCCCTCTTTCCCTTGGAGACTGCACTCTCCTCTTGTTGTTACTCTCACTTCTCCATGAGCTCAATCTCTCTCTTGAGAAAAGTGACTCTTCACCTTCCCGCCCAAGCTCTCCTCAAAGTGTGTGCCCTCCTCCCTCAAGTGCTTCCTTTATGCAATTTTAATGTGTAACTCCTCTAACCCTTGGTCTCCCTTGAGTGACTCTTCACTTTCCCTTGAGATCAAAGGTCACGACTTAATCATTCGTTGAGGTCATTTAAGTCACTAAAGTGACCCATAACCTTATCAAGTCACTTTTACACTTTAAAAAATAAAAGACCCAACTTTATAAAAACACATTATAAAGTCACTAGGGAGAAAATGTGTTAAGTCACTTCTGCATGTTGGGCGCCGCCAATGGAGAAGTACCTCTGAGCTACTAAATCTAACACTCCCTCTTAGCGAGAGAGGTACTTCTGGTATCACCCCCAGAATCCGTCTCCAAATCCATTATCCCATCTGCTGTTGTAGCCACTCCCTTTGAACTAGAGGCCTCTACTCCCACTGCACTAGAAGCATTTGCTGCTACCTCCATTGATCTATGAACTGAACACATGTTCCTAGGAGACTTCACACTCTCCTGAGCATCCATTTGTGTCAACTCATGCATGTTGAGTCCTTTGAGAGTCTTGGAAGAGGACTGAGTCCCTGGTATCAACTCTCTGTCTCGTGCAACTTGCCCACTCTCCAACACAGAATCTAAATCCAGAAATGCACTGGACCCCAACACAGGTCGCCCCAACAATTGTACATCATACCTTGCCTGATGCCAAGCCTCACTGCTGCATCTAAGGCTGCTCTCTCTGACTGTATGAGCACTTGTCCATCCTCGAACATCACCGCATACCCCTTATCCGCTAGAGCTAATACAGAGAGCAAGTTGACCCTCAACTCTGGTACATGCAACACCTCTGCCACCTTCAGAGAACCTCCTGACTCTAGCTGGAAATCCGCATTTCCAACCCCCTTCACTCCATGCGTGGTGTCGACCCCACTATCCACATGCATGTTTGAGTTTGTCTCTAACATGCTAAGGAACATTGACCTCATTCCCATCATATGGCTAGATGTGCCTCCTGTCCTGTGAGGTAGCCCAATTACTGGACTTTCTTCTTCCCCTAAATCTTTCCTGCAAGAGCAAGATTTGGTTCTTCTCTGCGACAGAATAGACCCTAGCCCAAGATCTATCCTTTGATCTTGTTGGCTGCTATATTCACTTGCTGCCTCCTACTGGAAACCTTCTTCTGGAAACCCTCATGAGAAGAATATTTTTCCCTTCCCTTCTTCTTGGCAAAACCCCTTTGCACCCACTGCAAATCAAGTGCCAACTCTCTTGTCTGTTGAACCTCAGAGCACCAGCTCTGATACCATGTAGAAATTTTAACTCAGATATACACCAAGTCATAAACAAATTTCAACCTCCTATAAAGCTTCAATAGTAAAGCATTAAACTCAACACTAAACCGTACTTTATGAGCAGAAATACTAAATGACAGAGATCTGAAACTAAAATAGCAGTGGAAATAATAATGAACACTAGACAAATCACTCAATACGACACTATTAATTTCTAGGCAATGCCCCTGGAAAAAACCCAACTTGGGAAAACCAATTCAAGGAGATTCTTCTTATTGAGCTCAAAGAAATTTCATATCAGAATTTATAACAGCAAGTAACAGTAGCAATAAATTCTAGAAAAATGTGCCAACAGACTTCCTCGATTTGCATGCTAAAAACAACACAAAACGGACCTCATTTTCTTCAATGTACAGTCCCTTTAACAACAAATAAAATCTCGATATTTGTGCACATTAGCAGTATTGTTCTGCATTAATTTCATACAACAAAACATCTAGAAAATCGTGCCCTCCTCTTGCCTCGATTTTTGTTCTTTTATCTAGTTGTACGACCTCTAAATAGTGTTGTACGGTCTCCCTTTTCACTGTTGTCAACTCAGCATTAAATGCTGCAATTTCTGGAAAGGCGTGCCCTCTTCTCCTTTTGGAAGTCATGCCCTTCTTCAGTTGTACGGACCCTCTCCTTCCTTGGAAATTGTGCCCCTCCTCTAGTTGTATGGACCTCCCTCTTTCCCTTGAAGAATGTGCCCTCCTCTTGTTGTTACTCTCACTTCTCCATGAGCTCAATCTCTCTCTTGAGAAAAGTGACTCTTCACCTTCCCGCTCAAGCTCTCCTCAAAGTGTGTGCGTGCTCCTCCCTCAAATGTTGCCTTTATGGAATTTTAATGTGTAACTCCTCTAACCCTTGGTCTCCCTTGAGTGACTCTTCACTTTTCCTTGAGATCAAAAATATCATGCAGTGATGTTCGAGGATGGACAAGTGCTCACATGGTCAGAGAGAGCGGCCTTGGATGCAGCAGTGAGGCTTGGCATTAGGCAAGGTATGATGTACAAAGGTTGGGACGACTTGTGTTGGGGTCCAGTGGATTTCTGGATTCAGATTCTGTGTCGGAGAGTGGGCAGGTTGCACGAGAGAGAGAGTTGATATCGGGGACTCAGTCCTCTTCCAGGACTCTTAGAGGACTCAACATGCATGAGTTGACAGAGATGGATTCTCAGGAGAGTGTGAAGTCTCCTAGGAGCATGTCTTCAGTTCATAGATCAATGGAGGTAGCAACAAATGCTTCTAGTGCAGTGGGAGCAGAGGCCTCTAGTTCAGAGAGAGCGGCTACAACAACAGATGGGATGATCGATTTGGAGACGGATTATGGTGGTGATACCAGAAGTACCTCTCTCGCTAAGAGGGATTGTTAGATTTAGTAGCTCAAAGGTACTTCTCCATTGGCGATGCCCAACATGCAGAAGTGACTGAACACATTTTCTACCTAGTGACTTTATAATGTGTTTTTATAAAGTTGGGTCTTTTATTTTTTAAAGTGTAAAAGTGACTTTATGAGGTTGTGGGCAATGTTGCCAGAGCGCGGAGTGAAGCGGGAGCGTTTTTAGGAAGCGGAGCGTCATTTTCAAAAAATCTTCGGGAGCGAAGCGTCTATTATATATATATATATTTATATATATTGCGTTTATATTAAAAGAAACATGCAGAAAGACAAATTAGTTGCAGAATGTATGAAAACATGCATATTAGTACATTGTAACATTAAAATGGCATCCATAGTAGTAAGTAGTAGTACATCAATGATTAATCATTCGAGCATCAACCATCTAGAATATAGCAATTACAAACTTACAAACCAACATACAAATTTTTAAGCCATATAATAGAAAGTAGACCATTAAGTTATGGAATGAAATCAATCATCTAGCAACTGTCAACAATAACATGAATCATGACGAAATAGTTATGATTACAAAATAAGCCATCTACACTGAATTATGAAGATCGAAAGGTCCAAAACAATAAAGTTTAAACTGTGCTAGACTCTAGAGTCTAGTTGCTAAATGCTATGAATCTATCATCTATAGACTGACATGTAAAGTAATGAAGCGCCCCATGGAGCTTCCTGTCACTAAACCATTTTGTAACTCTCCAAGTCACATTTTTTTGCAACATCTTTGAAGTACAGGATTGGTTTCTTGGGTTAATTTTGCTAATCAATTTAAGGTAATTCACACTTCCACTCTAATCTATAATGACGTAGCTTAATTGACTTTATGGTTTCCCCCTAGGCTAGGGTAGTTTCCTAAGTCCTTAGTCTGAAGTCATAGAAACAGAGCTAGTGTAAGATCCATAGAGAGCAACTCTATAACATACCATGAGAGCAACTCTATAACAACATTTAGTAAGTAACAACAAGAGGAGGGTGCATTCTCCAAGGGAAAGAGGGAGGTCCATACAGCTAGAGGAGGGGCACGATTTCCAAGGAAGGAGAGGGTCCGTACAGCTGAAGGAGGGCAAGATTTCCAAGAGAAGAAGAGGGAACGCCTTTCAAGAAATTGCAGCATTAAATGCTGAGTTGACAGCAGTGAAAAGGGAGGCCGTACAACACTGTTTAGAGGCTGTACAACTGCATAAAAGCACAGAAATCGAGGCAAGAGGTCACGATTTTCTAGGTGTTTTGCTGTATGAAATTAGTGCAGAACAGTACTGCTAATGTGCACAGATATCGAGATTTTATTTGCTGTTAAAGGGACTGTACATTGCAGAAAATGAGGTCTGTTTTGTGTTGTTTTTAGCATGCAAATCGAGGAAGTCTGTTGGCACATTTTTCTAGAATTTATTGTTGCTGTTACTTGCTGTTGTAAACTCTGATATGAAATTTCATATTGAAATTTGCCTTTAGCGGTGCTGCTGAGGTTGGGAGCTAGCCCACGAAGATAAAAGTAAAATTGGTCACTTTTGTGCCCACAGGGAACAGAACTCTAGTCTCTGGCTCCCACTTAATGCTAGAGCAAGTCCAATGAACGTGAATGATGGCGAGAAACCAAAAGAAGGGAGATGCTGAGGTTCAGAGCTAACCCATCAGGATAAATCTAATAAATTTAAGTAAAAGCAATGGTACACCAATTTACAATCAAACAAAAATATTCATCTTCTAAATTAGCATGACCATCTGGGCTTGTTCAAAAAGTTAAAATTCATTGCATGGAGAAATCTCTGTTAACTTGATGAATTTGTCAGTTTGCACTTTTTGCCATCTTGTTCTACAGATTTGTTGCCTATTATCTTAAAGAATTCCCAAATATGCAAGTTTATTTAACATTTGTTTACCTTAATTGGTTGCTACTCTATGCAGGCCTGTTCGATTGGTGAGGTATTCTCCACAGGACAAACTTCATCTACTTTCAGGAGGTGATGATAGCATGGTCAAGTGGTGGGATGTCACAACCGAGGTATTGGAGTAATTATATTTTGTTGATTTTCTTTTGAAAGACTTTCTAAAGTTTCAGCACTGTACACCATATCACCCACTGGTATCTGCAGATGAATTGATTTCTTTTTTGTGTTTATACAGGAAGAGTTACTAAATCTAGAAGGGCATAAGGACTATGTTCGCTGTGGTGCTGCAAGTCCATCAAGTGTTAATTTATGGTGTGATTAGTCTTTCTGTTCATATGCATCTAGTGGGCGTCATAATTTGATTTATTTTACTTTTCCTTACAATTTTTTATATGGACAGGGCTACAGGTTCATATGACCACACAGTACGGCTATGGGACTTGCGCAACTCCAAGACTGTTTTGCAATTTAAGGTTTATTGACCACAGAGATGTTTGTTTTTTAACAGAAACAAGGATTTTTCATTAGTGTTGAAACAAAGCATTACATTAGCTTTCTTTGCTATATACCTGGCTAGGTGATTTACATCTGTTTTTTCCCAAAATCTGAGAAAATTGAGTATTGAAGCTTTTTCTACATATCTTTCCTCTCTGCCATGTTTTACAAAATGCTAGAGGGATTTACAAGTCTATCCACCTGAGAGGCTCTTTACATAAAAAATTATCAAAATGTAGATGCTGGTTATCGAAATACAAAATACCATTAAGATCAAAAAGCATTGAGGGAACTCTACTGTGAGTCACTGGGGTTGTCGATAGCTCTCCGTCAATTGGAGGGTCTGTTGACTATTGGTGCAGTGTCACTGCAGTATGGGGGGAACCTTGTTTGAATTCATCTTCATTTCATAGAGCAGCTCAAGGGGCTACTTGCCATGACCATCCTTTTCTCTAAAGTATTGAAAACAAACACAATCATTTGTTGCAAGGTGCTGACTTGTTGCTGGATAGCTGTTATCTGCTTGTTGACTTGATTCTGGAGAGTTGTGACAATTATTTTTAGTCTTGGACAGTTTCCTGCATGAGTCGGGTGCACACATCCATGCTATTTATTCTTCTGTTTAGAGCACGAGCCGTCTCGTCATTTCTTCTTGATACTCCTTTGAGATGCTGTCGCATATCTTGTGCCATATCAAAGGTGAACTTCAACCCTCAATTTGTTACAATGCTACAAATTTCCATGTGAAACTGCTTAGTTTGGAACCTGGGTTTATCTTTCTTCCACTCTTCCGGCTGGCACATTGAACCATTTTTGAATATATTTATCTGGACAAATGTGCATAGAAGATAGAGACGAGTTTAGATTGGGAAAGTGGGGCACAAAATATGGAATAGATAATAGTTGTCTACTAGGGGAAAGGTGAGTTTGAGGATTTGAGAAGAGATATGGAGATCTGTTGGGATTTGTAGGTCTAGGAGAGGGGAGATACAGTCTGGAAGAGAGGTGAAAGAAAAAGACAAGGTGACGTGATGGGGGTAGAGAAATGGGGAGAGGAAGGAGCTAGGTGTCACATAGAAGGGCGTTGTTTTCTAGGAGGGATATAGTTCTCTGTCAATTGATGTGTACAACCACCAAGGAAAGCGTCATTTCATGCAATCCAAATGGTATCTGTTTTGTCTTGGAATCCAAGGGAAGGCAAGATCTAGGACTTTAGCCTCATCTTACAACTCTCTTGGGGTGAAGGGGAAAGTCATTGTTTCATTTTGATTTAGCACCTAAAGTTTTGAGTGCACCGTCTGGTATGGAGAGTGCTTTATTAGCTAATCCATCTGCCTTTTGGTTATGCTTTTGGTAAACATGTCATATCTTTTTCTTTGTAAACAAATCCAGTTTATATAGGGAATGTTGAATTAGTATGGCCAGTTGGAGGTTTTTTGGGATATAATTTTGAAGAAAAGATGCTATCACAATCTCTGATTCCCTTGTGCAAAAAATTCTACTTGATGTGAACTTCCTTGGCAATTCGATTCCTTAAAGGGTTTCCAAAGATTCAAGTATGTTATTTGTGGATGGCACAGTGTTCCATGAGAACTTGCTAACAATTGTCCCTTTGTTATCTAAGATGATTACTCTAGAACCTACAGGACTAGGATTCAGCTTTTTCGCTTTATTAAAGAGGAGGTCAAAGCCATGCTGGGATATTACCCATTTTTTTATGTCTTTAGTATTTACCTAAGAGTTTTAGGATATAAGGAAGCCTTTTTTAATGGTTTCTTGGTCTTTGGCTGTAGAAACCTGACACGAGAGATGCCAGGTAGATAACCACCAATGTTTTCCATCAACACTTCAAGTTCCCTTGTTCCTTGGTAGTTGGTGATAATTGTGTCTGAGCATGGCAACACAAGCATTTTTTATTGGATATACTATCTTCCCTTTGTTGCTGAAAATGAGGTTATTTTAATTCAATCATACTTTCCATATAACAAATCTGGGGATTAAGGATTTTAGATAAGATAATTTTATTAATGTCCAACTAATGACCATTGAAGTAGGTCAATGGGATTATCAAGCACAATGATGTCAATATAAAGCGGGAGCTCAAAAGTGGCTCCTATAAAAGAAAGATGCATAGATTTAATCAAAGGATTTTGATTCGGGATATTCCTTGTACCAACTAAAGAAAATCTGATACCAGGTTGACAAATCAGAGGTGGAGGAAATTTATTTATGATAGCAAAATATTCCAAACTACAATTGTGAAGGGGCAATTCCAACAAGTGAAATGATGATTCTTCCCAGGGTTTGCAATGAACACACCTAGATGGACATAAGATTCCTTTTTGGATACTTTTTTTCTAGTTAATAGTTTGCAACGAGTCTAATAGTTAGAAGAAGAAGCTTATTTCTGGATGGAAAAAAAATCAATATCTTGTTCCACCTAGAGTTGGAATTGGATGCGATGACAAGATGAGCTGCTCTGTTGGTCACATAGTTGTTGAGAACAACATTGCGAACATCGCGATGTTATCGCTGACATCAACATATTATTGCATTTTGGAGGGAAAATGATATTATCACGATATTTACAAAAATATTGCAAAAATATTGCCGAGCGATATTATCGTAAATATCGCGCCACGATGGAAAATATTGCAAACCCACGGACATGCTAATACAATGTTTAAAAAATAAAAAAAAAAAAGAATATTTTTGTATTTTTTAAAAATTTTGCCGAAATTTTTCCATATATTCTCCAATGTTGTCGATATTTTCTTTTCTGGATCGTCTGCAATATTTTTCGCTGACACAATGTCAACAACATTGATTGAGAAGACTTTTAGAGCAACACATCGCTACATGAAATCTGTTAGCACTAGAAGTCACCCTCAGATTGCATAGAAGGTATGCCCAGTACCCATCAGTTTATACAGTAAATGTAAATGAGTTTTAGGTGATCAAATGGAGAGAACTCAATGATAATAATGTTCTAACTCAGAAATCTGGACTAGCATGCATAAGCAATTGAGGTCTGGAATCAACTTCAGTCAGTAAGTTGGAGTAAGGCTGAATAGAGGGAAGACTTTGGTGAGGAGAGTGTAGAGGTCTGCTATGGACATCAAGTCTTCCAACAACCTAAGGAGGAAAAACTTAAACGCAAGATCCTCTTGAATTCAAATCTCAAAGAAACTGAAAGAAATTATAACAACACTATAATCAAACATTCATCATAATACAATCACAACAATCCATGTGAATCAGTCAATCATGAACTCTCTCAGTATCAGAGGCAAATAAGATGAAGTAAGAAAGTTGACTTAGATTAACCAAGATGTCTCAAAAAACAAATACATAACCAGAGAACCAGTGTTCTTCATTAAAATATTACAATAGCAGGGAGCCTAGCTCATCCATTCGACCTTAACAAAATATCAAAATTGCCTATATATACTAAAAATGCTGCAACCACCAGAGATGTGATCGGACCCCTACATTCAAAGTTTCCAGTCGGTGCCTACTCTGTCAGATTGTGCAGGCCTCCTCATGTCAGATGCGAGCCAGGCGCAGTTATGTGCTTTACAGGAAAATCTGTCCATAAGCTTCGGATTGACAGTTTGCCTACATGGCTGCTCTCTGCATGTTTTCCATTTATGGGGTGAGACAAGGTCTCAATTGCCGCCTCCATCTTCAATAACTACCTTCATCGCGATCAGGACGAGGCCTGACACCCATGAATGTTCCAGGCGGTGCCCACGACTTCTTCGAGTCAATCCCGGCGCCTCGAGGCTCTGCAGATCTTCTTCCATGACCAATACAGACACTTTCGGTCTTTGGCGGAGCTCGTCTCCATCGCTCCATCTTCAATGTGACCTAGGGCGATGACCCTACGCAATTGCGCGATTGCGGGCGCGACCAAGGGTGGTTTGAAAGCAAACCGCTTTTGTCCTCGCAATTCACCATGAACCGCGACACGTCCTTTTCTAAAAAACCATGGTTTCGATTGCGGCCCGCCCTTGAAATTTTAAAACGTGCTCACCTTCCGACCCCGCAATGGAGCGTGACCGTTGATCTTGTGATCTGAGATGAGGCTTTCTGATCAACGACCCAACTATGGTGCTTTAGATCGACGGATCGGATCTTCCCTCTTCGAATCAACGACTGAGATCTGCTTCGCGAATCGGCCTTCGGGAATTTCAATTCTCAAACCACATTTCCCTCTAAGCAAAACCTCCAGAGCGGAGGATTTGATGACGCGTGGCATTCTGGATTTGGACGGTCGAGATCCATTTCGGGCCTTTTAGGCACTTCTCATTTCAAATCTCTCGAAGCTCATTTCCTCGAAGGCTTGGATCAATTGCCACCTGTCCCCTTTAAAATCAACGACTCGTATTCACTTCGGGGCCTTTTGTTCTGGCGTTATACTTCACGCAAGTTTGCACTCCTGAACGTCTGTGAGCCGTTGATCTGGACTCTTCCCGGAATCTTCACCGCTGAAAGATTAAAACTGTCTTTTGCTTATACTTCAATATCGAAATAGACTGTTTAAGAAAACTAGACTTTGTGTTCATGGTTGCGACCTCCACGATCAAGGATTTGGACGACTAGCTGTGAGTTGAGAAAACAGGGAGACCAGGGTGCACAAACGATCAAGGGCAAACAGAAAATGATTTTATCGTCCAAAGGGGGAAATACTTCAAGACTCGGCTTGTGAAAAGGATAGAGATAGGGCAAAACTACAGACTTAGGTAGAAACCACAAACCCACAGGACTCTCACAAGTTCATGTGATAACATTTGGCTCCACAGGGGATGGCATGCTCCCTGCGAGCTGCCAAGAACAAGTAGTTCCAGTGCCTTAGCTGTTGGGTTATGGAGTCGAGCCAAAACATTTTGTCGAAGGTCGACATGTACACTATTCTACTTATAAAAAGGAAAACAAACACACATGCTCCAGAAAGAGCTTATTTATGTACACTCCTAGACTAATGATTTTTTACACAGTGCTAGGTGAAAGCGAACTTCCACGATAGCCATTCAAGTAACTTCCTAATTGGAAGCTCTTTTACTCTGTCAGTGATCGATAGTAGATGATGCAACCGCGACAACATAATGATCACATCCTTCAGCTTTCCTCCGGATGGCAATGGTGGGATAAGACTTGGAGGCTTTAAATCATGGAGGAAAAGCAACTCCATGTATTCCCCTACATGCTCATAGAATGAGTGACAAAATCCATTGGCTGGTGGCAGAAAACATGCTCTGTCCTACAGCTGTTCAGACACGGCTGGATATCTCTGGCAAGCGCAGGTGAGTGAACGACTGATGCAGGCTAACTGATTCTAGGTGATGGTTTCTCACTCACAGGCTTAGGGCAGGATATAAACTGCTCATTTGGCTCTCCCTCTTCTTCATGGCTCTCCCAAGGGTCAGAGTCATAATCTTCATAAACAAGACCTATGGGAAAGCTCGGCTCTGGGTCTTCTGCAGGCCCAGGATGACTGATTTCCACAATGTTTTCCTTCAATGTATAAAGGAAAAGGTTCTGTTGCATGCTCTTGGAAATCCTTCATATCCAACTCAAAATCTGATTCATAGCTATCATATATAGGCTAGCTGCTCCCTGAGTCATCCAAGTATGAAGCATGGATCTGCTTCTCTTCATATTAATACACGACTATTTCTTCATTTAAATCTGAGACAACAGGTGCATTAGGGGCAGAATATGCTACCGCTATGGCTATGCAATCCTCAACCTCACCATCATGAGCAGGGCTGCCAAGAACATCTGCTTCTAGGATCGGAATATCCTATGCATCTCCTTCATAAGAGAAATAAGCACGATCTGCCTCCAATTTTTCCATTTTTGCAGAAAGTGCTTGTACCAGTTTCACCAACTCATCCGAGGTATACCCCTCCTTCTCACAGCTTTCGTCCTCATAGCTTTCATCCTCACAACTTTCATTCGAAACAGTCATACCTCTAACACAGTCTTTATATTCTTCACAACAATTATGACAAATTAACTTAGAAGAATAAAACTTTTGACAGTTCTTATTGAAAGCTGCATGAAATTCTCCCAGGGAGGAGATGCTAGCAGGGGGTAAGGAGTGATACCATTCACGAGCATCTCCTACTAATGAGAACATGAACATCTTTAATAATATGTAATGTTCCTGACTTGGCTAGTCTAGGAAACACTGCTAATGTGTGTGTAGGATCAAAGGTTTATAACATATAAATGATCATACAAATAATAAACGCGACAAAGGACTGCAAAGTTTGTATTATGATATCTCTGTGGATTACAAAATGGTCGAGTGCGGCTGAATAAACTGACAATACTCGACTAGATCAACAAACAAAGGATCTTAGCCGGAATACAAATAAGCAACTGCGGCTGAATAAAATAACAACACTCGGCTAGATCAAAAGACAAAAGGATCTCAGCCGGAATACAAATAAGCAACTAAAAGATAATACCCGGAATATGGGAACACTGCGGAATCAATGAAGAATGATGGAAGACCTGGATGATCTTCCCGATGACGAGGGTGTGTCTTTCAACACCGAAATCAACCAACTGGTGTCTTCCTCCTGGAATACACTGAACTATCTCTCCTGAGATGTGCCTCTTCTCCTCAATGACAAGTCATAATCTGCATAATGATGAATTAGGTCGCTGACCCTTCCT
>ML778608.1:338688-352585 GCA_009831015.1 Picea engelmannii | reverse complement strand
TGCCTTCTCTATCTCATCCTTGAACCTCCTAGGATGACGATAGGGGGGGGGTGATCATAGGTTTGGCCCCCTCCTCCAACTCAATGGTGTGCTCAAACCCCCTGTCAGGTGGTCTCCCTGGTGGAATTGCCTCAAAGACTTGCCGATGTCGTCCCAATAAATTCTTGATCTCTGTATGGTATTGTTGTCGACCTTCCGAATCCTTCTGAGTAGTGATCAAGCATTCTGCGGCATATTCTACCTCCCCATGTCTAAATATCCTCTCCATCCTCTTGGCTGAAACTGTCCTGGGTGCTCCTGTCGACATACCTCTTAGAACAACCTTCTTCCCATTCTGATCTTTGAATCCCATTTCCAAGGTTTGGTAGTTGGTAGTGATTTTTCCCAAGGTAATCATCCACTGAACTCCTAACACCACATCTGTGTCCGATAGGTCAACCACATAAAATGTGTCTCTCACTGTGTAGTTGCCTAACTTCATCTCTAAGTTTGGAACTCTGTCTAGACACTCCACTCTGTGGCCATCTGCTACCGCAACATCAAACCCCTCAAACTCCTCTGTTTGAAGTGCTCGTCTCGATACTAGTGAAGTGTCGATGAAGTTGTGGGTGGCCCCACCATCTATCAGGGCGATTGCCCGTTGCCCCTAAATAATCCCTCTGATATGGAGGGTATCCTACCTGGGAACACCAGAAAGGGTCGCTATGACACCTTCCTTTGCTGGTTTCCCCCTGTTAGCATGTTCTGGCGGTTGTGGGACTACTGGAGGAATGGGCTCCTGTCGGTGTCGGTGCTCTACGGGGAGGCTGCTCCTTTGTTGGTGCTGACTCCTCCTTTGAACTAGTGGATCCACTGTCTTGCTCCTCCTCCTTACTGTCCACGCTATCTGCTGCTACCTCAATATAATGAATCTCTCCCTTGCCCATGCACCTCTGTCCTGGGACCCAAGGATCTCTGCAGCTGAAGCAAAGCTTCTTCCTCATAAGCTCTCGCCTAGTCTCATCATCCGACTTCTCCTTGCCCTTCCATTCTCTCTGGAATGGCTTCCTGTCTCGATCCCTTTGGGGCACAAATGGTTTGGAGAAAGTTTTAGTCTTTGGCACTGAGTCTGCTAGATCTTGAGTGCGAAGGATGGCATCCTGCAAAGTGGGAGGCCTGTATGCCTTCACCCATCCTTGCAAAGGCTCTGTGAGTCCTTCTACGAATAGCATGATCAACCTGGTATGTGATATATCTGTCACTGCCATGGCTACTCGCTGAAACTTTGTGATGAACGCCTCTGTTGTGCCAATTTGTCTCAACTGGGCTAGATCCCTGAAGTGTATCTCGAGATCCTTCCTGTCAAACCTGTCCATGAGCCTATCTGTAAACTCCCTATAGGAGGTGATGCCATTGTGACCCAATGTCACCAGTCCATGATACCACCACTCGTGTGCCTCACCCTCCAAGTGTAAGGTCGCGAAATTGATGGCCTCTGTGTCGGTCATTTGGTTGAGCTTCTGTACCCAAGCTCTGGCGGTGTATTTGGACGATCTGTTGAAAGAAGGGATGGTGAGTTTCCCAACTTTTCGGATGAAATCGAGGTCATGCCGCTGCTGCTGTTGTGGTCCTCCCCTCTGCGGCTCTTTGGGGCGGTTCCTGAGTTTGAGTCCACAGTACTCGACTAAGGTCATGTCCTGATGGAAGTCACGACCCAATGTTGCATACTCCCACCTATGCTCTGCAATGTCGTCGGCATGAGTGGGTGGCCTCTGTGCTATTGGTGGCGATGCTGCTAACGGGGGTGCCCTCTAGAAACTGGGAAACAAGGGTCTGGGAATCCTACTCGCAGAGGTGTATGTGCGAGAGGGTGACTGGGGTCTACTGCCTGCTCCCGAGTTCCCCTGTGCTGCATGTGGGACTTGTGTATCTGGGGTGCCCACTCTAGCCAATCTATCAACCACTTGTGCCAAGGACTGAGACATGGTCCGTTGACTAGCTAACATATCGTTGATAACCTGCATGAAAGATGCCTCTGGATCTACGGGGGCCTTGCCATTGCCCTCTGGTCGCGCATATCTGTCTCTTGGCATCCTCTCTGCCTCGCGCTCAGCCTCATGCTCTGCCCTTCTCTCTACTTCTCTGTGTGCCTCTTCCTCTTCCTCTAAGCTAGGAGGAAAAGGGGGAAAATCAGGCCTATGCCTTCTTTCCTGATGCCTGTTGTAAGTGACATATTCGTCACCTACGTGTTCATGGCCCTTTGGGTCTTCTGCTGCACTCATTGTCTTTAGTTACAGGCTGGCAGGACTAAAGCTCTGATACCATTGTAATGTTCCTGACTTGGCTAGTCTAGGAAGCGTTGCTAATGTGTGTGTAGGATCAAAGGTTTATAGCATATAAATGATCATACAAATAATAAACGCGACAATGGACTGCAAAGTTTGTATTATGATATCTCTGTGGATTACAAAATGGCCGAATGCGGCTGAATAAACTGACAATACTCGACTAGATCAACAGACAAAGGATCTTAGCCGGAATACAAATAAGCAACCACGACTGAATAAAATAACAACACTCGGCTAGATCAAAAGATAAAAGGATCTTAGCCGGAATACAAATAAGCAACTAAAAGATAATACCCAGAATATGGGAGCACTGCGGAATCAATGAAGAATGATGGAATACCTGGATGATCTTCCCGGTGACTAGGGTGTGTCTTTCAACACCGAAATCAACCAACTAGTGTCTTCCTCCTGGAATACATTGAACTATCTCTCCTGAGATGTGCCTCTTCTCCTTTATGACAAGTCATAATCTGCATAATGATGAATTAGGTTGCTGACCCTTCCTGTATAGCTTTCCAAAACCCTAAATCATGTTGAAACCCTAATTCACTGTTGACTTCCAAAACCCTAAATCACTGCTGAAGCCCTAATTCGCTGTTGACTTCCAAAACCCTAAATCACTGTTGAAACCCTAATTCACTATTGACTTCTATTTTTTAGCTCATAATGACTTAAAAGTGCTTTTAACCCTTTTTAGCTCAATGTCACTTTTCGAATATAACACCTGTGACTGGAGTGACCTCTAGTAACCCTGTTTACCCCTCTTTGGCCCTGGCTATAGTCTAACGAGGCGGTTTAGACCATTAAGCCTCCTCTCTGGAGCTCCTATTTGGAAAAGGACATTACATAATACATCCTCATGATGTATCTCCCATTGATGCATGAGTTCATGAAACTCACAGAGATGCTCTGCAGGGTTGTCCTCTTTATGCTCTCTAAATATGGGCAAAAAATCACCCCATTCATCCATAGTAGGAACAACATTAGGAAAACCAGGAACAGAGGAGAAATTAAAAGGAGAAAAACTCCGAGCCGAGATTCTTTCCATTTCAAAACAATGGAGTCGCCACTGGATCCTTTAATCATGGAGTCGCCAGGTGAATGATATGCAGTTTGAATGTGTTTGGTCTTTGTTCACCATCAAAGACCAGATTTGATCGTTGTCAATCTCCCAAGGAACCTTCAAGTTGAGAAAGCAACTGCTAAAAGCCTTCTCGAGAAAAATTCTCCGAGTCAGCTTCGGGTGTGCTATAGGCAGCCACAACTGAAATAGTGGAGTCGACACAGTGGAGTCGCCATGTGCAAGCGCAATCTTCAATGGTTCTGATATCTGATGCACCTTCAGAATCAAAATCTCTTTGTCGTTCTATCCCAGGGAAATGTCTTCAATTCGTTCCCCAACAATGACGCCATAAATGTTAGCACTAGAAGTCACCGTCAGATTGCATAGAAGGTAAGCCCAATACCCATCAGTTTATACAGTAAATGTAAATGAGTTTTAGGTGATCAAATGGAGAGGACTCAATGATAATAACGTTCTAACTCAGAAATCTGGATTGGCATGCATAAGCAATTGAGGTTTGGAATCAACTTCAGTCAGTAAGTTGGAGTAAGGGTGAATAGAGGGAAGACTTTGGTGAGGAGAGTGTAGAGGTCTGCTGTGGACATTGGGTCTTCCAGCAACCTAAGGAGGAAAAACTTAAATGCAAGATCCTCTAGAATTCAAATCTCAAAGAAACTGAAAGAAATTATAACAACACTATAATCAAACATTCATCAGAATACAATCACAACAATCCATGTGAATCAATCAATCATGAACTCTCTCAGTATCAGAGACAAATAAGATGGAGTAAGAAAGCTGACTTAGATTAACCAAGATGTCTCAAAAAACAAATACATAACCAGAGAACCAGTGTTCTTCATAAAAATATTACAATAGCAGGGAGCCTAGCTCAACCATTCGACCTTAACAAAATATCAAAATTGCCTATATATACTAAAAATGCTTCAACCACCAGAGATGTGATCGGACCCCTGCATTCAAAGTTTCCAGTTGGCGCCTACTCTGTCAGATTGTGCAGGCCTCCTCATGTCAAATGCAAGCCAGGCGCAGTTATGTGCTTTACAGGAAAATCTATCCATAAGGAAGCTTCGGATTGACAGTCTGCCTACACGATCGCTCTCTGCATGTTTTCCATTTATGGGGTGAGACGAGGTCTCAACTGCAGCCTCCATCTTCAATAACTATCTTCATCGGGATCAGGATGAGGCCTGACACCCATGAATGTTCCAGGTGGTGTCCACGATGACTTCGAGTCAATCCCGACGCCTCGAGGCTCTGCAGATCTTCTTCCATGACCAATACGGACGCTTTCGGTCTTTGGCGGAACTCCTCTCCATCGCTCCTTCTTCAATGTGACCTAGGGCCATGACCCTACGCAATTGTGTGATTGCGGGCGCGACCAAGGGTGGTTTGAAAGCAAACCGCTTTTGTCCCCGCAATTCACCATGAACCGCCACGCGTCCCTTTCAAAAAAACCACGGTTCTGATTGCGGCCCGTCCTTAAAATTTTAAAACGTGTGCACCTTCTGACCCTGCAGTGGAGCGTGATCGTTGATCTTGTGATCTGAGATGAGGCTTCCTAATCAACGGCCCAACTATGGCGCTTTAGATCGATGGATCGGATCTTCCCTCTTCGAATCAACGACTGAGATCTGCTTCGCGAATCAGCCTTCGGGAATTTCAATTCTCAAACCACATTTCCCTCTAAGCAAAACCTCCGGAGCTGAGGATCTGATGACGTGTGGCATTTTGGATATGGACGTCCGAGATCCACTTCGGTTCTTAGGGACTTCGGGCCTTCTAAGCACTTCTCATTTCAAATCTCCCAAAGCTCATTTCCCCGAAGGCTTGGATCAATTGCCACCTGTCCTCTTTAAAATCAACGACTCGTATTCACTTCGGGGCCTTTTGTTCTGGCGCTATACTTGGCGCAAGTTTGCACTCCCGAACGTCCGTGAGCCGCTGATCTAGACTATTCCTGGAATCTTCGCCGTTGAAAGATTAAAACTGTCTTTTGCTTATGCTTCAATATCGGAACAGATTGTTTAAGAAAGCTGCACTTTGTGTTCATGGTTGCGACCTGCACGATCAAGGATTTGGACGACTGGCTGCGAGCTGAGAAAACATGGAGACCAAGGTGCACAAACGAACAAGGGCAAATAGAAAATGATTTTATCGGTCGAAGGGGGAAAAAATTCAAGACTCAGCCTGTGAAAAGGATAGAGACAGGGCAAAACTACAGACGTAGGTAGAAACCACAAACGCACAGGACTCTGACAAGTTCATGTGATAACAAAATCTTAGGTGAAAAATCTAACAACAACTGTGTAGAGCTCTATCTCGACATTTTACAAGACAAAAACACTTCTAACATGCAAATGATGAAATTATGAATTTGTTGCACATGGATAATCAAACAATAAAAAAGGTTGAGGAATAATTCTGAACTTCATCGCCATGTGCACCAGACTATTCACTCATAACCAAATGATGATGTGAAATAAGGGAGATAAAACAACGTTACCACCTATGAAAGGATGAATAATCCTAAAGACATAAGCTACATCTACTTAGTATTATCATAATCATTGGAACTGGTCAGTTTGGTTGGTTTTGGGGAAAATCCGGTCTGACCGGCCCTCCCAAACCATTTTCGGTCGGTTCGGTACGCAACCGACCTTTTTTTCGTCGGATTGGCTAGTTCCGTACATCTCTGTTCAACATGACATGGACCCATGATTTTCAAGTTTTAAAAAAATTAATAATTTAAGAGAAGTGGGGCCTATTAGCTAACTCTAGAGCCTACTCACATTTATATGTTTTTTTTTTCAAAATTTGAATATTTTATGTATTTTTCGGTCGATTGTTTTTTTTTTTTCCAATTTCGGTCCGGTTCACATTTCTGGGGTCAACTGGTTCGGTCACTGATCCAGTTTTGATAACTATGCATCTACTACCTATCAATGTAATTGTGAACTTCAAAAATTGTATTTTCAAAACAGATGAATAATATGCACTTCGTCACATTCAACCTCCAATTTTAAACACTTGACACTATATTGCATATCTAGATTCAAAGAATGAAAAATGATTCCCAACAAGGTCCTATTGAAACATTGAAGTAACCATTGATAATAGGGGAGGATATAACTACATTAAACTAACATTTCATAAAAGAAACACTGTAAACAAATGCTTATTATTTGGAATATAAAGTCTACAACAGATGGGAGGATGACACACTCTCCTTTTCTAAAAGGTAAGAAACTACTCACACACCATTTTCTTGGCTTCTCTCTTTTGTAGAATGTTAAAACCCCTCTTCATCCTTGCCACTCCATATTTAATAAGAGATTTTCTAGTGACAATTGCTTCATAAGAATATTTTTTATGACATAGGAGGATTCGTTTTCGGTTATGTTATCACTCATAACAAACTTATGAAAAGTTCATCTTGATTAATTCAACATTGATGGTTTGTGGATACTTTCGTGGTTGATTCATGGATACAACTTGATTGATTTGACATTGATGACTCATAAGTGCATTGATTGTTGTAGATCTTCATTCTTAGAATAAAAAATTGAACAATTTTTTTGCATGAGTTCATTAGAGCAATGTTCTTCAACAATATGTACATAATTCAACATTTTTCTTGGGTGCTAGTTTCCCATGATTTCACGTGACATGCATTGCTTGATATCATGCAAGGGAAGGAGAGAGCTTCCAAAAGGTAATTTTAGATTTCCAAGATTTTCTAAGCTAGGAATTTTTCTATTTTTAGAAAGTTCATATTTTTGGAACTGATCATATTTCTGGATACCGTTTATGGAGATGTTCATATGGGCCAGTTTTGGTGAGGATGAAAGAAAGTAAAAAATTACTTCAAACTTAGGATTTCCACTTTTGGTAACAAATTACTTTTTGGATGCCCTTTATGGAGACAACATGTCTGTTAATTTTGGTGGTGATTGGAGAAACATGAAAATTAGGTTAAAATTAGGGTTTTCATTTTTGAAAAATCCTATACATGGGTGGGTTCATATGGTCATGTTGAAGACCATATGAATTAGGTTAAAATTAGTGTTTTTTCCAATTAGGAGGTACCTCGGGGTCTATGTCACAGGGTTCACCGAATTTGAACCTTGAGGTTCGAAATTCGACGAACCTAAAAAAATGGCCATGTTCGTTCAAGTTCACTGAGGTTCAAGTATGCCGTAAGTCGCCATTAACTAGATTTCACTTCTACCCTAAGTTACCACAATCGCCATACTTCACTTTTGCCCTAACTCGCCGCATTCATGGGATCTCGTTCATGAAGTTTGAAATTCAATGTCGAATTACCATTTTACTAGTCGAATGGATGAATCACAAACATACACGTTGAATTACCAGTTGAGTAAATGCACGTTTTGAATTACCATTCCACTTAGCCATCAAATAAATGAACACGTGGGATTACGAGTGGAATTACTGTGGAAGCTACGACCTCGGGATTGAGTCTCACAACAAACAGGTTAGCGGTCGAATGAGGTGGCACTTGAATATTCTGTTGATCTTATGCAAATAAATTAGTCCCTAAACTAATTAGGAACACATTAATCATTAAATTAATCTATGATATATATATATATATATATATATATATCATATATATATATATATATATTAATTATATAAATTATTTATATTATAATATAAGCTTAAACATTACTTTATAAAATTTAATATATATAAATTTGTAATATTGTTAAAATATATGTGAATTAGATAATTTGTAAATTAATTATGTAAGTTAAATCTCTCTCTCTCTCTCTCTCTCTCTCTCTCTCTCTCTCTCTCTCTCTATATATATATATATATATATATAGTCGAACTTAGTGATGAACCTCATTTGAACCTAATCAAAATATTCAAATTTGAATCGAGCCTATTCGTTGTTGAACCCGAACCGTGTGACATAGCTTGGGATTGGCTTTCTAATAGTGGAGATGGGTTTTAGTTTTCAAAAGATTTCGAGCTCTTTGATATTATTGCGATGTAATGTATTTTGACTAGTGGAGATGAATGCACTATTCTATTTTCAACATGTGATTTTTCATGATCTTGTCTTGAATTTTGGGCTAGATGAAGTGAACTTTTCTTGTGGATTAGTTATAGTTTATTTTTAGCAAAAAAGGGGTGTGTGCCCCATCTTAGAAGTTTCTTACAGGAGTGGTTACTTGCTTTTCAAATAGCTACGATGTCACATCTATCCTTGGATAGTGCATCCCACTTGAGGGTTTGATTTGACTTGCACTCTGATTTCGCTCTTGTTTGACTTGACTTGCACTAGTTTTCTCTAGAGTGACTTGCACACCAAGGAATCTTTTTTAGTTGGTCTATCATGCGTTGAAGGAGGAGTGCACCCTACTTAGGGAATATTTCGTGTGACTTGGGTTGTACTTATGTTATCTCCCAGCTCTGCACTCAAAGTTATTCAAGTCACTGAACAAAGTGCAACCCTAAAGGCACTTAGGAAGGTTTTCCATTTATCACCACAACAACTCTTCCTCTCACTTGAGGTTGGTTCTTTGCCAACAAAAGGGGGAAACCCCTAAAAATGAATATTTAAGATGTTCTTTAGAAATAAAGGGATTGTGGACTAGGAATATCAATTTTTATCCAATAGGGTGATGGAGTCCAGATCAAAGAGCGAGAGGGTTTGAATATGATGGAGAAGACACAATTAATCCATTCGGTGATGTGCCATAATTAGTTCGAAAACATATTTTCAGATTATGCAAGAATAAGTAAGAGGCCTTATACAAGATACACCATCTCAACCATGAAATTACAGCCAAGAATAATGTGTACCATTGAACAAAGAAAGAACAACCATGATATTAAACCCATGACGAAGTAGGCAAAGTAGGACAACCTTCTTATTGAACGAACAACCAACAATACATCATTCTTAAAATCTGATTTCACAACAAGATCAAGAGAACCATAACGTGTCACACTTGATCTTTCCCCTTAGGTTAGGGGAGCTTTGGATGATTGCTTGTGGGCTCCTCCCTGTTAATTTTGTAGCTTGGAAGGTGTCTAAGCATTGGCCTAGGTGTCCAAGCATACTTAAGGACACTAAATTAAATACCCAGATCAACATTTTAATTTTAGCCCAAGTCTAACTTAGGAAAAGCATAAAGTTAGTCAAATAACTTTATTGGCTTTATTTACTCAGATTTCCTAACTGTAAACTTTGGAAATTAAATATTTCACTTAAGTGACTTTTCTAGACTCTTCTAGAAGGCTCATGAAGGAGGGGAATAGAGTGAAGGAAAGATGTAAGGCTGAAGGGATGAGAGGACACACACTCACATTGAGCTGAAGAGAGAAAGAGGGCGCTTAGCTGAGGAAGAGGTCGACTTAGCTGAAGGGAGAGTTGGCTGAGAGAGTAGCAGCAAGGGGCCGTACTATTCATAGTTATTGATGAGGACATTAATGGTTTCTCTTCCACATCTAACTCTAGTGCTGAGTAGTGCTTCTATGGTTATTAGGGTTTTCCCTCTAGGTTTACCCTTTCTTACTCACTGCTTTTATTTTTCATACATATTTCTTTGCTTTTGGCTCTTGGGAGTTGCCACAACACTCCCACATTTTTCTTGTGACTTGTATTTTCTTGTCTCATTGACCTATTTTTGGTCATCTCTAGACATTAATAAATTTTTCTTATTTTATTAGCTAGTCTCAAACCCAATTTGATTGACAACGACTGAGGGATTTGATTCTTATCTGAAACTATTTTTTAAATAGATAGTTATACATTATCTTTTTATTTCTCTTTTCCTGAAAGATATATTAAAAGAGATGTTGTGGCTGTATAGGTTCTATGCATGTGGTAAAGTAGTTGTCTGTACAGATCAATTCTTGAACCACAGGGAAAAGTAGTAGATGCTGTATAGATAAGATTAAACAATAGTGTGAGAAACAAAGTGGGAGTGCAAAGGCCACTCCTAGAAAATCATGATATAATCAAATCTAGCCTATGCTGAAATTGTAGCTGAGGCGGAACAGAATAGTAGGGAACAGGATTGGAAAATGTATGGAATAGTGAGGATGGAATGGAATGGTTGCAGAAAATGTATTGTATGTAACAGTAAATGATAGGTGTTGTCTGCAGTAAATTGAGATATAGAGTAGGAAATCAATAGTACTACGAACAATAAATAAGAGAGGCTGACATTGCAGGTACAAGAGACTTGGCCAAAGTATTACTGATGCGATAGGTTCAACAACTGATATTGCAAAGAATACAAGTCCAAGTTGACTGAATAGGAAAAGTTTTCTTTTCCTCAAAAAAGGTCATCAATATTGGAGAAAATAGAGGAGACATTCCTTGTTAATTTTAGTCTAGATCAGCTAACTAAGTAAACATATCGGATCTAAATACTCTGCTGAAATAATTAACTCTTGCATGCAGCGGAAAAAATGAGAAAAACAATCACACAGTACACAACAATTTTCAGATCTTCCAAATTAGTTCTTCATCAAATAACATTAGAACTTACAAGAGCTCCCTTCACAAGGAAAATGGCTCTGAGAAATTAAAACCATAAACCAAATTTGCAAGCTTGAACCGCAACGTTGCCTCGATTTGCGTGTTGCCAATCACTCAGGCTGTTTGTACAGATCTGTACGGATATGTACCTGCTGCAATAGATGCAGTTGCCTCAAAATCGATACTGCCTCAAAAGGACGTGCTGCCACGAAATCCATGTTGCCTCAAAAGATGCACTTCCTCGAAATCTGTGTTGCCTCAAAAGACATGCTTCCTCAAAATCCATGCTGCCTGAAAAGACGTTCTGCCTCAAAAGACGTGCTACTTCGATTTCCATGCTAACTCAAAAGATGTGCTGCTTTGGGATGCGTGCAACCTGTTTTGCTTTCTCGCCAAGTTGAGAAATCAATTCTAATTTTTCTCCTTCACCTCACGTGGCTTGCGAAATGAAAATTGATTGTGTCTTTTCCTTTATCCTCTCTCTTTTTTGTCTTGAGCGATTTACCTAATCTCAATGGTCAATATTATATCGTGAGATCAACGACTCTCGTTTAATTAAATCATTAAGTGACTTTAACTTAGTCACTTTATCAATTAAAAGTCACTTTATAAAAAGACATTCACTTTATTAATAAATTAACAAAGTGAATTCTAGGAAAAGTATAGGATACATTTAATGACGATTTCCGCAAGTAGACACCCACCCTTACGGAAATACCTGCCCGAGCTACAAACACTAACACCCCCTCTTAGCGAGGAAGTTATTCTCCACCACTCCAAGCTTGTCTCCGAAGAAGACGAACTTGCCCTTGACCAAGGGTTTGGTGAAAATGTCTACCAACTGCTCCTTTGTAGGAATATATTGGAGTTGAACTTCTCCCTTCTGCACCTTGTCTCTGATGAAGTGGTATCTGATCTCAATGTGCTTTGACCTGTCGTGAAACATTGGATTCTCCGAGAGTTTGATGCAACTTTGGTTATCACAGTGGATCACAGTCGGCTCAAGCTCCTCATCAAACAATTCTGTGAGTAGCCTGCGAAGACAGATGGCTTCACAACTAGCTAGACTAGCTGCCATGTACTTTGCCTCTATTGAACTCGGTGCTATTGAAGTGTGCTTCCTGTTGAACCAGGAAATGACCACTGACACTAAATTGAAGCAACACCCAAAAGTGCTCTTTCTATCTGTATCACTGGCTACCCAATTTGAATTAGAGAACCCCTGCAACCTCACACCATCTTCGCCAAGGTACTGCAATCCATATCCTACTGTGCCCTGCAAGTATTTGAGCACGTGCTTTGCTGCCACCCAGTGAACCTCCCTCGACTCCATCATGAACTGCCTCAATGTGTTTAGAGCAAAGCATATGTCTGGTTGAGTGTTCTCCAGATACATCAACGAGCCAATCAACTTCCTGTATTGTTTGGAATCTGCCAACTGTGAAATTGAAGACTCAATCTTCTTCAGGGTGCTCACCATTGGAGTGGCCATTGGTCGGCCGAATGTCCTTCATCTCAAATTCTGACGCTAGATCTGACTCTCTGCAACTTGCAATTAGACTCTCTGCACCTGTTAGAATAAGATATCAACATACAACACCAAGATGAGGACCTCAGATCCAACCAACAAAAAGTATAGGTTGGGATCTGCCTCACTCTTGGTGAAGACCATACCCTGCAGATAACTTTCGATCTTGAAGTACCAGGCCCTGGGTGCCTGTTTGAGTCCATACAAATATTTCTTAAGCTTGCATACATATGTCTCCCTGTCATGGACCTCAAACCCCTGCGACTGCTCAATGTAGAGCACTTCCTCAATGATGTCGTTGAGAAAGGCGGTCTCCACATCCATTTGATGAATGGTCCAACCCATCTCAGAAACTATGGAGATAACTGCTCGAAGTATTTGGCTACAGGAGCAAAAGTCTCCTCGTAGTCTACTCCCTCTCTATGAGAAAACCCACGAGCCACAAATCTGGCATTGTACTTCTCCACGCTGCCATTTGCTGCATGCTTTACCTTGTAAAGCCACTTGGAAGTCACATTTGACTTCCCCTCTGGTCTCGACACAATCTCCCAGGAATCATTCCTCATGTTGGAGTTGTGCTCCTTCACCATGGCATCTCTCCACACCTGTTGGCTGGTTGCTTCCTCAAAGATGGATGGTTTTGAGTCTATGATGTTGGTCATCAAAGCCATATACTGCAAAAATTTCCGCAGAGGTCTGCTCTCCTTGAATGCGGACTTAGGAGGCTCAACATGCTCTTGAGCAACCCGCAAGGTCTGTTTAAATCACCTGGGCCTTTTGACTGAAGTCAAAGGGGCTGACTGCTCCTCCACCTCCATTGGAGTCTGGCTCCTTGCACTTGAAGTCTCTGTTCTTGGCTCATCTTTAGGGTCCACCTCCCGTGGCCCCTCTGCAATTGTTGGTAGGTCTTGAGATTTCCTAGATGCCAAGTTCTTCTCGAACTTGACATCTCGGTTCACCACTGTCTTGCGTTGATCTCGCAAGAACACTTTGTAGGCCTTCGAATCCTCACTGTACCCCACCAAAATACCCCTCTCCCCTGAGGGTTGCAACTTTGTCCTCTTCTCCAAAGGAATGTGGATGTAGACTAGACAACCAAAAATCCTGAGATGTCTTATGTCAGGTCTGTTGCCTGTGAATGCCTCCTTCGGTGTTTTACCCTCCAATATCCGGTGTGGGCTCCTCTTCTGCAAATACACAACTGTATTGCAAGCCTCTAACCACAAAAACATAGGAAAACTTTGGTCATGCATCATGGCCTTCATCGCATTGATGATAGACCTGTTATCACTCAGTTTGTAGTTTAGGTCAAGTAGCTGGAAGATAGGGACCAAACTGGCGAAACAGGAGCTTCCCCACCCACTGTCACCTCGATGGGGAGCTCTTTCTATTTAGGGTGGCTAATCCCAAGGGAGACGTCCCTAGTAATCTGG
>ML778608.1:315014-336055 GCA_009831015.1 Picea engelmannii | reverse complement strand
TTAGGGTCCCTTCAGTTTCTTATCGAGAGGCCTTTTATTGCCTTCTCGGGGATCCCCTGGGCGAAGCATCTCTAGGTTTTATTTCCTATGGCTTTTATCTTTTACCAGCTGCTTTTACCCCCTGGGCCTTTAGCCCCTTCTTCACAGAAGACAAAGTGTAACCCTCAAAGGTCATCCTAATGGCCGGACTAGGGGAATGGGATAGATGTGCGGGGTATAAGATGTAAAATGATAAAATGGTGGGAGCGGATGATGGCTCTGCAAATCCCCCTTGGTGGCTAACCAAAACCCATGAATATCAACTTGCTAAGTCATCCCATCAATCACCCCGACAATGGTCAAGTGGATTAGTGTAAGATCCACGCAGTCATCATAAATGAAAGGAACCTAATGCATATATAAGAGGGTTATAATGATCAAATATGACACATACCATGATACCTCGGACCAATTACCTCATGGAGCAAGAGTCCTCTCCGATGCAAGTCCAAGCCGGTGGTGATGGAAGCTGTTGCTGCTGATAGGACAAATCTGGCGAAGAAGAAGAAAGATGGGCCCTCCAGGGCCATGCTCAGGTCAATCCTGCTCTCNGTACTCCATGTCTAGGACTTGTGGGCCTCGAGACATGATCTCCTAGTTATCCCTAGATATCGGGGATAACAAGACCTGTTCTTCCTCTCTGCAACCCTATTATGTTGCGGGTTGTAGGCCACTGTCTTCTCCCTCTTGATCCCCGCCTCCTTGCAGAAATCAATGAACTCTGTAGAGGTGAACTCACCCCCGTTATTTGTCCTAACACCTTGATCTTCCTTCTTATCATGTTCTCCACCTGAGCTTTGAACGCTCAGAAGTGACTGAAGACCTCGTCCTTGGTCTTTATGAAGTAGATCCAGGTCTTCTTGGAGAAGTCATCAATGAAGGTCACATAGTAGGATGCGCCTTTCACTGAAGCTACTGACATAGGCCCTCCAATGTCTGAATGGATCTTATCCAAGATACCCTTGGATCGAGTCTCGCCTACAAAAGGCTTCCTTGACGTTCTTGCCAAGTGCGTAGCCTTTGCACACCCCCTGCTGGTCCAGACTGAATTCTGGGAGCCCAATGACCATCTCCTTAGTAATGGTAGAGCTATGTGATGGAGATGACCCATCCTCCTGTGCCACAGATTGCACAAGATCCCACTGGTGTGTAAGAATGCCTGTGCAGGCTGGCCCTGAATTCTGTAAAGGTTCCCATTCCGAACTCCAATCCTCACAGTAGTGTCCAGATTGGCTTCCTCTGGGCAAATGAACACCTGCTCTCTTCAGAAGTTAATCTCATAACCTTTGTCCTCCATGACTGAGATGGACAACGTGTTCTTCTTCAGGCTAGGTGCATAGAGTAGCTCCTGTGCATCAAAGGATCCCCCGGACTGCAACTGGAATTGCATTGCCCCCTGACCCCTGACTGCATACTTGGCCTCATTGCCAAGATCTACGTGGAGATTTGAGTCATCCTCTGAAAAAGTTTCTAAATAGCTCTCTAGCCTCTGTCATGTGGTGGGAGGTGCCATTGTCCAAATACAAAGCACTCTTAAGAGTAGTGCAGATGGAAAGATAAGACACAAATGCATAATCATTCTCGAATTTGGATGCAAGTTCGCTCAACTGTGTCTTTGCTGTGGCCGCAATTGTTTGTAACCTCCCCTTGCCTTTCTCCCTCTATGGACACTAAGAAGCGAAATGGCCATTCTTATGGAAGATATAGCATTTGATCTTGCTCATATCTCTCTTCTGCCCAGATTGTTGTCCCTCTCCCTGACTGCCAACCTTTTTGACAACTTTTCCTTTGCCTTTTGTTGTCTTGTTGACAAGGGCTAAGTTGTCATCTGCCGCACCTATTCCTTGCTTGCCAGATCTGGACTCTCTACGAGTCTCCTCCTGAATGCAATCATCCAAAAGTCTCTCCCACTTGGGAAGTTTCTCTCTGGCACAGATGCCTGGTTCCTAAGCCTTGGAAAACCCATTCAGAGCAACATTTACTAACTCTGAATCCAAGATTCTCTCTTACAGTGGCAAGCCAATCACAGATCTTTGTGATCCTCATAAGGTAAATGGTTACATTGTTCGAGTTGGACATTCTGCGTTCTCTGAGTTTGGTTTTGAGGATCATCTTTTGACTCATACTGTCACTTTGAAAGAGTCACACAAGGGAATCAAATATATCCATAGATCTGGTCTTTTCTACAACATGCGGGATCAAATGATCCTTGATGGCTTCAAGGATCACCCTCTGTGCCTTTATATCCTTCTTATCCCACGCTGCTTGCATTGCAGGGTTTACCATTGCTAATGTACCTCCCAGGGTCTGCGATGGAGTTGGAGGAGGGTTGGTCACGACTTCCCACAAGTCTTGTTCCTTCAAGATCACTGAGACTCTTGCTTTTCAAGACAAGTTGGAAACCCCATCTAGTCGATCCTGAACCTTCACACTGGTTACTGACATGGCTTATCTGCATTGGATACAATAGATCTGCTTTGTCCTTTAACCTGCTGAAGAGATCTACACTGAATACAATAGATCTACTTTTCTCTTAGAGCAATAGCTATGATACCATGCTAATTTTACTTTAGATCAACTAGGTAAGTAAACATATCAGATCTAAATAATTTGCTGAAATAATTAACTCTTGCATGCAGCGGAATTAATGAGAAATACAATCACACACAATACACAATAATTTTTCTGCTCTTCCAAATCAGTTCTTCATCAAATAACATCAGAACTTACAAAAGCTCCCTTCACAGGGAAAATGGCTCTGAGAAATTATAACCACAAACCAAATCTGCAAACCTAAACCACAACGTTGTCTTGATTTGCAAGCTGCCAATCACTGAGGTTGTCTGTACAGATCTGTATGCATTTTTACCCACTGCTATAAATGCAACTAACTCAAAATCCGTGTTACCTCAAAAGATGTGCTTCCTCGAAATTTGTGCTTCTTGAAAAGATGTGCTACCTCGAAAGATGTGCTATCTCAAAAGACGTGCTGCCTCGAAATTTATGCTACCTCAAAAGATGTGCTGCATCGAAATTTGTGTTGTCTCGATTTTCATGCCACCTTAGGATGCATGCAACCTGTTTTGTTTTCTCTCCAAGCTGAAAAATCAATTCTGATTTTTCTCCTTCACCTCACGTGACTTGCAAAATGAAAATTGATTGTGTTTTTTTCCTTTGCCCTCTCTGTCTTTTGTCTTGAGTGATTTACCTAATCTCAATGGTCAAGATTAGATCGTAAGATCAATGACTCTCTTTTAATTAAATCATTAAGTGACTTTAACTTAGTCACTTTATAAAAAGACTTCACTTTATTAATAAATTAATAAAGTGAATTCTAGGAAAAGTATAGGATACATTTAATGACGGTTTCCGCAAGTAGGCACCCTTACGAAAATACCTGTCCAAGCTACAAACACTAACATTCTTGAGAAAATATCGCTATAAGTTGACCTTGATACATATTTGAATGTGGAGGACTAAGTTACCATGATTCGGATACAGATCCACCAGTTTTTTGAAAAGCCAAGGTCCGGTTACGACAAGGAAATGGAAAGTACAAACAATATAAATATATTTTTATATCTTTTAAAAATAAAATTTATATAAAAATAAAATTTATATAAAAATAAAAAATATATACAATTTTTTAAAATATAACTCTTACAATTTTTTAAAATATAACTCTTACAATTTTTTAAAATATAACTCTCTTTGTATATGTAATATTTATAATACTTATAATTAATACTATATAACCAGTGTTCCACGGGGACGCGTCCCCCAGGGTGGGGTGTGCGCCCCCCATGTTTCCCCACGTCCCCCTTTTGGGGAAACGTGGGGAGATGCAGGGGGTGCATTTACCTAGTGTGGGGGGCGCGTTTTCCCAAAAAGGGAGCTTCTGGGCGCCCCCCTTTGAAAATAGGTGCTTTTGGATGCACCCCTTCCAAAGGGGGACTCCTGGGCATTCCCCTAAATTTTTGGCTAATAAGACTTAAAATTAAAAAAAACAAAACAAAACAAAAATTAAAAAAACAAAACAAAACAAAAATTAAAAAAACAAAAACAATTTTATTATAAATTTAAAAACCTACCTCACATAGTGATATTTCGATTGATGGTCCTGATGGATGTAGAGGACCAGTCAATGAGGTTGACTCTTTGATGCTCATTTTATTTTCAATGTTCATTGCCCATTTTTAATTTTCAATTGTAACTTTTAAGTTCTGACTCTAGATGTCGATGACCTCATATTGATGACCTCACATTGGTCTTTGACTCGTCACTCTTTACTATTTTTGAGTTTGAGTAATTTCAATTTACTATTTTAGACTTGCATATCTATTATTTTTCTTAATACTAATTTAGTAATTAGATTCTAGAATGATGAATGATGAATTTAAATCGATGTATACAGTATTTTACTATATCTGTTTCATTTATGGTTTATGAATCAATGTATTTCATTACTGAATCAGAATCTGAATCATGTTTATCATTTATATCATTTACAAATTTGAATTTAGTACTAGTTTATTGTTTACTATTTACATTGCACAATGATGAATTTACATGGGCTGAATTGTTATTGTTGGGATTTTATCATTAATATTTATATTTTCTTTTATAATTTTAGAGATGGGGACCTCGACGTCCCCCTGTCCCCCATGAATTACCCCAAAATTTGGAGGTGCTCCCACACGTCCCCCTTGTGCGTTTGCCCCCTCCCGCGCACCCAGATCCCGGAGACTTGGTGGAACATTGTATATAACTTATATATATTATATATAATATTTAACTTATATAGCTTAATTAATAATATATAATATATAATATATAATTTATATAACATAACTTATATAACTTAATTATAATATAAAATATATAATCTATAACTTATATATATCTATTTATAACTAATAATATATATATATATATATATATATATATATATATATATATATATAAATATATATTTATAATTAACAATATATAACTTTTATCATACTTATAATTAATAGTACTTCCCTAACAAAAGCAAACCCTAAGCTAACCCCTCTATTTTGCACGGGCTCTTGTCCAAACTCAAGCGAGACGTTCACTTTATTTACCTATTTTTGCATCTCGCGCTAACTACATGTGTTTAAATTGGGACGACATTACGATCAATACGGATACAGTGGGTCTAAGACGAAGAATTATGGGCTGCCCAGAAGACCGACACAAAGCTCACACCGACTCCGAGGGAAGTGTCTTCTCTCGCCGGTCAAAATTAGCAGGTCGTACCGAATAGAATTAGGGATAGCCTAGCAGACGTCTTTGCATTTTTATGGACAGATCCTGGGTGGATCCCAGCTGATCCTGATCCGAATCTGTATCCAATCAGGGGATACGCAGATCCAGCCCCCAGGCCTGACTGATCTGGTAACATAGGTGGAGGACGACTCTGAAGAAGCCTGTGACAAGAGCCAAATCGAGGCCAACAGTGAGGAATCTGGAGAGGTAAGTCTGTTGAATGTACTATCTTTGCATTACATAATAATGTATATTTACAATACAAAATTGTGATAAAATTGGAGGTTTGAGTATGAAAACTGATCATTGAGTTTCTACAAGCTTAGTCTAGGCTCATTAAACTTAACCAAATTATTAATTGTAAATATTCTGAGATGATGAACACTGAACATAACTTAGTGCTGAAGAATTGTGAAAAATAGCTAACTCACTTTTAATGCTCATAACCTACAAGCTTGATTTTAGCCTTAGTCACCGGGTTCGGCGATTTTCAAGCATTAAATTCGAAATTCGCCGATTTTTATCCAATCCCAAATTTATTCGATGAAATTCGTCGAACTTCAAGCTGAATTTAATGCCGAATTCGTTGAACTTCAAGCCGAATTTAGTTGAAAAGCGACAACCTAACTAGGAAATTAAAGTTTTAAATTATCTAAATTTAAATTAAGTTTATATATATATATATATATTATCTTTTCATATTTTAATGCTCATGCATTTAGTATCAGGTAAGAACATTATATATCTGTCATATTGAATTGTAAAATATTATATTAAATTCTAAAAGGTATACTATTTTTAATTTATTTTTTATAAATGAAGAATATAAAATGAGAGAAAAATATAAAAATATAATATTTATATACATTCCAACGAGAGGAATAAAACACTTACGATTATTGGTCAAGTAAGTTGTCATGGACTTTTATATGAGTTTTGGCCATTCATAACACTCGAAAAATTCAAATATTTTCCAACATTAGCGCCTTTGTAGCTTCTCTCAGTTCTTGATCTTGGCATTGAGAGAGAGTGATAGAGCTAGTTTTGAACTTAGTGGTGATCATGCTTCTAGTGGTTTTACTGCCCCTAGTGCTCTTGATGACATAGAGCTTATTGATGTAATAAGTAGGCCACAGGAACATCAACACTGAAACTTGTGTTCATGTTCTAGTTTTCTTTTTGCATGCTCACTTTTGTAAAACTTTTTAATGTTATGTTTTATAACTTTCATTAACATGTTTTTAGATTTTCATCATATGTGTTATAATGAGAGTATTGAATTTTGTTATGTATATTTTTTATTTTTCAAATTTTGTAGTCGGTCGAACTTAATGCTGAATTTTATCCCCAAAATTTTGACTGTCGATTTTTTGTAGAACTTCAAGCTCGCCGAATTCGAACACGAACGCGAACCAGGTGACTAAGATTTTAGCTTGGGAGAGAACAGTGAGCTGTCGTTAAAATAGTTACAGTGTTGTTGCACTGGGAATAGCAAGGTGCATATGAAGCCCAGGTTGATGTGTCACGTCTGTAATGCTAATAAACTGAATTGAACATCTTTTTGAAGTCCATAAAAATGAAAAATTAAACAAAGCCAACTATAATAATAATAATAATAATAAATATATAATTATAAAATAAATCAGCATAGACCCATCTTAACCCTCAATCTTTTAAGCATGGATGAGTTTGTGCCTCCATTTCTTTTTGATCCCTCTCAGTGCTTATTAGATTTGGGGTTAAGATGGATCTATGCTAGTGCTTACAACTATCATAACTTGCAACATTTTTGTATTTGGACAAAGTGATGTTTAATTCATGGATGGTTTTGGTGATTCCACTGAACTATTTTCACAATTCTTATTGGCTTGATGTATAATTGGATCTGATTGCATGTATGTTAAATCGTATAGTTCATTAGCTTATAATTGTATTGTCTACATGTTTCAGTTCCTATCTGATATGGCTTGTTAGGTTTAACATGATCTGATAGAACATGCCAAAATTTCTCCCTCTGAAGATCTGCCTTTCTTTTGATACACTAGCTATGGGAACAATCTTTCATTATTAAGTTTGATTTCATTGCATCTCTCTGTTAGTGCAAACATGTGTCGCCTCTTTGACTGAAGCTTTTAGTGCAGATCATTGTTCTTGGCATGTCCTTTGATCTGTTATGGTTCATTCAGCATACTTAAGAATTATCTGTACCTGTTTCAAGTTTTATTGTACCTTCTAGAACAACACTAGTCTAAGACCTTAGAATTTGATGTAGCTTATCACCATAAAAGCAAACATTAAATAGGCATAGGTCGATTTCTAAGCATCCACAAAATTTCTCAAGTATTTGATATGATAACAATGATGGCATATGTCAACAGTATATATCTGCTTAAAATCGTTAAAGTTCCCAATCACCTGTTTCTGTGGGAGATAAGATAAGAATCAAAATAAATTTATTGGTGAATATGGACATCGAGAGAATGGACATGAACATCAATGCAAAATCCACTATCTATTGTTTTATTTCTCACATAATTAAATTTTGTTCCTTCTTATTGGCAGCATGGAAAACCACTGGAAGATGTTTTATTTTTTCCATCTGGTGGATTGCTGGCCACTGCAGGTAAAACTCTTAAGGTTAATCATAATTTATTGCAAAATTGTGAAATTAAAATCCTCCCAAATGCAGCTTTTTAAATACTCAAGTTTAAGTTGCTAATTTTTTAATTTGATGTAAGTGGAGCATCACAGTCTATTGGCAAATTGATTAAATTGAAGTTAAAGTTTGTAATTTGTTGAGCTGATGCGTCGCATGTGTGAATAGTAAATACTAACTTTATACTGGTTTGTTGTTGATTAGGAGTAATACATATAAGCTTTATTGAAGTGGTTTGCTGGCAAAATATGGGTAAAATAGTATATATCTGACTTGAACATTTCATTTAATGTCTTGACCCTTTGTACCTTTTACTTGCAGGAGGTAATATAGTGAAGATATGGGACATTCTTGGAGGAGGACGGCCCATACACACCATGGAAAGTCATCAAAAGACTGTCATGTCTATGTGTATTTCAAAAGTACCTAAGTCACGCCAGGCTTTGGGTGATGCACCTTCTCGTCTTGTTACTGCCTCGCTAGATGGATATATGAAAGTTTTTGATCTTGATCATTTCAAGGTATGTTAGCCCAGTAATGGTAACATTGCAATGCCTTTTGGATGAAATGTCTTGAAAGACAAGTATTTATAGAACTATTGCCATGAGTAGTAAATTAGTAATTAGAACTGGGTCGTCCAGTGGAACTTTTTTTTCTGAGAAAAAAATCATATATTTATTATTTCAAGCAGCAATCAAAATATACCATTACTATGTGCCATTCAAGCACTGAGGATACTTAACCTCTCCTTTTGTTCTTGATAAAAAAAAACTAAAAAGTTAACTAAACAGGACTTACTAGAAGCTCCTATTATTACAGTCTTTCATATTGCCTTGCCATTTAGGCAGAATACAGCAAATTTCGAAAAGGGGCATTGTATAGACTTGTCAAAAAGAAAAGAAAGAAATGAAGGCTTGCTTCCTTTTCCTGTTTCCTCGTTCTCTGATCAGCAGGTGCAGTCATATAATGACCTCTCAGAAATTGGATGGATAGTGTCACCCACTACTTCCTTTCTGCTGAAGATACTCAATTGCAAAGTTGGAGCTTGCTTTGATAAATCATCTGCCATGGAGTTCAGTTCTTTATAAACATGCTGAAAAGAGATTTTAGTAAAAGTTCAATTCCTTGACTCTTTCCATTATTGGAAGAAGAAGTAAAATTTCCACTTTGTTTTTACCATTGGCCCAATCAATAACCAATTTTGAGTCACCTAGGATCTGGATTAGAGATATATCTTTTTCAAACGCTAATCTCATCAGCAGGCATCGAGCAAACATTTCTGCCCTATTATTTGTCCCTTCACCCAATGCAGCTTTGAAAGCCAAACTTTGATTTTCATTCAGCAACAAAATACCACCAGCTCGACAGATTCCTGGAGATCCTTGGCATACCCCATCAAAGAAGCCCTAAGCCTCATCTTTGTCTATATCAGGAGGAATCACAATTCTCGTACTCTTTACTCTTCTCGGTTTCGACAGCCATCTATAAGCATATCTGATTTGGTGACAAACCTGAAAAAATCATATCTCTTTGTTCTGGAAAGTTGTTTCATTTTTAGCCAACCAAATGGCCCATATTACAGTACAGGGAAGAGCTTTATGTTCTTTTACAGCTGAATCCTTCAGCCATTTTTCCAAGCAACTAACCACAGAATCTTCTTTCCAACTACCTTTACTTTATGACAGATATAGAGCTTCCCTCCAGACCTCTTTAGTATAAGGGCAATGCACAAATAAATGGTTGATAGATTCATCAGTGTTGTTGCCTAGTATACACCATCCAGGCCCTTGCGAAGATCTCTTCTTAATGTTATCCTTTGTTGCGGCTTTGTTTGATCGTACTAACCACCACTTCCTTTTACCCTCTTCACCTAACTCTCTACTAGCCTGGTATCTCAAACAAGCTGTGTACATTCATGTGGCTTTTTTTTAGACTATATTACGTCCTCTTCCTCCCTTAGTCTAATAGAATTATGTTTTAGACTATATACAAATTGGTTCCATTCTTCTGCCACCTCTCCCTGAAGTTCCAAACTTGCTGCTGATTTCCAGCCTTGATTCCAGATCGAGACTCTGGATGTGCTGCTTCTGCAATACAATGATATCACATCTGGCAAGAGAGTTAATTAGTGCCTCTGACAGGCTGTAATTACCTGAACTGTTAAGTATCTGAGTAGATATACAAATATAATCACCACAAATACTGAATGCACAATAGATCCAGAGAGCAATATGTTAAATTTGGCAGCATCGACAGTCATTCTCCAATGAGAGGCCATATGGGCCACCCTGAGGCTAGCTAGGCACATTTGGAGAATCAACCAGTCTTGTGAGGTATTGCCAAAAGCCAGGGGGAACGTACAACCTCTGTGAGTCAAACCAAAAGTCTGGACGAATGAGATGCTATGTAAGTCTAATGCAATAGTCAGGGGGAATGTACAACCTTTGTGAGCATAGATAGTTTAGTGCAAAAGTCAGGGGGAATGTACAACCTCTGTGAGCATAGACAGACTAGTGCAAAAGTCAAGGGGAATGTACAACCTTTGTGAGCCTAGTCAAGCCTTGTGAGCCATGAGCAAAAGTCAAGGCATCTAGCAAAAGTTAGGTTGAATATAAAATTCCTATCAGTTAGAAACAAACAATATTCCTAATATTGCAAATGATATAAATGTATTGATCTAGTGCGTTGGCACGTGTAACATTATCCACCATGAAGATAAATTCGAATTTCCATGTAAAGAGTCGAGTTGTAAAAGTCAAAGTTGCATGTCTAGGTCAAAGTCAAAGTTGTCAAGTTTGTTGCATGTTGCATGCATGCATGCATGCATGACATGCATTGCATGCATGTCTAGTTGCATGTTGCATGCATGTCTAGTTGCATGTTGCATGCATGACATGTGCATGCTAAGTTAGTACGCATGCATGCCAAGTCAAGGGTGAGTTGTAACTCAAGTCTCAAGTCTAGTTCTAAATTCGAACTAAAGTGTAAAGTTGAGTTATGTTAAGCATGCAAACAAGTTCCTAATTCTAGCCATCTCCTTCTCTTCTTGACTCCTTTATAAGCAGAGGTTGACCCCCCTCTTCTACACAATTGTGATGCAGGGTAAGGGTGAAGGAATAGAGGCACGTTACAGTGCTAAACAGAGGCACATATCAACACAATAGAGGCATCAATATCAGTGCTAAACAAAGGCATGTATCAACACAATAGAGGCAGCAATAACAGTCTATATCATAGCTGATATATCAGTCCATAAGAGGCAACATATCTTAGTCACTAAAGATTAATAGAGGCAACAATAACAGTCTATATCAGAGCTGATATATCAGTCCATAAGAGGCAGCGTATCTCATTCACTGATGATTAATAGAGGCAGCAATAGCAGTCTATATCATAGCTGATATATCAACCCATAAGAGGCAGTGTATCTCAGTCATTGAAGGTAACACAGATACATCTGAAGTGCTGGCATGTAACAGAAGTTTAGATATCAACAAGGTCTCTTAGTTGCACAGTCAGGTCAGAGTCAACTTGGAAAGCTCTTTAAGAGCAGAGTATTCATGGTGGATATTTGTAAGTGATATTACATTATTAATGCAATAAAGAAATATCGTTTGCTGGGGTTTTCCTCCCTGTACAGGGTTTCCCCAGGGTATATGTGTTGTTGATGTGCATGCTTACGTATCTACACGATTATTGCTATTCAATTATGATTCTATATTGTTGAAATGTATTAAGCTGGAGTCAAAGTGTTGAAGAAAATAAAGAAATAATCCACATAAGAAATCAAGCTTACAATTTAACACAATATAGAAGAAACCACATTTTTATTATAGAAAACCCTTGAGGTAGTGCAACACCATACAATGAATCCTATTATGGAAGGGATCCACTCTTGTTCACTTGCCTCTTCGAGGGGGCATCCTCCTATTGAGCTACCACTCACAATACAATACTTCTCTTCATGTCCCATTACATTGCTTGAACTCATTTATATAGTGTTACCATCACCTAAGAACATTCTAGAGGAGGAATCTTCTAGAAGCAGAACCTTCTAAGAAGTCCTCTTTACATTTATTATATCTAACTACCCATTTATTATATCTAACTACCATAGTGGGCCTTATTTAGTAATATAGTGGACCTAGTCCACCTTACATTGGATGGCCTCCACTACCTCTCTAGCTACCTAACATTCCATCTCCCATATGAAAGCATTGTCCTCAACGCTTGTTATTAGGGTGGACAACCATATACCAGGGTCCCATGGATAATTTTGGACCATAATGCTGAAGAAGACTGGAGAACCAAGGTCCCATGTATAAATGTGAGCCACTATGCTGAAGTATTTGAACAACCACTTTGAACCTGGGTCCCATGTCCAAGTGCTCATGTGAACTCCATGCTGAAGATATTGGAACCTGGGAACCAACTGAAAATGATGCTCTAAAGATTGACACTAGTCACGTGGATCGAAATATTTAGAACCAACAAAAATTGCATTCACTGCGACTGGAGAATAATAAAACTTAAGAAGAATATGTAGAGAATGATCGTGTTTACTCTCTAGGAAGTTCTCTACCCGAGGGGGAGTAGAGTCATCAAATAGAAGATGAAAGTGGTTTTCATCCCAGAAATGACAACTATCCATATACCAATCATCACAATCGTCCTCCAAAGCATACCAAGCATACACTTCTTGATGATATTCATCCTTGATGTTCACCAAAGTTTATTTCTCCTGGATGCTCACCAAAGACTCATGAATTCTACGAAAACCATCCCTGAGACCTTCTTGAAAGTTATGCAATGTGTCATGCATTTGGGATTTGAATGCTTCAATTGTGTGTAGAATTTCTTTGAGGGTTTGAGAGTGAACATCCATTGGAAACACCACATAAAATATACCAAAATAAAGCTTTGGAAATTCTCTATCCAATGGGTTTGATCTTGTAGCAATCTGAGCACCCTGTGAAAAGTTATGGACTTTGCAGTTCCGTCGTCGTCACGAAAAACCTTAAAAAATAGCTGATTTTAAATCAATGATATCTTCACTTCTATAACTTCGATTCAGATGATTTTTTTTTTTTAATTTGGGTCAAATTGTGAGAGGAACTGAGAATTGTAATTTGTTTTGGAAAATTCAGCTCTAACTGCTACAGAAATCAGAAAAATCACGTGGTCATTCGAGGAAAAAATCTTGAAAATTGCAGATTGTAAAATGCAAATAACTTTACTTCCCGAACTCCGTTTCACATGTTTTTTTTTAACTTGGGTGTTTTTCTCAGAGGAACTCAGATCTACAACCAGTTTCTGCAAAATTTGCACCAAAACCTACAAAAATTGTCCGAAATGTCGCGACCCTCTTTTTTTCCGAAAAAATAAATCTGCAAAAAAAATAAAAATATTTTCCCACAATGCCTGCCAAGGAAAGTGCTGTGATACCAATTGTTAAGTACCAAAACCTAAATAGAAAATATTACAATAGTACCAAAGATATCTGAATACAATCACCACACAAGATATATGAAACAATATAGAAAATCACTACTTTATGATATCAAATCCTTAGGGTAGGGCAACACCATACAATGGATCCTATTATGGAAGGGATCCTCTCCTGTTCACTTGCCTCTTCGAGGGGGCATCCTCCTATTGAGCCACCACTCACAATACAATACATTAAATGACCTCCGCTACCTCTCTAGCTACCTAACATTTCATCCACCTTATGAAAACGTTGTTCTCAACGTTTGTTATGAGGGTGGACAACCATATATCAGGGTCCCATGGATAAGTGTGGACCATAGTGTTGAAGTAGACTAGAGAACCATAGTCCCATGTAGAAATGAAAGCCACCATGCTGAAGTAGTCCAACCACCATTGTAAACCAGGGTCCTTTGTCCGAGTGCTCATGTGAACTCCATGCAGAAGGTATCCGAACGCAATAACCAACTGAGAATGATGCTCCAAAGAATGACACATGTCATGTGGATCTAAATAAGAAGATCCATCCACATAGTGGGAAATGGTCATCGCTGAATCTAGTAGGAATAATACCACTGTAGAATATGCAGGATGGACACTAGTAATCATAACTGGCTCCTGATTTGTCACATTGATGTTCTCTACAAAAGGTGGAGTAGATTCATCAAATAAAATCATACCAAGCATATACTTATTGATTATATTCATCCCCGAGGTTTGCTATAAGATATCCCTCTTGTAGGAGAGCCAATGACCGTTGACTATTGTGATAACTGTTTGTGTGGTCATGTAGACTAGCCTTGATGCCTTGCAGGTGGTCATGCATATCGGCTTTGAGGGCTTCAATCTGCCGTATAATTTCCATGAGTTGAGAGTACATATCCATTGGAAACACCACATATAATGTACAAAAAGAAAAATATTAAAATAATATATTCAATGGAATTTATCTGGTAGCAATCTGAACACCTTGTGCAAAGTTATGAACTCTGCAATCTTGCTGCTGTCACAAAAAAACCCCAAAAATGACATTTTAAATCAATGATATCTTCACTTCCGAAGCTCCGATTTGGGTGATTTTTTTTGAAACCAACTATTTTGGAAAGAGGAACTCAGATCTGTAATTTGTTTTAGCAAATTCTGCCTCTAGGTGTTACAGAAATAAAAAAATCGTGTCGCCGTCCGCGAAAAAACCTTGAAAAATTGCAGATTTTAAAACTTCAATAACTTTACTTATCGAACTCCGTTTCATAAGATTTTTTTTTTTAGATTGAGTGTTTTTTTGAGAGGAACTCAGATATACAACCAGTTTCTGCAAATTTTTCATAGAAATACACATAAATCATCTGGAATGTCATGACCCTCTTTGGCTTCTCCGAAAAAAATTGCAAAAATAGAAAAAAAAAATTGCCCACATTTCTTTCCAAGGAGAGTGCTCTGATACCAATTATTAAGTACCTAAGTAGATATACAAATATAATCACCACAAATACTGAATACACAATAAATCCAGAGAACAATATAGAAGAAACCACACTTTTATTATAGAAAACCCTTGAGGTAGAGAAACACCATACACTGGATCCTATTATGAAAGGGATCCTCTCCTGTTCACTTGCCTCTTCGAGGAGGCATCCTCCTATTTAGTTACCACTCACAATACAATACTTTTCTTCATATCCCATTACATTGCTTGAACCCCTTTATATAGTGCTACCATCACCTAAGAACATTTTAGAGGAGGAATCTTCTAGAAACAAAACCTTCTAAGAAGTCCTCTTACATTTATTATATCTAACTTCCCATTTATTATATCTAACTACCATAGTGGGCCTTATTTAATAATATAGTGGACCTAGTCCACCTTACATTGGATAGCCTCCACTACCTCTCTAGCTACCTAACATGAACAGCCTGTAATACTAATTAGTGCAAAGATCTCTTCTTAATGTTATCCTTTATTGGGGCTTTGTTTGATGGTACTAACCACCACTTCCTTTAACCCTCTTCACCTACCTCTCTACTAGCTTGGTATCTCAAACAAGCGGTATACATTCATGTGGCTTTTTTTTAGACTATACTGCACCCTCTTCCTCCCTTAGTCTAATAGAATTATGTTTTAGACTATATACAAATTGGTTCCATTCTTCTGCTACCTCTCCCCGAAGTTCCAAACTTGCTGCTGATTTCCAGCATGATTCCAGATCGAGACTCTGGATCTGCTGCTTCTGCAATACAATGATATCACATCTGGCAAGAGAGTTAATTAGTGCCTCTGACAGCCTGTAATTACCTGAACAGCCGACCCATGGATTCTCCCCAATTTTCACTCTATCCTCCTTCCCTATCCTCCAAGCCAACTAATTTCCTAACAGAAGGAAAGAACTGGTTAGGGCCTTCCGTATATTGGAGGCTGCAGCATTGTGCTTAACTGGGCTTCTGATCCACTCTTCCATTGACAACGGAGCAATATACTTTGCATACATAACTTGTTTCCACAGACCTCCTTTATTCATTAACCTCCACAGACTTTTTGCTGCTATGCCTGTCCAAAATTGGGAGTATTCTTTGTTCCCCAGCCTCCAGCTTCTTTTGGCTTGGCTAACTTCTTCCACTTTACCAACAGAAATCCTTCTCTTTCTCTTTTTCCAGACGATAGAAAACTGAGATTTCTTTCTTATTTTAACAACATACCTTTAGGAATGTATGCTAAAGAGTTCCAATATAACAGAATCGCTTTCAGGACTGGTTTGACCAAAGTCAGTCTTCCTCCCCTTGATAACAATTATAGCACCATTTGGTAACTCTGCTTTTGACTTTTTCATAACTCCAATTCCAATCTCTAAATCTATAATTGTTAGGCTTTAGACAGAAACCTAAATATTTCACCCTGTTTTCCAGATGAGAGATATTGAAAGAAAATCCTTTTCTTTTGGACATATCCTTTGAACATCATTGATTGCAGTTTTAATTTTGTCTATGCATATTGGCAATTCTCGTAATTGAACAAGGTCAATGTGGAGAAAGCATTATAGTGTGCTAGATTTTTTCATTTAGTAAGTCTGCCTTGAAGCATGGCACATAGAATCCTAAGTTGCACAATCAAAGGTCAGGAGTGTGAAACTTTTTCAGAATAGTTTATCACTGTGTGGTTTTTCTACCAAATTTAATCTCATACTCGCTATGTTTTCTAGTTGTTGGTTATTTGATGATTAAAGTTTAAACCCACAGAAACTTGCATTTGGTCCTATTAATTGGTGTGTTGAACTTGATGAAATGAGGTAAAAAAATAAAATATTGTGTAAACTTTAAAGTTTTGAACTTTAGAAGATCATTTTCCCTAGATATTGTTCCTTTGTTTGCTTACCGATGTGTTAACCTAAATGCAGGTCACTCATTCTGCAAAGTATCCAGCTCCAATTCTATCAATGGGCATATCTTCTTTGTGTAGGACAATGGCAATAGGAACCTCATCTGGGCTCCTTTTCATCCGCCAGAGGAAGGGGCAAATAGAAGATAATATACCTTTAGATTCACCAGGTCTTCAAGTAAATCAAGTTGAAGATTCTTTAAGTGGAAAGGATGGCCCTGTTGTGAAATCCAATCAGTATCGTTATTTTTTACGTGGTCGGAGTGAAAAGCCTTCTGTAAGTTGCAAAATATAAATCACGATATCTATTTGTCTTTTAAATATTTGATGTTTTTTTGGTATACAGAATTGACCAGACATATTTTGATATTCCCTTTGATCATTTCTTTTCATGGTGTTTACTTTTAAACAATGGTACAGGGAGGAGATTACTATGTGAAAGGAATGGCAAAAGTCTATTTCCGAGACTATGATAAGGAATTACGTCACTTCCAACATTCAAAAGCTCTCGTTTCTGCCCTAAAGGCTGCAGATTCCAAGGTTTTATCACTGCCTTGTTTTGAACTTATGTAGATTAGTGTAGTTGTGTTCTAATGACATGAAAACCATAACATTTGGGTCTGCAATAATGCACAATGTCATCTAAGTCATTTTCTTTTCACCATGTCTGGAACTACTCAGAATTTCAGACAATAAAGTTCAACATGTGGTTAATCAGGAATAGCATCGCTATTGGAGTATGAAATTCATGGCCTTATCTTGTCTATTATCAAAGGATATTGAACATATGCATTAGAACAATGTTGCTTGAAAGATTGTACATGTCATGCATTAAAAAAATCAATATTTCTAGTTTTGTACATGTGTTTGGGGGCCATAAAATCTGAACTTTTTCCTATAAAATAGTTCCTCCCCTTTTCTAAAACACACAAATTGGAGTTTTTGATAGCAGACTGCATTTCCAAATTTTTGAGAACAATTTGTAGCAAAATATATTTGGAGATCTGAATTTTCTATGTTTTTGATTTATGGGATTTTTTATGAAATTGTGTGTGAGAGAGAACTCTGCATTTCTATATCCGGATTGGTATTTCTATGCAACTTATTACTGATGTAAGGGTTTCCGTTTTTCCCACAATTTACTTGATAAGATTGAGTCTTTGTTCCTTAAAAACAATTTGTAAGCAAATCTGCAGTTTGTTTTTCACAACGTAATTAGGTTGAAAATGTGAGGTGGTCATCAGCGTATCAGAATTTCAAGGAAATTAAGGTGTATAGTGGGATGATAGATTTGTTGGTATTTTGATGTTATAGGATCATATCATGAGAGAGACAAGGGGAAAATGTAATTACTTTATTAAAAATGAGTCACTACCTAATTACTATTAATTTTGGAAATGATTGTAATGTTCACTTGTGGTTACTTGACATTATGGCTAAGCGGCTTCATTATGCCGAAGGTATATCTTAGGGATAGGTTTTCCAAAACCACCATCTTTATCCACATATAACTTGTATTTGCATGTCAACCAAACCACCTTGTACTTCCAGCTGTCAAGCATTTCCTCACTTGTCAGGAATTTTCATGTGGCTTCGTACAGGTTTCTTTAAATTTGAAACCGACTGTCTTTACACCTCCACCGAGCTTGTATTTACGCCATTTCCTCCAGCGGTCAAGAATTTTCACGTGGGTGCAAGCTTCCTCAAATTTGAAACCGACTTTGTATTTTTTCTTAAATTTGAAACCGACTTTGTATTTTTCATATCTCGGATTATAGGAACGCAGAGCTCATCGGCAAGAAGCTCCTCTCTACCTCACCGTTTCGAATTCACAACGCAGGTAGTCCTTAGTTGCTTGACACCTTTTTGCAATTTCACAAGAAGTTGGCAAGAAACGAGTGTAGCCACTAAGAGACACAGAGCTTCATGATCTCAAGCAACGATGCATATGAATTTCGATGTCAACATGTCTCCACACTCATGTCGACAAATTTCAAGCTCGTGGAAGCAACACAGGTGACAACCACAGAACTACAGCGTCCTCAATCCGTCGGTCTCGGTAACTCAGCGAGCCTGTCTGTGAATTCTGAAGGAACCGCCAAGGTGGGAAAGAAATGATCCGCACCCATGTTGACCAATTTCAAGCTCACAGAAGCAACGCCGGTGACAACCACGGAGCTACGACCTCCTCAATCCGCTGGTCTCGGTATCTTGGTGAGTGTGTGTGTGAATTCCAGAGGTACCGCCAAGGTGGGAAAGAAACGAACCACATCGTTGAGGAGATCGTGACGATGCCGCTGAACACCGACACTTCGAATTTCAGGGCCATGGTGCGGCTCTTTACAACTAAAAATTATGCCCTCCTCTTCTAAATTTTTCTTTCCTTCTCTAATTTCTTCTTTCCTCGGCAGAAAATGTGGGTCATGCCTGCTTCTCATTAAATCATTAACTCCGTTGCAGGTGTTACAATTTTGAAATGATCTGGAGTGCCTTGTTGGCATGGCATGTCAACAATATGCAAAGCATGTTAACTGACAATCTAACATTTAGCTTTACGCTGGGTGTTTAAATTAAAGTCATGACTAAAACATTTTTTAACCCTTGAGCTTCCTTCACTCGAACTGTTATGCTTTGAAGGTTATGTCGCCTCTTTCTCAAGATCTTCCAAGGATTAGCACCCAGATCATTGGGGTATGTCTTGTCAAGTACTTGGTTAAGTTCACCGAGCATTAGGTACTTCGTTTGTTTTCCATTGCTGACTTTTTCGTTTGCTGGGAACCTTGTGCAAATGCCTTGCTTTGTATCTTCACAAAGAACCTTGTGCAATATTTGGCAATATATCATCGTATGATCATTTTGCCAATATATCAAATATAGTCAAACATTCTATTACTCGGGATCACTTTAAATATCATCATAAGATCATTTTGCCAATAGAGCAAATATTGAGTTTATTAATTTCCTAATAAAGCAACAACAAATAGGGGAATAATAAGAAGGGCATTTGCTAATAATAAGAAATGTAAAACGATTTGGCAAAGCCATTATCATCAATATGAGCACGATCAATCATATCGAATCGAATGTATAATGTATAATACTAGATTTTCAAGCATTGCAAAAGAAATGAAGGCCAAAGATGGAACATATTAAACAAGTGATTGCTAGAAAAATCCACATAATGTTATTAAAACTACTATTGGATACCTGACTAAGGAAGATAACAGAACAAAGTCATCTGAAACATTGAATATCATGGAAGGAAATGAAATGTAGTGAAAGGAGAAAACGATTATATATACAGCAGTAATTAATGTTGCTACATTGATTTCAACATTGAACCATATATTCACTATTCATAAGTTACATAAAGACAAATATTTTAGCTATTTTTATTAGTATTCGAAAATTTAATCATTTTTCCATTAAGTAGAAAAACATTAATTCCACATTTTCATCTAAAATTGGGAGTAGAAAATGCCCAGACTTTGTAATTTAATGCATATACAATGATTGAAGCTATTTTGAAACTGTTCGGAAAACAAATATCTATTTTTATTACTACTCAAGTAGGTCATAATAATAATTAAAAATGAATTGTGTATGTAAAATCAAATAGGTCTGGTTACATTGTGAGTTTCCTAAATACCTAACTCGTAATAGAGTCTGCAGTGAGATGTGAAACCATTATCTTGATTACTTTTAACTGCTCTCTTTCATATACGAAATTTATATACCATTATCTTGATTACTCTTAACTGCTCTTTCATATACGAAATTTATATACGAAACGTGGTTCCAATTTCCTTATCAGATAACATGCTCTTTTCAAATATGCGTTGAACCTTTTGATCTGGGATGTGATGTAAATACCTGAGTCCAAATTACTTTTGCATTCTCATTGTTCTTTAATAACTATATATAATAATGAATAGTTAAACTTTTTTCACCCATTACCCTATTGTCAAATAAATATACAATAATTAAAAGAAAATAATTTTACAAGTTATAATATAAAAGTAATATAACTTGGTATCATTCATTTTTGTTAGAATAGGGTAAAATTGCAAAATAGAGAACTCTTTTAAATTTCAAAACCAAAAACAACTTAGATTTGGAGTTTAATCAGAGGTAAAGCATAAATGAGATGGATCTATACAAGATATTAACAGCTTGAAGAGAACAACTCAGAACACA
>ML778608.1:291676-313612 GCA_009831015.1 Picea engelmannii | reverse complement strand
TCATCACTGCATATGGGACTTTATCCCTCTTGTGGTTATGTCCTTCTTCAAGGAAGGTCATGTACCATCAAGTACTTGATTAAAATCAAGTAGCCCCAGGAAAAGTCCTGGGGTCTTATCCACCAAGGTCAGAGACCAAGGATTAACCCAAGCGTTAAGCAAGGGTTCCCTAGAACACATCCAGGGGCCCTAGAACACATCTAGGGACTTATATCATCAACCACCAAGGAACACATCCAAGGATCAATCCAAGTACTAAACAAGGATTCCCTAGAACACATCCAGGGGCCGTAGAACACATCTAGGGTCTTGTATCATCCACCACCAAGGAACACATCCAAGGATCAATCCAAGCACTAAGCAAGGATTCCCTAGAACACATCCAGGGGCGCTAGAACACATCTAGGGTCTTGTATCATCCACCACCAAAGAACACATCCAAGGATCAATCCAAGCACTAAGCAAGGATTCCCTGGAACACATCCAGGGGCCCTAGAACACATCTAGGGTCTTGTATCATCCACCACCAAGGAACACATCCAAGGATCAATCCAAGCACTAAGCAAGGATTCCCTGGAACACATCCAGGGGCCCTAGAACACATCTAGGGTCTTGGCCATCCTCCAGGAGAATGGCTCTCGCTGTTGCATATAAATTTAACAATTTTAATTAAATATATAACATTTTATTTCCTATTATCTTATTGTCAAATAAATATATAATAATGAAAATAAAAATAATTTTACTTCTTTAATAAAGTTATATTATAAAAGTCATATAACTTAGTATCATCCATTTTAATTAAATAAATAACATTTTATTTCGTGCATATTTATGTATAGTGATTTATTGGATATATAATAATAATAATATATAAAAAACATATTTTAGTAATTGGTGAATGGAAGAGTGAGTGGATTGGAAATGTTCTTGGCTTATTGGGGCCTAACATATTGTAGGCATTGCATGAAATCACTTTTTAGAACATAATCTTTATATACGATATTATGAGAATTATGAAATTTATAGTTTAAAGAATATAAAAAGTTGAAATCTTTGCTTACTTTATTTCTCTAAAGTTACATTTATGAAACAAATTTGCATAAGTTACATGTATGAAACAAATTTGCATGAAAAGGGAAGCATTTTTGTTAATTTTAAAATATTTGCAGTGCCAAATACAATTTAAGCTCTTCTTATTTAGGAGTCACAAACTATGTCGATCTGTTTTGGGTTCTAATTTGGGAAACTAGGGTTTAAAATGAAATTGTATATACCACATTATGAAATCTCATAATTCAAATTTTAAAATTTGACAGTTCAAAAAGGATGTTACTCAAGGTAAAGCAGTACTTATTTAAGAGTTTTATGTATATACTCCATATCCATTCACTTCGGCATTGCCATTCCCCGGTTTAAGGGGAATGCTAGTTATTGTATTGCAAGGTTATGGTTAAATAGCCAACCTTGTCAACATTATTTTATATTATTTTAGGTGGATAAGGTTGACCTTAGCATTTATGTGGGTTAAAGACTCCTTTATGGGAGAAGGTGCCCCACCTCATAAGTTGTGTATAGATACACACCTTATAATTCTTTTGTATTACCATTTTGGATTCCTTAGTGATTGATTTTTTTGCCTAAGGGCACCATATCTCTTGTTCTCTTGTTGATGGTTCCATTTCTCTATATATGATATTTGTGTTCGAGGTTTATGTTGGATTATGGTTTGCTGAAGTGTTCATTGTAGATCCATGATCTCTTCATCATTTCAAAACTAACCACTAACCATTATTGCTCTTTTTGTTGTCAACGAGGTCTTGGTTCGATGGTTGATTGGGAGTTGAGATGTTCCCCCCACAAAAATTCAAATTTCAAATTCCGTAGAGAAATGTTTCACTCCTCATGGGCCACATCTTGTTTATGCAAGCATGCTACTCTTTGTGGTTGGGGCTAAGTGCTAGAGTAGAATCCTTCCTACCCACTGATCGAGTTGGGGCCTTCTTGGAGGATCATACTAACCCATGAGAGCCATCCATCTTCTTAGTGACATTCTTCTCTTCTACTGGGAGATCATCATCCTTCGATGTTGGGAGTGGTCCTCCCCTTGCCTTCATCATGGGGGAGAGTAGGTTGATGTTGCCTAGGATTACTCTACAGATCCCTGCCAGCTTGGGTCACTCCCTTGAGGACATTATCGAACAAGGATTGGTTATGGACATAATAGCAAAATTTGATCGAATTGGCCCCTCTCATATGGAGATTTGGGAACCAATTCAGTTCTGTTGAATATTCATCTCAATACAGATTAGATTCTTTTAATCTATGTTTCACTGGATCCAAATGATGAGGCACATGCTTACATGCTTTGTCTCTTGGATGGTGCTTGAAATCATGTTGTGTGAAACAACACGAGGATATGACTGCAACACTGACATATGGTTGTTCGACATTATTGCCACGAAGCTTGCTCAAGGCCGCCCTTCTTACTCTGGGAGTTAGCCAATGAAAGTCATGGAACTTGGCCAAAGGCAACATTCAAAAACTTATTAATACAAAATTTTCCAAGTCGTTCAAGGAGATTGTTACATTGTGCATGGAATACATCCAATGAACATGTTGTTTGGATTGAAACATCCCTACATCAAGAACAATGCCCATTAACCTCACTTTTTGGTTAAGCTATCTATTGAGAGGACAATAATTTTTCTTTTCATATTAGTGAGATTTACACTCATCAATTTTTTTCGAATTGGATTATTTCTTTACATTTTTTTTTTCCAAATCATATCGATTTCAAATCTGAACTTGAATTTGTATATGTTAACTATGGTTATGGACATCCATATTATTTATTCAAGGGATGATTGGGACTTGCTCCCTCCTCTCTTGCTTGCAACATAATTTCTATCCAAATTTTATTTCTTCACCGACTTTCTTCTAGTTATGGAGTTTTCTTTGTCGAGATAACCTACATGTATTGCTAGGTTATGTTGTTTCATTTTGTTATTGTATTCATTTTTCATTTCATTTCATTTCTCTTGTTATAGGGCCTCTTGTACACTCGGGTTTTTGTATGAGCTTCTATGATTGGTGTTATCTCTAGTCCTTTTGGCCTAGTTTGGTCTCTTGTGTACATTAATATGAAAATATGATATCATTTAATTTCTTAGTTGAAGGTTTCTGATTTCACTGTTACACCTGGATTAGGCAACAAGCATGTTTGTTGCATTATTGTAAGAGGAAGCTAGAAAAAGCCTTTAACCTAATTGGTCACTTAACATAGATGGCCTTTATTACTAGTCATGACATTATAACTTTATTATATTAGGATTCCTAATATATTAATGAGTGTTATTTGTTTTGAAACGTCACTTTAGCATGAAATATTCCTTTTTATTTACCCACCTTGAATATGAAATTAATAGAGGTGGTTTTGAAAGAAACTAGGGTCAACAACTAAAGCATGATTTCAAAATTTGTATAACACTTTTGTTTAGTAGTTAACAATGGAATACCGGTCTAGGCCTTAGACTTTTCTCCGAGTGTAATGAACATAAATATATATGAACATTAAATAATAATAATAAACTCTAAGATATCACCTAACCTAAGAGACATGACCTAAGGGACACGATCATTCACCATCGTGACTAGTCAATGCATATAAGTATATCGTCACATGGCATTGTATCAATCATCTTTATATCAATCTATCTTATATCCCATTTCATTATTATTTCTTTTTGCTGAAAGAAAAAATTCTACTCTTTTTATTGATAATATGAGTACTTATAGACAACTTCTCATCCATATACACTATATTCAAAAAGTAAATTAGTCAATTATCTTCTTTGAGTTTACCACTAGATTATACCATTCTTATAGTCTTCTGAAATGGGAAAAAGGTTATGCCTATTTATAGAAGACTATTAGAATAAATTTTTCTAGAGGGGCTGCTTACTCAAACAACTTCACCTTGTGCATCGGAAGTTTTATAAAAAAATGATCTTCAAGGTTGGGACCCTCCACTGAATTTTTGATTTGAAGTAGGCTTACGATGATGTTGACAACATCCTTTGCTAGTGTATCTGCTTCTACATCGATCTCTCTCTAAATATGCGTGAAAGAGATGATGAAACTTTGTGCTCTTTTGACGAACAAATCAGACTCGTTCTTGGTGGAATAGGTTGGTATCACCAATTTTTCCCTATAGCTATCCCATGATTACCTGAGAGTTCTTGAATACCTTTAACATTATGATTTCAGTGTCCCAGGCAATGTCTAGGAGAGTATATGTTGATATTATGGTAGCTGCGGGAGGTATTAACCTCCACATGTAACCTTTGACAAGACTAGAATATTCCGGGAAGCAAGACAAACCCTAAAACGTTGGATAATAACCCTAGAAGGCAAGTCGGCTCAAGAGAATATTTAATATTGAGTTATTAGCCTCTAGAAAGAGAAGTCGGCCCAATCAAGTGAGATAGAGCAGTATAAATAGAGGGCGCTAGAGCTCATTTGACAGTCACTCACTCACAACTGCATAAGACTAGTGGTGCACAAGTTTGGAGAGGGAGTGCGACTGCAACTACTGCAACTGGGATTTTGGATTTTGGTTGGACTTTCTCTTGGTTGTGGTTTGGACTTTCTCCTTGGTCTTTGGTTATTCTTGTTTTGTGCGCTACCCTTGGAGAAAGGTGTGCTACTTGGTTGGCTATTGTTCTGCTTCCGGAATTATTCTGTCTGTCAAGGGTAAGGTGCTCGGGGGTGGCCTTTGTGCCTATGGTTGGGTGACAATATTGCTATATTGTCTATGGAAAAACAAACACATCTCTTTATTTCTAACATGTTATGGGCGCACACTATCTTCAGACAATCTAACCACTGGAAGATAGATTGGGAAGTTATTTGTTTTTTTTTTTTAATAGAAATGGTTAGAAGCTTGTACATTAAAAAAAGAACAACATAAATAAAAAAATTACATATGGCAGGGTGAGAGAACATCTGCTGCTTCCATAAGAGTCTATCTGTCTATGGAGGTCTATAGAAAATGTATCAACCAGTCCATAAGAGCTACAGTTCTGCCATGTAAAAATGGCGACATACAAGTTCAAAAGCAACAAAATTTTACAATTCATTTGAAACCTGACTAATGATTTAGAGAAAACTTTGGGTCTTCCTATTGTTCCGCCTGTTGCGCTGCTGGATTTGCCTCTGCATGATGAAGGTTTGCATGTCCTGGTGCTGAGGGGGTCGAGGGATGGTCATTGCTGGCTGTTGAATGAAAGGTGGATGGGAGAAGAGACTCACCAGAGCCAACAAATTCTTTGGTTGCTGTGGGTTTGCCAATTGTTGGGTGACAACCCCGAGTTGTCTTGTATTTTTGTTAATTCCCCTTAAGGAAATTGCCAATTCTTGATTATGGCGTGTTTCCTGCTAATGCAACTATGTTTGCAGGCTTGCCAATTCCTCACGAATCCCCTGGTTCTCTCGCTGGAATTCACGGTGACGAGCATTTGTCCGCTCCTCCGCCCTTCTAATTTCTATGCGTAGCGCGCAGAGCTATTCTCATAGCTCCTTCGAAATACATTTCAGACAAGAGCAGGGTGCTCTTGACCTTCGCCACATGTTGGTGCAGAGGCTCAGGAGCAAAAAGGTCAAGCAGGTGTTGAGGAAACGATGGACGCAGACGGAGTGAGTAGGGAGAAAATACCAACCGAAATGAAAGCTGAGCGTCCTGAAGAGCCAAGAGATGATGTTGGGTAAAAGCCAGAGCATACATGAGTGTTGAAGCGACGTTCCCTTGAAGACAAAGGGTGCTAGGAGCACCCACGAGCAGAAATGACTTCACGCAGGATGAAAAACCGGAGGTGACACCATAAGCATATGGTTGATCGTGAGGGAGGACGAGTGAGGATCCGCGAGTTTAAAGGCGAGTGCAAGCAGTTGGAGGGAGGACACGAGGAGAAGGGAGGGAGGCACGTGGGTCGAGGAGGGGGGTTGTGTGCCAAGGAGGGGTGGGCATTCAGGCAGGGGGAAGGGGGGGAGGGAAGGAGCCCACAAGGGACGTGGAATAGGGGGTGGGGGAGGAGAAGGGGGGGTTAGGGGAGGGGAGAGGAAAGCTAGGGATGGGGGGGGTTAGGGGAGAAAGAGGGGACATAAGGAAAAAGTCCTTAGTTATGAGTGGGAGACAGGTCGCACTGGCAAGGTTAAGGTAGCCAATCATAAGAGGAGGTTTGATTGCTGATGAGGTGGCTCTGTTCTAAGGATTTCACAACTGTAGCTAGGCGATCTGCTTCAATGTTTTGAGCGCGGAGGATATGAAAAAAACATAGATTGATGAAGTGATGTTTCAGGGTGTTTATTCGCGAGCAGAGGCCGCTGGGAGAATGCGCTGAGGAGGTTGAGAGACCCAGAAGATCCTTTATGACTATTTCGGAGTCCCCTAGTACAACTAGAGATTAGATGCTTTATGATTATTTATGAGCTATTTTTAAACCCATGTACACTGCTAGAGTTTCTTCTCTGTTGTTGGTATTTTTCCCCAAACCCCAAGAAAAGTCTACTACCTTTTGTCCGTCGGAATCATAGATGACAAGTTACAACTGCAACTAGGTTTTCTGATTATGCAGCTGAAACAAACCCTAACCCTTGTGTTCGGGCACTTCTGGTGAACCATTTGACCTAATTCCTTGACATCCTAGTGCGCCATAGCCTAGCGCACCACTTAGTACTCTCAACTAGCAAAAACGACAGGTTTGAATTTTTGGTCAAAGTCAAAGTCAAAGTTTGATTGGTCAAAGTCAAAGGTCGACTAGTTAAAGTCAAATTCAAAGGTTGACTTCTGGTCAAATTGATTTTTTGATCAAAGTTGAAATTTTTAGAGTTTCTAGCTTGTTCTAATCATTGAATCTTCTGATTGAGTTTCTATTCTCTTTTTGTCAAGATGGTATCTAGTTTCAGATTGGAAGACAAGCTGGACTATGCTACAAGGTTTCAAAGGTATGCACTTGTATATGCTATCTAAGTTATATCATCTAGCAAAACATGAGTGTGTTTGCAGGGAAAGTACTAGAGATCTTGTCCAAGTTGTAATCTTGGATTCAGTGCATTCATAAGAACAAGTGCACCCTCCATAGCAGTTAAGGCTTCAAGTTCCAGGTTTGATTAAATTGCTAAGCTTCAAATTTGTGTATATCAAAGGTGATAGTTGCTACATTACAAATTGTGAAAGCAATCTTTGAAAGATTCTATTATTGCTAGGTACAATGAATACTTGACTGCATATGAATACTATTGATATAGATGCTTATTGTACTTGTTCACAAGTTGAACTAACATCTCCTCTAGATAGATATTCTTGTTTGTTCTTGTTGCTCTTGTTCCGGGCAGGTACCCTTGTCAAATATGTTTGATGAACAATTCTTGCGGAAGCTGTCATAGAAGAAGTTTATGAGGATGACACAATTGCCACATGGGAAGCTGTCATAGAAGAAGTTTATGAGGATGACACAGATAGAAACAAACTTAAAGAGACTTAAAGGAGTCAGACTTGAAGGAAGTCAAAAATCAAAAGGAAACCAGAACAGGCTTGTGACACTTTGTAGAAAGCAAAGAGAGATGCAGCATATGAAAGCATGGACTCTCTCAGATGGAGGGATCTGATCACAAAATTCCAAAAGAAGAGCATGCATATTGCTCATTCAGGCATGAAGCCGAGATTAGAAGGGAGTTAATCCCCAACGATATGATCCATTGAAGAATAATCCGTAAAAACTATGAAGTGTCTATCAATGTTCTTCATTGGAAGTAACAACCATGATAAGCAACACGTGTTCAGTTTGACTCTAGCAGAAGTCTTCTTCGAAAAGAAGCCTTGAATATCCTTGGTTGTCCATCTACATTTATGTTCCTATGGCGGAAGGTTGGAGCCTTCATGAAAGAAGGGCATGTAATCTATAGAAGATTCCATGGACTCCAACATTGAAGAAAAACATGAGGAAGAACATGAAGATTCCAAGAAAGAAAGAAAAGTTAGAACAATCAATTGAACCAGTTTGAACCCACTAGAAGCAGTCAAGCAGAAGGAATGGAAGGAAGCTGTGATGAAGAACAATGTATGTGAGAAATTGTGAAAAAGACTTAAGCATTGATAGATACAAGGCAAGACTTAGGGCTAGAGGTTTCTCCTAGTAGGACGGAGAAGACTACGATGACAACTTGTTCTAGTAACCAGATATACCTCTACCTGAGCCATTATATCTCTTGCAGTATCCATGGGTTGAAGTTTAGATCAGATGAATGGAAAGATTGTTCTTCTCAATAGAGTAATTGAAGAAGAAGCGTATGTAGAGCAACCTTAAGGCTTTGAGGTATACCAGAAAGAGACCCTTGTATGCAGATGGAAGAAGGCCTTGTATGGATTCAAGCAAACTTGGTGCAGAGCCTCTCATGTACAGCAAAAGCGTGGTGAAAACTTCCTATGACAGAGGAAGTATCTTGAAATGGTTCTTTAGAAGTCCGGGATGATGGATTGCAAATCCATGGCAAACTCCCATGATGACAGATCTGAAGAAGTTGAGAGACTCTAATCTAGTAGACCCGTCTCTGTATCGACAATTGGTTGGCTCGTTAATGTATTTGGAGAATACTCAACCAGATATTTGTTTTGTGGGACGTTTAAGTTATGATATACAACTACATGGATTTATCGATTCAGATTGGGCAGGGAGTGCAGATGACAGAAGAAATGCTACTTGGATATCTTTCAGTTTGAGCTTTGCCACAATGTCATGGGTGAACAGGAAACAAAATTCTGTTGCACTCAGCACTATAGAAGCAGAGTATATTGCAGCTTGTGATGCTTGTACGGAAGCAATGTGGCTCTGTAAGTTCGTTTTTGGACTGTCTGATCAGGTGCTGAATTCGACGATGATATATTGTGATGATCATAGCTATGTGAAGCTTTCAGAGAACCCGGTGTTCCATGACAGGTCGAAGCACATTGAGATCAAGCATTATATTCTTTGTGATAAAGCCTAGAGGGGAGAAGTGGTTCTCCAGTATATCTCCACAGATGAGCAGACAATAGATATTTTTGTAAAGCCTCTATCCAAGATGAAAAGTTTGCGTACTTAAGGGACATGCTGGGGCTCATGGAGATGCCTTCGTTATTGAAAAAGGAAGTGATTACTCTCAGGTTGGGAGGGAGCACTAATATGTTAATTGATTTATGGACTTTATTTTCCTGTTCGGAAAATGGTCCAGATCGGACAGTCATTTTCTTAATGAAAATGGTCCGACAGATTGTTGATGTACCATAGACAACGATTCCCGTTGTGGCCAGTGTGGGGGAATGGTTTAGGACCGTCATTCTTCTTGGTAGTCACACTTAATAGTGGTCAAGTAGAATGCTCTGCCTCGTTGGGCAGCCATTTTTTCGAAGTTCACAATTGTGAGCAATTTCGAAGAATGGTTCGTTTTGGAGGTTGGTGCAGGACAACCATTTCCACAAGAAATGGTTCAGACAATCATTCCCTAGGGCAGACTCGTTCTCTCCAGGTTGCACTGTGATTAGTGTCAGAGGAATGACTCAGTTAGGTGAATGGTCCAGGTTCAACAATTAGGGACAATCATTCTCTAGGGTAGACTCATTCTCTCCATGTTGCACTATGATTAGTGTCCGAGGAATGGCCTAGTTAGGTGAATGGTCCATGCTAAAAAATTAGGGACAATTGTTCTTCTATGCTTGGGAAGAATAGTCCAGATAGCCCATGGTTGATGTTTTACTTTCTGAGGGCAAATGCTCTTCCAAATCTCACAGATGTGAGTGGAAGAATGGCCCAGATGACTCAGTTTGTATCATGATATTGTTTATGCAGGTTGATATTAGATGGTATGATTGTTGTGGAGACTGTATGTCTCTAGACAATAGTTGTATGCTACTGTGGTGGATGTGATCCACTAGTAGTGACTGTGCGTCATTGGTTAGTAGCGGTGTGCTACTAGGAGTGGTTGTGTACCACTGAATAGTAGTTTGCATACTACTATGGATAGACACAACTATGCTCTATTGGATGGCATTATATCAACAACATGCTACTATCTGAGTGCCATGTAGACTACCACTAGTGTTGGAGTTGATTGCCAACTAGATGGATAGTCAGTGTGCTGGTGGACAGACATTCTCTAGGCGGAGAATGGTCTAGACAGAACAAATTGCTAGTGGACAGACATTCTCTCTGTGGAGAATGATCCAGGTTGACAATTTGTTGACGTATTGTGGACTGGTATTTTCCTAAGGCACAGATTGTGGCCTGATTAGGAAAATGGTTCAGGACCGATATTTTCTAAGGCATATAGGTAGAGACGGATCTCTATGGTACGTATGAACCTATTAGAAAATAGTCCTAAACTGGCATTCCTGTAGGAATGGTCTCTGTAGCCCATGTCGTAGCTTTCAGCATCTATTGGGATAGTCATTCTTCTAGGACGTATGATGATGTTGCTCATGAGTTGATCTACGTGATCATGAGATAGCTTGTGTGGCTATGATGATTCTACCAGTTGAATGGTCTGTTTGTGCTCAAGACCATTACCTTTAATACCTCCATAGCTAGGAGGGAGTGTTGATATTATGGTACCTGCGGGAGGTATTAACCTCCACATGTAACCTTTGACAAGACTAGAATATTCCGGGAAGCAAGAGATACCCTAAAATGTTGGATAATAACCCTAGAAGACAAGTCAGCTCAAGAAAATATTTAATATTGAGTTATTAGCCTCTAGAAAGAGAAGTCGGCCCAGTCAAGTGAGATAGAGCGATATAAATAGAGGGTGCTAGAGCTCATTTGACACTCACTCACTCACAACTGCATAAGACTAGTGGTGCGCAAGTTTGGAGAGGGAGTGCAACAACAATTGCTGCAATTGGGATTTTGGCTTTTGGTTGGACTTTCTCTTGGTTATGGTTTGGACTTTCTGCTTGGTCTTTGGTTATTCTTGCTTTGTGTGCTACCCTTGGAGAAAGGTGCGATACCTTGGTTGGCTATTGTTCTGTGTCCAAAATTATTCTGTCTGTTAAGGGTAAGGTGCTCGGGGGTGGCCTTTGTGCCTATGGTTGGGTGACAATATTGCTATATTGTCTATGGAAAAATGAGCACGTCTCTTTATTTCTAACAAGATATACTGCTAGCAATACCACTTCGTTGTTTGTTGATCTCCCTATGCCAATTTTGAATGACAGTTTAGTTCTTGTGGGAAAACTAAACCACCCCTCAATGCCACTAGGGCCTAGGTTGCCTTGTGAGGCCCCATCAAAGTATCCTATGGTATGTGATGGGTTATAGTCTGGATGAAGAATAAGATGTGGGGGTTTTAGAACGTATAGTAATCTTTTGTGAAAGTCTATTGGCCTTCAACATATAAAATTTTTTGTACACATTTGCGGTTTGATTTTGGAAAATGCATTTAGTTCTTGCTAGCTTGGTGGACCACATTACCTCAAGTGCTAGGCCTTTCTCTTCCTCCCCCACGTTATAAAACCAAAGCTCCAAAGCTTCCTTGATGTTTCCCCCAACCCTTTTAGTGGGTGGCTACATAAGTGACATGAAATATCCTAGATCTTCTTTCTGAAATGGCAATGGACCAACAAATGGGATATGGATTGCCCCTGTTCCCCACAGAAGGGGAATTTGTTGGGTCCCTTCCAACCCCTTCATTTTAGCATTTCCCATGTTGGAATCGCATCTTTCAAGGCGAGCCAAGCAAATAAAATGGATTTTGGTGGTGCCTAAAGTTTCCATAAGTTGGTCCACCTCCACTCATAGTTTACATGAGTGCTGGGTGGGAATTGTGATCTGTAACCTATACAGACACTATATCTGTGAATGGGTTTCCTCCCCACATAAAAGAGTCTTCTTCATCTTGAAGGGTGACTCCTACTTTTAACTTAAGACTAGTGTATTTTGTCCATTGTTTCCCTTCAATGCCTAAAAGACCAATATCCTATGTAGTGTGCCATTTCTATGGCCTGAATTCAATCGTTGGAGCCACTTGACCAAGGGAAATCAAATTTCTGTTTCTTGAAGCATCCAATAGTTGAAAGGTCATTATGTAGTTTGGGGTCTAACCTGCCTAGTTGTCCACCCCCATTCTTACTCTGGTTCCATTTTCTATCTTCTAGAATAGGTGGTCAATGATGATACAAGTTTCCTAAATGAGGGATTTCCAAAAATTCGATCCACCTTCATATTATTTTTGTGGAATTCTAATCCAATCTTCCAACTGAATTGGAGCTATGTATTTATTGTACAAAATATCTTGCCAAAGTACCTTTTGCTCCCAACGCAAAGGCAAATATGGCAATGTCTTCGATATCCCATACCCCTATATCCTTCGAACAAGATAAAAATTCCGGTGAGACTAGTGGCAGTCCTCCTCCTTTGCTAATTCCCTTCCAAATATATTTGAACTTGCTTGAGCTAAGTGAGTATATGTTTCGGGAGAGCAACATGAGCTAACTAGTGAAAGTGAACCATAATAACTTGTAGGACATTTTTAATCTGAACGATTCTTTCATGTTGATCCTTTGGATCAGAGCAATAAACGACAGACATAGTCTTGAAGTGTACCAGACAACATATTAGTGAAACCTCTTGTCTCTCCTTAGCCTCCCCCTTAGGGAGTCCGATCATTATCATCTAGACCGGTTAGGAGGTACCGAACCACACATCAGTCCATACATCCTCATAGAGTTAGAGGGATTAGCTCCAGACGTATGCCGAGCATGGGCCTCCCTCCTGTCAGACTACCTCCCAAATTCAAATGAACTGCCAAAGATCTATCCAGAGTTCTTTTCTTCGGCCTCAGATGCTAGGAGTATTATCCACTCCTACATCCCCCCCAGGATCATACAGCTGGACCCCCCGATAGTTCCTGAGGACTTCGACAATGAGGTAGTTCCTAGTTCGCACCCCTCGCCCTCGACCATCAGACCCAGGAGACCTTGACAACTTCATTGTCAGACCTCTTTCCTCCTCTCTCTCACTCTCTCGACAAACTGTTTTGCTGGACATACTTATATTTTGGATCACCGTACTTTTGTCACTGTTATATACATTTTGAGGCCACACTACTTTAGGTTTCTTTCTTTATGTTATTCTCAACATTATCTAGGAGTTGCTCTTGCACTCCCACATTGTACTCACACTTGTAATTTTTAGTCCCATTGACCTACTTTTGTGGTCATTTGTGGACATTAATAAAATTATCTTATATTCCTGCATTGGAGATCCACCTATGTTTCTAGTGAGTGATTATGAGTTTAACGCTTTTGAGGATCGATGTCCAATCCTGAATCTGATAGGCTTTAATTCGAAGCACAGATAGGTTAGTTTTGCATCAAACTCGATGCTATGAAGGAAAGGAGTTTTAGTAACATTGTATGATGGAACCAAGGAACAAGATGAACAAATGAAAGATTCAGATTGATTAGTTTTCATCCTCGTTGCTCACCAGAAAAGATTCAAGATTTTTCCATAGATCTTGGCTTCTTGGATGGATCCATTACCAAATGGAAGTAGATCATCTATGAACATCAGAGGAGTGATTTGGATGGTGTTGGCCACCTTGTTTCTTCTGATGGTGCTTTGACGAGTTTTTGCTAGAATGAGTCTACTAAGCCCTTTAGTGATGATAAAAAATAATAGTGGTGATAATAGACATCCTTGATGAAGACCTCAAGAGGCATGGAAGAAAGATGAGGCTGATTCATTAATGAGAATGGCGAAGGGGGCGATGGATATATGGGATTCAATCTAGCAAATAAAAGGCCGAGTAAGTCGTACTGGGATTAGGATAAGCTTATGTATAGCCAATTGGAGCGATCAAAGGCTTTAGATAGGTCAATTTTTGCTATGAAAGTTATCTTATTTCGGTTTTTAATATTATGAAGGACTTCCTAATTGGAGCCGATGGCACCTTGGATGTCCCTATCATGGAGAAAACCTATTTTCTCTCTAGAGATGTGGGTAGATAGGATGGGCTTAATGCAACTAGAAACAATTTCTAAAATGATCTTAGAGGTGAGGTTACAAAGGGATATAGGGTATAAATGTTCAAATAAAGATGGATTATTCTTCTCGGGGATGGTGGTGTTATCCCCTAGCCTAGGGATAACTAAGGAGATTATGTCTCGAGGCCCACAAGTCCTAGACATGGAGTACCGAGAGCCATATTGACTTGAGCCTGGCCTTGGAGGGCCCATCTTTCTTCTTCAGTGCCTCCATCATGTCAGCGACAACATCATCCATCCCATCGGCCTGGTCCTTCAACAACAGTGGGTCTTGCTCCATGAGGTAATGAGTCCGGGTATCATGGTATGTGTCACTCTGATTCTCAAAACATTTGAATATGTGCATTTAATTCTCTTTTACTTCATGACGTGTTCTTGGACTTTATGCCTTTTGACTTGTCCACACCTAGGGGGGATGACATGATGCCCTAGCAAGTTGGTTCCCTTAGAAATGAGTTTCCACTAGGTGGGTTCATGAAAGCTCATCGTCCATTCCCACCATACTTATCACTTTCCATCCTCTTCCCTCTCTTCCATCCCCTGCATTGGTTCACACATTGGGTTTTCCAAGCTAGCAAAGGATTGTACCTTGCCTTGTGGGAAGAAGGGGCTAAAGGCCCACTAGGTAAAAGTAGCTGGCAAAAGATAAAAGCCAAAAGAACAAAACCTTCAGATGCTTCGCCCAAGGATCCTCGAGAAAGCAGTAAAAAGATTATGAGCAAGAAATGGAGGGACCCATAAAATAAATAAACTCAAGACCTAGTTGGAGGATAGGGGGTCTCATCATGAGCCAGCCTATTAGGTCCATGGGCATGTAGCGGTATGACACTACCATTCAACTGGTCACCACGCTAGGGTAGTGGCTCTTGGTGGCATAGCCAAGAGAAAGGGGGTCTCATCACGAGCCAACCTTCTCATCTCCGTGAAATGATTGTGGGTAACACTGTCACCACTGGTCACCACTCCAGGCCAGTGTCCCCCAACTATTCTCTTGAAAGAAAAAGCAATAAGATAAAAAGGTAAAAGGCATTGAATGGGCTTGGAAACATTTGCATCCATGACAAGGTGCAACTCACCCTATTCAGAGGCACCCACAGGTAAGCCATACATTTCTCCGTCATCACTGCACCCATTGCCCAAACATCCCCATACCATCTCATGCACTTACATGACCTAGATTGGTCTTCGCCTGGAAACATCCCACATCTAAGGAGAGCCGACCCAATAGGACGTCCTGAAACCCTCTCCAAACCCGGCTTATAGAATAGCATAACGTCTTTGAGCACTTGGCTAGGAAAGGGGGCTTTTATGCACATGTTTAGATAACTTGATTATTAGATGTGATTGACATTGCTATGATCCCTGTGACTTATGAGCCCATGGAGGGCGTACTTCTTGTTATTGCAGAACCTTGCCCGACGGACAGGTACACATGGGGAGATGATTAGTTCAGACCTCCATAGGGCTAAAAGCCCACCAGATGGATGTTGAGACCCCAGCAAGGGGAAGACATATACCAAAGGCTTGCACCAGAGAGAGAGGAGGACGTTCCAGTAGAGATAGGCTGACAGGCCTGGACTTAGGGGGTTCTTGCCCTCCCACATGATATTGGCCCTTGAAAGCCCTTGACGTCACCTAATTGAGGTATCTAGCTTGAGGACGGTTTGGGTTGGCATGTGTGGCAGTTCCTGAGGGGTTTTGAGCCCCAACGTCTCACTTGGAAGGCTAGCGTTCCAATAGAGAGGCTAACGTCACCCTAAAAGGATAAAATTAGGGTTTTATTGGATAATTTTGTGTAAAATTGGATTTTCTCATGTAAACTGGCCATGTCGGTCTTTTTGACCTAATTTTGTAATTAAAGGTTATTTTCACTTTATAAATAGGGGATTTTCCCCTTGTATTTTTTCATCATTCATTCACTCACAAGTGAGGTCTGAAATTTGCACCCTTTTCAAGGGTTATTGGCTGAAATTTTAGGTGCACTTCTTGAAGGAGGCTAAATTTGGTGTTTCTTGGCATTTTCTTGGTGGAAGGTCTTCAACTATGCTTATTGCTAGATTATTCTTGGTGAATGTAAGTGAATTTCTGCAATTCTTCTTTACTTTGAATGGTTATGGTACATTTACTATGCATTTTTCCAAGATTATGAAATTGCTAGTTTAAAACCCTAGGAGATCAAACACATGTTATTGCCCTTGTCTTAACAACTTTTCACCTACTAGATTGTGCTAGAAACCCTACCTTTTGAAGCATTGTACTAGAGCCCTGCCATTGCATCACTCTAGTATCAATTGCTTCATCAAGCCATTGTTTGTTTCAAGCTTGAGCTAAAGAAGAAGGAAAACCGCTAGGGCCTAGGGTTACCTACTTCCTAGTGGCCATTTTCCTTCTAAGGCTTGTTGATTGAGGCCTTGGGTTACCAACACCTCAATCGCCATCCTTCTTTGTCCTTAGCTCATACATTATCATTTGTTCCTTCAAGTTTGCTGCTGCAAAGTGACTTCATTAACCCTTAAAAGATACTGATCTAGACCTTGCTTTTGATTGATTGATGAAATCAACCCTTAAATCTTTTACCTTAAGCAACCTCCTAACCTTTCCTAACCCTAAATTAGACTAATTCACTAACCTTCTTGCTGCTGTTACAAAAGTAAGCTACAACCAATCATTACAGCAGTAAAAGCACTTAAAAGCAATTGCAAAAGTTGATTTTTATGTTGCCTAATTAGCTTCTGACAAATGCTAGTATATTGCTATTGTTGGATTATCATTTTTGGTCATTGTGAAGCTTATATAAGGCATTGATTGCGAAGCTATCATCTTGTATACATTGCTGTTATAAAATTTCTGTTTGCCTTATCTTGTATCAACTTATTGCTTTTATCGACAAGTCCAAGGTTTTATGAAGCACTAACATCAAATTGTACTTGCAAAAGATATTGTTTTCTTGTTGCTTTGTTCTGGGCATGTACACTCAAGTATATCATTGCTTCTTTTGCTAAAACCTTTCGACTTTCTGATTAGTGTGACTTGTGAGAGGGGACATCTTTTATTGACACTTTAACCTTTGCCTTCTCAAACCCCCAGGTCACCGGGGACGTCTCCCCTAGGCTATCATCCCTAAATAGAAAGAGGTGTCTTATTAAGGCGACAATGATAGGACAACCTCCCGTTACGCCAATTTTCCCTCCTTTAGCCTTTCCCTTTGGGACAAGTACAAATTGTGCGATAACAGGTGACAAGAAAGGTAATTTTGAATGCCTGTAGAATTCGACTTTCTTTCCTTGACTAGTCAACTATCTAGTGACAATCTTGATTGATTAATTCCTAGAAGCCCCTATAAAATTCAATTGGAATCATATCAGGGTTGGGAGACTTATCTCTTCGAAATTTTTGAAGAACTCTTTTCATTTCAATTATTTGAATCGATGCTAGCAAGGATTAATTCGCTTCCTCATTTATCCAATTTGGAAAAGCAGTGGAAATGGACAAAGTACTTCTTAGAGTTTGCCTCGAGGGTTGGGTGCACAAGTTTCTATAGTTGGAGACTCGTGTTGCACTGATAGAGCCAAAGTTTTCAGAAAGTTGTTCTCTATGATATGTGATGCGCTAGATAGAGTTAAAGGAGTTTTGAGCTGCAAGTTGCTTGTGAAAAAAGGTTGTATTCTGATCTCCCTTCTATTGCCAAATTGCATGGATTTTCATATGCTAGCGGGTCTCTTCCCAAGCTAGTAGGGTATTCCTTTTCTTGTCAAGCTTTGCAAGCTCCTGTAGTAATTCTTGTGATGCATTACAATCACATGCCCAATCTGCCTATGATATATCTGTCGTTCCACCTGCTCAAGCATACTTTCCTAGTCTCCAAATTTTTCTTTTGAAATGGTGCCATGAGGTCTCCATTGTCATTTGAGAGAGGCATCCAAACCTAAGATATGATTTGGACATACTTCAAGTAGGGGAGCCAATGGGGATTGAACTTGAAAGGAGGAGGCTTTGGAGTAGTTTTGTCCAATTCCAAGACGATTGCAAAATGATCTCAGCCCCCTATTGGATAGATTCCTAACTTGTCCTTTAGGAATTGTTCTAGGTAGGATTCCTTTATAAAGAAACAATATAGTTGTTTACCTATGTAGGATTCCTCTGACCTTTCATTTGTTTAGGTGGCTAAAAGAGAGGCTGGGGCGATGTCCATTAGTGCTGCTTGTTCATAAAAATCCAAAAAGTAGTCATCCATGGTGTTAGGTTTGGCACCTGAGCCACATTTTTATTCTCTTGGCATTAAATTCAAGTCCCCTTGTGCCCCCCTAGGATGAGATTTGAGGACTTTAAAAGGTAGACTTCTATTAGCCACATCCATCCAAAAATGTTGTTTGTGATGCATAGGTCCATAGATATTTAAGAGATCAATATTTCGATTATCCTCTTTAGAGAATAGGATAACAAAAATATGATGTTTGGATTTTATACTATTGATAATATGATATGATTTTTTCTAGGTTGTGACCAATCCCCCTAATAGGCCTTTTGAGCTAATGCTTTCAAAGGACCACTCAAGAACATTTTCTTAAGAGAGTTATTGAATAAAGAAAATATCAGGCTTAGGTACATTGAGTAATCTATGAAGGGATCTCATTTTTTAACTTCATTAGGGGCTTCTAGTGGTTTAAGCACCCCAATAAACATCTTATATTGCCCATGTTGTACCTCGATATCAACCTGTGTGATGGCCTTTGTTTTGATGGAGATTCTACTCACTTTCTTCTTCCCTGGGCTTGAGAAAGTTGTTCTTTCTATCCCACACATGATTGTCCAAGATGGCGAGGTAGTGGCTAATCTGAATTTGGATCTAATGCAATATCAATGCACAGATTTTCCCTATTCAAAGAAGGAGAAGGATTCAAAAAGGTGGGGGAAGGTAAATACCATAAGGATATCCTTGAGAGGTGGGTCAATTTCAATTGGAGTTGGGATAATAGAAGGGAGGAGGTGGGGAGGGGAAAGTTGTTTTGTTGGAGATCAACAGGGGGGATGGGGGAGGGGAGAGAGGTTGCAACAAGGCACCTCGACAGGATGGGGTGGGGAGGTGTGGGGGATGATAAGGTAGGATCTTTATTTCGGAAATGCAGGTTGTTGAGGCATGATTTTCTTTTAATTTTTACAATGCTCGAGAGAGCTCGTCGAGAGTGCTAGTGTTGTTGAGAGATTTGAAGGAGGAAGGGGTGAGGGTAGTGGGGTAGGATGAAGTGGGGCTTTCCCTTGATCAGTGCCTTTTGAGGGCTTACCTTCAGAGAGTGGGTTGTAATAAGACTTACATGCAACCAAATCCTCTTCTTCATGCTTGTTGAAATTAGTTCAGCTGCAAGAGCCATTCTCTTGGAGGATGGCATAAGACCCTAGCTGAGGACTAGGGCTCCCAACACACTCCTGGGTTTGTTGGTATGAGACCAAGAAGTGAGAGCCATGGAAAAAGACCCTAGTGAGGGCCCCCAGTATATGACTGGGGTTCTTGGTCTAGTACCAAGCAGTAAGTCCCTAGATGTGTTCCAGGGAATCCTTGCTCGGTGCTTGGATTGATCCTTGGATATGTTCCTTAGTGGTTGATATAAGTCCATAGATGTGTCTAGGGCTCCTGGATGTGTTTCAGGGAATCCTTGCCTGGTGCTTGGATTGATCCTTGGATATGTTCCTTGGTGGTTGATGTAAGTCCCTAGATGAGTCTAGGGCACTTGGATGTGTTCTAGGTAACCCTTGCTTAATGCATGGGTTGATCCTTGGTCTTGTACCTTGGTGGATAAGACCCTAGATGTATTCTAGGGCCCCCAGATGTGTTCTGGGGCAACCTGTTCTTGGACCAAGTTGATCTTGGTGAAATACCAAGATGTGTTGATGTGTGATCCTCTTCCTCTCTCCCGAGATGGTCCATGATACCTAGGAGTGCCTATGAAGATGGACATGACCACATTGTTGATGTACCCTCTTATGCAGTGATGATAAGTTTATAGGTCATTATGAGACTCATGTAGGACATGTTTTGCCATTATGGACCCCCCTTGACTTTGTTTTAAAAGGTACCCCTTGTTGTTTTTCTTGTTTTATGTGTATTGGGGTTTTATAATTTATATTGATATTAATTGACATTTTAATTGATATTTATATTAATTAAATGTCAATATTTAATTATTATAATACTTACCCTAACCCCTCTCCCTAACTATAATTGAAACCCTACCCTCTAGCATTTGATATACATACACTCACTCTCACTCTCCTATTGCTGTGACTACCTCAGTCTCTCTCTCCTTGTGTTGGTGCGGTCTCTCCATTTGATGTAACAGTTTCAGATCTGAGTGCGGCCTCCATTTGATGTAAGTGTTTCAGATCTAAGTGCGGCCTCTCCATTTGATGTAATAGTTTCAGATCTGAGTTTTGTTTTGTTAGTGCGACCTCTCCATTTGATAAAACCGTTTCAGATCTGAGTGCAACCTCTTCTTTTGATGTAAGGGTTTCAGATCTGAGTTTTGTTTTGTTGGTGTGGCCTTTCCATTTGGTGTAACAGTTTCAGATCTGAGTTTGTTTGGTCTTGGTATTGGCTGGGTACTTTCCTTGATTGTTTGCTGGTGCAAGAGATGTTGAGGTGCCTCGCAAGTGCTGCCGGACCTGTCCTTTTTGTGCAGAGGTGTCTTCATTAGCTGCCGGACCTGTCCTTTTTGTGCAGAGGTGTCTTCATTAGCTGCCGGACCTACTGAAGTGGTTGAGGAGCCTCCTTGTGGGTGCCAGATCTCCCTTTTAGGGCCATGGACCCGAGCACAGGTGCCGTGGCCTCCTTTGTGAGGGTTCCACTCTTGCTGTCCCCTGTGTTGGAGTGTTTACCCAGTGTTTCCTTCTTTTCAGTTATGGAGGGTTTGCTGTGGACTATTTTGTTATGGAGGGTTTGCTATTTTGCTATGGAGGGTTTGCTACTTTGTTATGAAGGGTTTACTGTTTGATATGGAGGGTTTGCTGTTTGATATGGAGAGTTTTGCTGTCTCAGTTTTTGGAGTTCTTGCTGTCCCTTCTTGTGGGGTACGTGCTATTGTTTTATTAGCTATGCTCAATACCTTGCTGCCCCTTCTTGTGGAGTACTTGCTGGAGTTGTCTTGTGATGGTCTATACCTTGGCAAAACTGTCCCTAAGTCCTTATGACAGAGATCAAACCCTAGAGGTTTGATCCATGAACCTAAAACTATTTCTGAGCATATTCTAAAGGTTTACATCCACACATGTGACATGTACATTTTTCATAGATCAGAAGGTAAGCTTGAGGTTTGTCTTTCCACTCAGAAATTTTGTTTATACTCAGAATTTTATTTAGATCCGTTTATTTCTTTTCTCTTATATGCTGATCTAATGAACAAAAATTGAAAAAGGCATTATTGTTTCTGTTAGTTTTAGGGTAAAAGTGCAGAACAGTAATATCTTTTAATTTTTCAGTGAAAGAAACAGCTGGAACTAAAGATCAATACACTTAAAACACTTTAACAAGAATTTAGATCTAGAAGATCTAAAGATAAATAACAGCATGGATAGATCTGAGGATCAGAAAACAAAACTCAGTGAACAGATCAGAAAGAGATCAAATAGATTTAATAACGCTGAACTCAAAAACAAAACACTGATCTGCAGATCTATCACTAATATGCTCATTAAATCAACTATAGTGGCATATGAACAATCAAAGCATAGCTTCAGATCTATTAGATGAAATCACAAGGCTAGCTAGATTCAACAGTACTGAATTCCAATTGAGTTCAGATCTGAGTAGGCAGCAACTTACCTGGTACAGTGGCTTTACCTTTGAAGAAGAAACAATAACCTCAAGA
>ML778608.1:247443-262567 GCA_009831015.1 Picea engelmannii | reverse complement strand
ACCAATGGGCTGTTATTTTTTTCTAGTGGGGTTTAATATCGTTTTCTTGTTTTTTTGTGCCTTAGGGTTGAATTTTGAAGCTGTCAATTTCATCAAAAAATATGCCGAAGCCTTTGGATCCATTTTGGGTGTATGGGATCCCTAAAGATGGGACAACCCGACAAAAATTGAATTGCAAACTTTGTGGGGGTGAACATGTCAGAAGGGATTTGCAGGTTGAAATATCATTTAGCTAAAATCCTCGGGCATGATGTTGGCGTTTGTGATAAAACAACCGCAGAGATTATGAGAATTGCATTTGATTCACTTGAAGCAAAGGATAAAAATAAAAATGAAAAAGAAGTAAGGAAGGCCGAACTTTCATTTAAAAGTTCAGCGACATCTACCGCAGAGGGACAGGGAAGTGGAAGGGGCTCCACAGATTTAGGTACCGGGAGTCGGAGGCTTTCGCCTTTTTTTCCAGAACGAACCACCCCTGGAGCACAGCCTTCCATTAGGTCAATGTTGAAGAAAAAGGAGAAGAAAGAAGCAGACAGGGCTGTGGGGAGGTGTCTTTTATGGAGTGACATACCTCTCAGCATCACCAAGAATAATCCATTTTGGCAACCGATGTGTGATGCCATTGTTGTTGTTGGCCCAGGGTATAAAAGCCCTACCTTTGAGGAGTTGCGGGGGCCTATTCTTCAAGAAGAAAAGACGAACATCAACTCTAGATTAGCAAAGTTCAAGAAGTCATGGGAGATCTCTGGATGCACAATGATGTCTGATGGCTAGACAGATAAGAAGGGTAGGTCCCTTCTCAATTTCTTGGTACATTGTCCTAGAGGTACCATGTTTATCAAATCAATAGATGCATCAACACATGTGAAAGATGCAGCATTGTTGTGTGAGTTGATGGATGCGTTCATCCATGAGATCGTCGCGCATAATGTGGTGCAAATCATAACAGATAATGCAACTAATTATGTGGCTGCTGGTAGGTTGCTTATGGAGAGGAATCGTTCATTGTTTTGGACTCCATGTGCTGCACATTGTATTGATTTGATTCTCGAGGATATGGGGAAACCCTCCTTCATCAAGGAGGTGATTGATTAGGCTAGGAGCATCCCCAAGTTCATATATAACCATATTTGGGTTCTTAGTCTCATGAGGAGACACACTAGAAACATGGAGTTGCGACGTCCTGCAATCACTCGTTTTGCCACTAACTTCATTACTCTTCAGTCTTTGCTTCAATGTCAGTTTGAGTTGAATCAAATGTTTGTTTGTGATGAGTGGTGGGATTCTACATATAGCAGGAAAGAGGATGGGAAAGCCATTGCTAGATTGGTGTACAGTGACTCCTTCTGGGAAGGAGTGGCAGAGGTGTGCTCAGTGAGTGAACCTTTGGTAAAGGTTCTGAGATTGGTTGATAGCGATAAGCCAACAATGGGTTATTTGTATGAGGCCATGGATAGGGCCAAAGAAGCTATCTGGGCTTATTATGTGGGAAAGGGTAGCCACGGGTTTTGTAGACAGATGTTATTATGGGATTTGATTGATACTCGATGGACCGGGATGCTCCATCGACCCATTCATGCAACAACAATTTTCCTTAACCCTGCATGTTCCTACAAATGCAAATTTGCTTTTGATGGCGAGGTGATGGAAGGGCTCCATTCTTGTCTTCAAAGGATGGTACCTGATGTTGCAATTCGCCTTGATATTAATCGCGAGATAGAGATGTATCGGGATGGTACTGGACTATTTGGCTATGAAGATGCTGTTGCTTCAAGGAACATTTTGTTGCCACGTAAGTCATTAGAATTTAGAAGATAGTTCAACTTAGAACTTTATGTTTTTAAAATTCAAATTTCAATTATGTATTTTAAATTTAAAAATTTATTTTAAACTTTTAAAGTTCAATTATGTTTTATTTATGTTGTCTTTTTTTCTTATTTGTTGTAGATGTTTGGTGGCGAGACTATGGTGCAAGGGCACCAAATTTACAGAGATTTGCCATCCGAATCTTGAGTCAAACATGTACCTCTTCGGGATGTGAGCGCAATTGGAGTGTATTTGAAAAAATACACTCAAAGAAACGCACCAAGTTAGAACTTATGAGCAATTACATTTATTGTAATTTGTAATTTATGAGTCTATGATCGTCTAATATATTATGACTCGCAAAAGTTAAAACTCATTAAATTTTTTATGACCCTCTTACATGTTAGAGTTCTCACGTCTCAATGACTTGGTGTATGTCCATTACAATCTTCGTCTATGGTTGAAGCAAATCGATAGAACACTGGATGTGGATGCCATTTCTTTGGACAATCTTGATGTATTGTCTAAGTGGAGGGTGGAGTTTGAGATGCCTATCATGGAGGAGGCACCTGCATGGTTAGATGAGGAACCCAAACAACAATAGGCCTTGGAGGAGCAACAGGGAGAGGAGGAGCAGGAGGAGGAGGAGTGGCCTGAAGACATCACGGAGGGTGATGTGCAAACATCAACACAACCTTTTAATCTTATTGATACACCTACTCCTGCACACACTAGTGATCATCCACTATCAGATACAGGGCCTTCTAGTTCTACTGTCAGGGGTAGGCCTGACAAACAACCCCTTATATTTTCTCGTAAAAGGGGGAGAGGCGGAGGCCAACATTGATATTAGATAGCTAGCTGCTAGTTTTGTTTCATTTGTCATTGTATATCAGACATCTATAGACTCCATCATGATGATGAATTATGAGATACATTTTATTATTATGTATGTGATGTCATTTTGTATTGGAGAGGCCCTTCAGTGTTCAATATCGACTTTGATGTATAATTTTTTATTTGGCATCCATTAGTGACTACATATATATCAATGATTTCTCCATATTTATGTGCCAATGTGTTTATCTGATGTTGTTGTTGCTTTATATGTTAAAATTTTGAAAAAAATGAATATATTTTGTATTTTTTAATGTTTGTCGTGGTTTTCCGATTTTTTGCCAACTTTTGTCGAAACGATTTTTTTCGGACCCTCGCCGACTTTTTGCCGATGCCGACTTTTTCAACACTGGTATTTAGTGACTCCATCAATAAACGCTATGTCCTCCTCCTCCTATCTGTTTCTCTTGTGGTGGTGCCTATCATATAGATAATGTTAGAGGATTTTTTATTTTATTTTATTCCTCCCATGTTCTAAGAGTGGATATGGTAATTTGTGAATTACAGTATAGAGATTGGACGACCGTCCTTAAGGTGCATGGACTAGATTAATTTATTAAGGTGAGTGTTTCTTTCCTTACTACGATGTTGCGGAAATCCCCAAACAATGACTGGGAGTTGCTAATAGATGCAAAGTAATCTTCAAGAAAACTATTGATAGTTAATCCAGGCCTTGAAATTATAAAATGAATTTGTCAGGCATTTTACTACTTCTAGTTAATTTTATTCATTTGTTGGTAGGATAAGATAACTTGAGGATGATAATGATGTTATTTTCCTTTGACATTGTTGAAATTTGTTGGCTTCATATACATTTACATGTTACAAGCTCTTTCGCTGCTGAGGGAATCTGACTATATCTTGTCATTCATTCAAAAGACAGATAAACTCTACACGTGCAAACAGTCTTGCTTATTTACATATTTCCTGTCTGTACTGCACCTAAAGAGTTGAAAAGAAATGCGAGGGGTTTTCTAGGTTTCAGAATTATGAAGGAGTACAATTTAGCTTTGTCTACCTTGCAATACGTATGGGTGTGTGTAAATGTATGGTTGTATTTGTATATATATGTGTGCGCTGATTTATCTGTACCCAGCGAATGCGTAGTTGTCATCTTACAAGGGATTGTATCATTGTACTCGACATAGTTTGTTCAGATGTACCTAGCAGTCCCTTTGACTATTTATGGTCACTTGCTGGACATTAATAAAATTATCTTATCTTACTTGCTGATGCCATTCTGTTCCAGATTTGATTTTGGTGAACTTGAGACTTGAGATGGTGGGTGTTGCCGTCCTTATACCCACCTTCAAACGCGGAGAATGTTRATGATTACAACTTCATGAGACATTCTCCAGATCGTACTCCTTTGGACTGAGTTGAGATGATCTGTGAGGACGCCCATGTGATGGGTGAGTCATACTCCTCTGGACTGAGTTGAGATGACGTGTGTGGTCTCTTGTCGTGCTCCTCTGGACTGAGTTGAGATGACTTGAGATGGTCTCCTGTCGGACTCCTATGGACTTAGTTGAGTCGACTTGAGATGGCTCTCCAGATAGTACTCCTATGGATTTAGTTGAGTTAATCTGTTGAGAGTGACGTCTCTGTGGTTGAGCACATGTGGACTTGTTCCTAGTGGTAGAGCACTAGAGGATGTGTGGATCCCTTGCTATATTGTCTAAGAGTAATATTATTGGGAAACCCTAATTTTGTATTGTGAAGGGTACAAGTCGGTCCCACTATGTAAAGATAATTAATATTGTGTAAAGATTAATTATATTGTTGAGTTATAGAAGTCAGCGCTATTGTGCTAATAAACACATCCATTTGATGTGCTAGGTCGTGTATTTATAGGAGAGTTAGATCCCCATTGTGGATCACTAACTCACTCATTATTGTATCATTATCTCAACGCTTACTTGTAGGGCTGAAGTGCACACTTCTCTTAGGTGCAAGTTTTCTTGGTCATAGAGCACCCTCTTGTGTGCACTAGGGTTTGTGGTGAAAGGGTGATCTTCTCTTGACTCTATAGCAAAGGATTGTTGGGTTTTTCCCTTGGTTGAGAAGGGTTTTCCCAGGATAACTTCTTTTGTTCTTGTGCATGGTTATTCTTCTTGTGATCTTGGTTACTGCAGCTATTGTATATTGTATTGTTGCATTGTTTATGGTTCACGTTCATGCTAAATTGAAAAGAAATTATATGTGCTTGAACTAAGCATTAAAATTCAATAGAGAAGTCTCCAACCCACTTGGTGTGTCCTTGGAGGAACAAATATGAATCTAGACCCACTGTCACCTCAATCTGGACTCCTTCCGTCTAGGCTCACTCCTAGGGAAGCCAAGGGAGGTAGACCCTATTAAACTATGTGAAGGTTTAATAAATTTCTAGGAGTTAATTAAATTGTTGATTAGTGTTATCCAACCCAATGACAATCAATCAATGAAAATGCATTCTTTTAATGACAAACAAACCTTTATTTTACAAACAATTAGACTAGTGCCTAAAGATTATTAAATTCCACTTATTGAACAAATATTCAAAAAAAGGTATTTTTACAACTTGAATTAAAATAATAAATTTATCCACACAATGATTCACAAAATAACTTTACATATAAACAATTACTTCCCAAAGAATTAAGGAATGCTTGAATAATAAATAAAGAATAATGTGAATGACTTGCAGAAAATAAATGGAAAGAAAATTCTTGAAAATGAATTGCTAAAATAAAAATTGCAATTGTTTTAGGTTGTTTTTAGTTAATTTTAAGTTTCTTTTTAACTTAGTGGTTTAGATGGGAGGAGTTGCAAGCCTAAGCTATGTGACCACCCCAAGTCCTTATCCCTTAGCCAAGAGGAAATACTGGGTGCTCAATAGGTCAAGTCCAAAGTGCTTGGGCGCTCAACAAGGAGAACACTTAGTGCCGTGGAACCGTCCCCGACTTCAACCTCTTCTAGCCTCTGCAAGTCACCTTATTTTAGTGGCCAAACAATAACAAAAATGGGTGCCTAATTAAACTATCCACTCAATCCTTTACCCTTTCTTATTACCCAATATCCACAAAGTGGCAAGGGGAGGGAATACGGGGCAAAGGCAGGGTACATTTTATTTACTTTGCACAAGTGAAATTTTAAGCACAAACTAACACGATTTTGCAGGATGGCATAGCCACTCACATGCAAGGTGTGAGAAATCAAAGATTAATTCAAATAAATAACTTAAACACATTAACCACACTACTTTGGCACAAGGTGGAGGACAAAGCCTTTCGATTTTTTGGCAAAGGTGGACAAAATTAATTAAAGCAAAAATCAGAAAAAATTTCTAATCCTAGCTAACACGATTTTGCAAGGATGGTAGAGCCAAGCACAATGCAAGGTGTGGACGAACAATTAAAATTAATTTATAGATTTTAAACTTTGAAAGAAAAAGAAAGTGCAAGCCCAAGGGACTCTCTTGGGATGCTTACAATAGTTTTAAAAAGTGAGAGAGAAAGGGGGGGTTTGCACCAAAGCTTATAGAAGTTTTCTTGAGCTTTAGGTAGCCAAATTTGGGCAGCACCTTCCTTTTAAATGGTGAAAACCTGCATAAATCAACAAACAAAGCTCGCTGGAAAATGCTAAAAATCACCACAAAATGTTAATTTTGGGTTAGTATATGTACATAAATATTTACAAAAAAATCTGAACTTAAAGATTGAATTTTTTAGCAAGATTTGAATGATAATATGAGCATAACATAAGTAAATAGAAGGCTGAAATTAAAACAGAAAATGATATGGAATAGAATGAAGCCTTTGGAGTTCCTCCTCCAAGCTTTAGCAACATGCAAATCTGTAAACTCTTGCTACACAATGAGGCAAGAATGTGAGATATTTTAAAAGGTCTACAAAATACTTTGCAAACACTAATAAAAACAAATCACATAAACCTATAGCAATACTACTACAGATTTATCTTTAGCAAAATACTTTGCTTAGGGTTCTTCAAGTAAAACAATGTGGAACAAAGATAAACAAAATTTACAATGTTACCTTACCAAGAGAAAATACCATACACGAGAACCAAGAATACACTAAAAGAACACCAAAGAACACCAAAATATCCTCCAAAACTTCACTTTATTACTCCAAGAAAAGTTACCAAATGGCACCAAAAATCATGAGAGAAAATGGGAGAGAATGAGAGAGAGTGGGGAGAGATTTTGGCATAATAAAGTTGTTGTGAAAAACTGATGTCAAAATGAGGAGGGAGGGCTTCCTTTTATATGAGGGAGAGAGGAGAAACTCCTCTTGGATGAGTTACAAATGTCACCCATCCAAGAGAGAGAGAACAAGTCAAGGAAGATACACTTTTAGGGTTTTGGTAGTGAGCTGGAGTGTGAGATGTGAAGGGGGAAAACCCCTTTTGATTTGTCATGGGGGGTTCTTCTAAGTGGATTTTTACTTTTCCAACTTAGAAAATACAATAGAAAACATTTTCCCACTTCTTTTCTTGACTTTAGACACTTTTACAATTTTTGGCTTTTTACCTTAGCCAATTATTTGTTGACTTTTGATTGACTTGGACTCCTCATGGACAATGACCTAATAAAACTTGTCCAATTGAGCTGAAACTTGGTCCAAGGGTTTAGGAGGTCATAAACCATTTGATTTGAGTACTCACACCCTATACAAAATCCACAAGGACCAAATTTTTACTTTTTTCATTAAAAATAATTAAAATTTTCAATTTAAGGAAAATTTTAATTATTAAAAAATCCTATCAAAACCTAGCGGAATTCCGCAAGACTCTAGCATGGTCATTTACAACACTTCTAAACCTTAGTCACCCAATGGGCTCGATCATTAGAACGCCTTTCACCACTTCAGAGGATTATTGAGTGAAAAATTCAAGGGTAATTAAAATCGCTGAAAAGAAAGATTAATTACCTGAGGAAAAAAAACAATTGATGAAAGGACTTCCCTAATGATAAAGTTCTAGGCAACTAAATAAAATTTGACTCATGCTAACATATTACAAAATTATCCCACGCAGGGGAACATACATTCCATGTACACAGAAAGAAGTGTTGGGGGCAAAATTTCCCTGTTGAGCCATAAGTCTTCAAACTTGTTGTACCACAAGGTGCATGTCTTCATGGTACATGACGTTGACACCTAGTTGAAATAGGTGGTCAACAGTGAGTATGAATTGACAATGTTCTATCAAGATTCCATTGTGTAGGGACACATGTACTTTATTAGAACACTAACAAAGATTATACTGGGTTACCTTCATTTTATAATAATAATAATAATAATCTATTTTTAGGGTCACGGCCAAGCCACACCAAATTGGTGTATGAGAACCCCTTGTTTGTGGGACAAGGGACCCCTCTCTGCCCAACGATTTGACTGGTAAAGTCTACGGAGGTATACATACCCTACCCCCCTCTGGATTTGAACTTGTGACCTCTTAAGAGGAAACACATGTTCTTAACCATTAGGCCCACTCAGGCTGTATACATATGGTTATTATCTCATTAGTTAGGTCACCTTTTGTCTCACATCTATTCGTTTGAAAGAGTTGAGAGAAAAACCATGGTGATTATTAGCTGATGCAAGGGAAATTAAAGAAAAATTTGAAGATTGTGTGATATTCAATGAGAATACGAAGCCTTGTGTTTTGAAGTAGGAACTTAATTTATTGTGAATGAAATGTATATCGTGTATTAAAGTTTTCTACGTGTACACCTTTTCTAAATTGGAATGCAGGAAAATCAGTCCTTTATACTCCTACATTGTTATTCGGATACTGGGGAAATGCCTGGGTAGAGATCTGGACTCCATGATATCAATTATGTGGTCTGGGTCTTGTTTGCAGTCAAATCAAGATACATTACCTTTGAAAACTTGTTTTGAAAGCCCTGTAATTATCATCCTAGACATCTGCCTACGAAAGGGGAATATGACTCTGCAAAAGGTACCCTAAATTCCTATTCATGGAAGAAAAAAAGAGAGGGTGATATACCATCTTGATTTGCATATTTTCTGTCAAAGTAAAAAATGCGCCAATTATAATAGTTTTCAGTTTTCACTGGGTTTTATTAGGTCATATGTTACAGATTCTTGACTGATAGAATAGAACAATTTTCAGCAAATTAAAAGTAGGATATAATATCACGTTTTACAAGTGAGAGATAAGCTTAATCTGTATGTATATGTTAATATTTGAAATTTATGGTCAACCCTCTGACCGCGACTCCAAGAAAGGGAGCATCTAAACGGAAAAAAGAAGAAAAACACAATTCCCCAACACTCCAAACCAAAAAAATCTCATCTTGATGTGCTGGCAAAGTTTTGATGTGTATATTGTGATAAAAACTTGCATTTTATACTGATAAAATGTGTAAAACGATATGTGCAGGTTTATTCTTGTGCCAAAATACTCAAGATTTCTCATTGCCCTTACAGATAGGGTTCTGGATGCACGTGCAGTAGATCTTGAAAAGTCTGAAAATATTAAAAAACAGGTAATTGCTCATTGACATTTACTAGATTCAAAGTGTTAGCTGATTATTGTTGATGTCCATAACTGGAAAAAATATTATAACGTTGCTTAGATAGTTAGATGTCATGCTTGTAAATACAAAATAAGTGTCATCAGCTTTGAAGTCTCATTTCACTTTCATCATACTGTAATGTACCTTGCTAGGGTCTAATGTTTAAACTCGCAATGATATAATTGCTATATCCAAAAACCTCAATGAAAGGGTAAGAGCAACTATTAAAGATAATTCCAAGAATTGTAAGTACCAAACGATGCAAGTGCAGAAATGATTCAAAATAAGAACCTCAAGGGTATATATTGTCATGAAGCCCTTGCACGGACTTTTTTTACCACAAGCAAATCACTCCCGTGACTACTACTCAAATTGCTTAATAAGTTCAATGCACCCGTAACAAAACTTTTACTTTGGAAACACTAAAAACTAGGATTATTGAATCACAGTCGTAGTTCTCTCTATTAAACTAATGGTATTATTGCTAGAAAGCCCCCTCCTGGGCTAATTTGGGTTCATGGTAAATCTATTGACTCTATTCCATGTATGGTTGGCTAATAATGTCAAATCATTTCTGTTCTACATTTTTTGGTAGACAATTCATTTAATTATGTATTTTTTAATAATCTGCTCGGCATTCCTTCTTCAATGGTTAAGACCAGATACTGGTTCTAGAATTTCATCCCTTTTCTTGTGATATGGATAATTTGGTTTGTAAATGGATCTGTGACCTGATTTCTTTTCAAGAAATTAAACATGAATGATGTCATCTAATAGTCTCTTATTTGGTCTTCTGAGTAAGTTACTTGTTCTACTCGGCTTATGATGTGCTTGGATCCATATAATTAGGGACAATGTTTTGGAAATTCTGTTTTCATTTTGTAATTGAATATATCGTATATATTCATATTCATTTGCCTACCTGAAATTCCTTTGAACATTTGATATTTTTATTATTTTATACCATTATGTGGCATCGACAAGCGTATCTAATATGATTCTTGTAGGTATTTCATTTCTTTTTCCGGGAAAAAATTCATATATTTACTATTTCAGTCAGAGATGCAAATTATACATTGTATGTGCACGAGGGCACTCAAAAATGCTCTTTTAGGAAAATCCATAATTTTGCAGTGAAAATATAAAAAATGTCTTCTATCAGTCCTGATTATACAGTCATCCAAAAAGAAAGAAAGCCATTGCAGGCTTTACACATAAACACCTGAAAAAACATTATAACCTTGATGGAATCAGAAATTTCTTAGCCAATTTTCTGAAACCGCCCTCTTCAGCTGGAGAGACTAATCATGACGCATGTACAGATGTGAAATTGGTTTCTTGCTGGGATCCAGCCTCTTCTTCTGACCTGTAAAAACCCGGAGGAAGAGAGTGAGCCTCTTTAGAAAGGGAATCAACTCCAACATTCAATACTGTGTAAATACGTATGAAAGAAAATTTTATTAAATTTCCTTTTAGTTCTTTTATTCTTTCCATTATAGGATAGAGAGTTGTGTTTTGCAAGTTGGTTATACCCAGTGTTTTAAAAACTGGTGAACCGGAACAGGAACCGGCCGGTTTTACTGGTTTGATGGTCAACCGGTTCAAACCGGCCAATAAACCGAACCAGTCAGCCTTTTTATGACCAAACTGGCCGGTTTGGTACCTAAAACCTAAGACCCCCTAAAACCTAAAACCTAAGTAACAGAGAAGTACTTGACTCATGTTTTCTCATGAAAGTTGGAGTTGTAAGGTGTTTTAGTGTGCAGTTGAGGGTTATTTTGCCTTACTAATGCTATTTAAAGAGGTCCCCACCAAAGTTGGAGTTGTAAGGTGTTTTAGTGTGCAGCTGAGGGTTATTTTGCCTTACTAATGCTATTTAAAGAGGTCCCCACCACCTCCATTTCACCCACCCTAGTGACATTCTCCTTTATCTTTCATTTTCATCCTTTTACTTAAATTTTTAACCTTACCATTAATTGTTTCAGGATGTTTGAGAGTGGTTCCAACCTCATTGGACTTCATATGGAGAAAGTAGAATTTTAGGTCCCATTCAAAATTCAACAGACTTAACAGTTTTCAGTGTTTCAAGATTGGCAAGATTGCAATGTTTCCACTGGATTCTATCATGTATGAGGGTATGGAACAGACAATTAATCAAGAGAACCAAGCCCTTTATGTACCTCAATGTTGGTGGCATTGATTGTTGAACTCTTTTGTCACGACCCCAGTAAAAATGTACCCTTCACTCAAGTATAAAGTCTTCTATTGAACTCTTCTCTTTGTCGTCATGTCAGGTGACTTAGTAGTGTATGTGCACACCAACCACCGTCTTATATACAGCCAGAGAGAAGAGTGGTTGAAGGGAAAGACAAAGATGTGGGATGTGTTTTTTGATGATATGGGTTTGAAGTTTGAACAACAGTATTGAGTTGGCATTAGCCAACTTGGATCTTAATGAACTAGTGCTAGAGCCAGTCACTTTTGATGATGGTGATCCTCTTGAGGGGTCATCCTCCAGAGTCCACATCAACAAATGCACAGATTGCATTGGATATAGGGTAGGAGGAGGAGGATGGACGAGAGAGAAGTGGTAGTGATGCCAATCTTGATAATTATGACATGGAGGACTACTGACAGTCATGACTCATGAGCTATGAGATTCTTCCATCTACGGTTCTAGTATCTACCCTATGGCTATTTTGTATTTGTCATTGGCATTCCCACCTATAGTATCAGTGACTCTAACTTAGTATGTTATTTGATGTTGTAGAGGCCATTTAGAGCCTCCTTGATTATGTATTTATGTTCCAATCTCTAGATATGTATTGCACTTGGTGTCGTTTTGATATATTCATGAGCATACTTTGGATATGTTGTCTCTAATTGTCACTAATGCTTTGGAAATATGATTTAAAATCTTAAAAATATATATTTTTTGTTAAAGTTTAAATATTTTATGTATTTTTTAAAAAACCGGTTCATTGAAACCGGTTCGACTAGTTCATTACCGGTTCCGGTTCCTGTTCAGGTTGGACCCTCGACCGGTTCCGATTTTTAAAACTATGGTTATACCACTGATCCAATCTATAACAATTTTGGAATCACCCATTATTTGCAATTTTACCACTCCTTTGTCAGTTGTGAATCTTATCAATAGCCATAAGGCATTCAATTCTGCCCAATTGTTCATACCTTCATCCAGGTCTGCTTTAAAACATGTTTTATGGTCCTCTTCAAAAAACAGTATGCCTCCCACCCCAGTTATCCCAGAAACCCCTTGGCATTCCTCATCCATATATCCCCATGCATACATTTTATCATGTTGGGACTTGTTACCACCCTAGGAGATTTTTTTGAAAATCATTTCATTTCATGCTAGCCACAAAGCTGAAAGTACTATACAAGGCCTTGTTTTCCCTCGCTCTTTTATCCTTGAACTAGAGGTCCTAGCACACTTCAATAGTACCTCCATGCCAATTCCATTTCCCCCCTGCCGTCTTCAGAGCTTCCTCCCAAATTGCTGTAGTAAAAGGATATTCTATTAATAAGTGCGAAACAGTCTCATTATATTTTTGTAGAAAATACATCTTTCTGGACCCTGCCAGGCTCTCTTTTTACAATTATCCCAGGTTAGAATTTTATTTGCAAGGGCTTACCAAAGAAAAATTCTTCTTTTTAATGGTGCTGTAATTTTCCAGATAGACTTCCACCACCACTTCTGATCCCCTTCTTTCTCATTCTGAAACTTTGCTTTGTATTTTAGCTTAGCAGTATATCTTCTAGATGAACTGTTTTTTGACCATACTAGCTCATCATCTTCCCTGATCCTTATTGCACTCAGTTTCAGCCTTTGCACATATGGAGTCCAAGTTTCAGTGTCCTTCCCTTGAAGGCCCAACATATTTGCTCCTATCCCCTTGATTCGATATAAATGAGTTCATTGGATCTGCTACCTCTTCCAGGAAACAAACTCCCTGCATATTTAGAGAGTTTATCAAAGCCTTAAGAAGTCCCAAATTTTCAGCACCGCCTACCCAACAATCCCCTCCTATCCTCACTTTGGACTTATTTTCTACAGTCCAAGCCAGCGAATTTTCCACAATTGAGAAATCTTTTACATGGGCCTTCCATATTATGTAGCTCCTACCAATAGATTTCACTGAGATTCTTATCCAGTCCTCAAGAGACAAAGGTGCAATATATTTCCATTTCATAACTTCCTTCCATAAGCTCTCTTCCTTTATTAACCTCCAGAGACTCCCTTTTTTTTTACGAAGAAATTTTCCTTGGAGAAAACCCCCGGGTACTTCTGCTCATTTTGAGGATGGTCAGGGCTCAAGGCTGGTCAACAACGGGGCTTGAAGCCATTACAACATGTCACTTGAGGGAATCGAACCTGGGTTGGGAGGATCATAGTCATTCCTCCCAACCACCCAAGCTAAATCCAATTGACTGCCTCCAGAGACTCTTACCTGCCAAAGATTGGCCAAAATAATGTATGTTCTTCAGACCCCATCCTGAGCTTTTTTAGGTTGAGCTAATTTTTTGCATTTTACTAAAGGAATGCCTTACCTTATGCTTTTTCCTGTCCATGAGAAACTCAAGCATTTCTTTCTTATATTTTCCAGCATTCATTTCGGGATATAAGCTAGCAAATGCCAATACACAGGGATTACCTCTAGGGCTAATTTCACCCAAATCAATCCTCCTCCTCTAGAAAGCCACCTATAGCACCAATTTGTCACTCTGTTTTCTACTTTTTAATGGAACGAAATCCAATCCTTAAAGCTGTAATCAATTATCATTCGAATTTAACATGAATCTTAGATGCTTTACTCCATTATCAAAAGGGGAAACCTTAAAAGGAAGGATTTGGAGAATTCTTCTTTCTTGCTTTGAATCTAAATTATTGAATAAGATATTTGACTTATTGGAATTTACCTTCACTTTCTTTTGCACTTTTTTACTATCCTTCTTAAGTCCTTAGTGACCAAAAAGAAGAGAAAATGTGACATAGGGCAACCCTTTCTTAAACACCTAGAGGGTGAAAACACTTGGGAGGCCGACCCATTTATAAGGAAAGAAAAAGAAACTGAAGGCAAACATCCCATTATCCAATTTACCGACTAGAAATTCATCCCAATATGGGTTAGCATCTAAGTAACAGGATACGTCCAAACCGCCCTCCGTGTCACGTATCCTACGTGTCGGACACGATATGTGAGGACACATGTCTTGTTCACAGGACACGTTTCAAACACATGTCTGGAACGTGTCTTGTTCATAGGACACGTTTCAAACACGTGTCCGACACTTACCCTCAGTGTGTCCTGCATAGAGAAGTACTTGGCTCATGTTTTCTCATGCAGGTTGGAGCTGTGAGGTGTTTTGGTGTGCAATTGATATTTATTTTTCCTTACTAATTCTATTTAAAGAGGTCCACATTCACCCACCCTAGTAATTAATGGTAATGTTAAAGTGACATTCTCCTTTATCTTTCATTTTCATCCTTTTATTTAAATTTTTATTTTCATCCTTTTATTTAAATTTTTAACATTACCATTAATTGTTTCAGGATGTTTGAGAGTGGTTCCAACCTCATTGGACTTCATATGGAGAAAGTAGAATTTTAGGTCCCATTCAAAATTCAGCGAACTTAACAGTTTTCAGGATTTTAGGATTGACAAGATTGCAATGTTTCCACTGGATTCTATCATGTACGAGGGTATGGAAATGACATTTAATCAAGAGAACCAAGCCCTTTATGTACCTCGATGTTGGTGGCATTGATTGTTGAACTCTTTTGTCACGACCCCAGTAAAAATGTACCCTTCACTCAAGTATAAACTCTTCTATTGAACTCTTCTCTTTGTTGTC
>ML778608.1:188182-247393 GCA_009831015.1 Picea engelmannii | reverse complement strand
AGTTGGCATTAGCCAACTTGGATCTTAATGAACTAGTGCTAGAGCTGGTCACTTTTGATGATGGTGATCCTCTTGAGGGGTCATCCTCCAGAGTCCACATCAACAAATGCACGGATTGCATTGGATATAGGGGAGGAGGAGGATGGAGGAGAGAGCAGTGGTAGTGATGCCAATCTTGACGATTATGACATGGAGGACTACCGACAGTCACGACTCATGAGCTATGAGTTTCTTCCATCTACGGTTCTAGTATCTACCCTCTGGCTATCTTGTATTTGTCATTGGCATTCTCACCTAGAGTATCAGTGACTCTAACTCAATGTCTATCTACATTGTAATACATTTTGATTTTGATGACTTAATGAGATTGAGAATGCTCCAGCGTAGGATTCTAATTTCTTGTGTGTTCAGTGTTTGTCATTTGATCATCATTAATGTTACAATGTAGTATGTTACATATTTTGTATGATGTAAATCTTCTAGTTTCTAACAAAATATGAATCTTTATGTTTATATTTCATTTTTGTAGTGTAATTTAAAAAAAAATCATATATATAATTTATTATATATATATATATATATATATATATATATATATATATATATATATAATATAATATAAACGTGTCCTCCATGTCCTGTTTCCGGGGGTTGCCGTGCCCGTGTCGGATACTCGTATTTCCGTGTCCTCCATGTCCCGTGTCCACGTGTCTGGTGACTTAGGTTAGCATTAACCTCAAGTACATCCAACTTACCCTATCATAGGCCTTAGACAAAACTAGCTTGAGAACCATAGCTGGCATTTTGTTTATTTTAATTGAATGTAAACTCTAATGAACCACCCCTACTGCATCATGGATTTGCTTTGCCAAAAAGTCTAGAGTTTTTCCATGACTCTCAATATGTCTGCATTAAATCATAAAAGAACCCAAATAAAATTCTACTGTCCTATCATATGGACCTAGACTTTTTGACTTCTGGAAAGACTATTTGCTCCTATATTTTCATTTTTCTCTTGATCCATGAATCTAGGGAAAAATGATGCCATGTTAATTATTTCTTCAATATTTTCTCTGGGAGATTCTTTGTATATCTTCTGAAAGTGTGATATCCGAACCCCGCAAATTTAGCTTGAGAACCATAACTGACATTTTGTTTCTTTTTATTGAATGTAAGGTCTTATGAACCACCCCTACTGCATCATGGATCTGCTTTGCCAGAAAGTCTAGAATACCTCGATCATTCTCAATATGTCTTCCTCCATTAAATTGTATAAAAACCCATATAAAGTTCTACTTTCCAACCATGTGGGCCTGGACTTTTTGACTTCTGAAAAGACTCACTGCTTTGAGCTCTTCTTTTGATAGTTATGCTTCTATATCTTCGTTTTTCTTTTGATCCATGAATTTACGGAAAAAGGATGAGATTTTTGTTGAGATTTGGGTACCTTGGAAAGTGGTCCCCCTAGTGTTTGTGAGCTTCTAAACACATGAGAGAAGCACTTTGTACCTTGTACTATGTACTTTGTGTCTAATTTCACTTTAACTTAGGAGATTTAAGTCAAAAGTGAAATTTGGTCATTTTAGCCTAAAGTGACAATTAATTCACAAAGTGGTTGAATTAATAGACATAAAGTGAAAATTAAGGAAACTATGGAAACTTAAGTAAAGTGGGTTTTGAGTTGAGATATATGTGAGATGATCTCAACCATTGATTATGGATGAGATGAGATGATCTCATGCACCCATCTTTTAGGTTTCCTTATGCTTCCTAAAGGAGGGCGCAAGGGGCAAATGAGAGCTCATTCCTTTTTTTGTTCACTTGAGGAGAAGTAGGAGGAGCAAGAGGATGAGAACAATTGCATTGGGAGAGGCTAGGTAGGGTGCATGCTTCCATGGAGAGAGGCATCTAGCTTGGAGTCTCAGTTATTTAGTGGGGAGCTTCCAGTTCTGAGAAGGGCACACTTGAGGAGGAGGGCGCATCATCAGTGGGGAGGACTTACACCTGTCAGATTGCAGTGAGGTCTGTTTCAGAGTGAGGCTACTCATCAGTGCTTGATTACTGTGGAGGGATTTCCAGATCAGAGCTTCCATTTGGCATCTGAAGCAGATTCAGTGGAATTGGTAGCATTTACGAGGGGCGCACCATGCTAGGGCGCACTTGCTTGGATTGGACTTGTATTTCAGCTTGAGACAAGCTGCTATTGTAACAGGTTCATCTATATTTTGTACTTGTTGTATTCCACCATCTATTCTCCTCATTTATAGACATACATCCCAAACTGGTTTTCCCCGGGGGGATTTTATCCAGGGTCATGTTGACCAAAATACCTGTGTCAAATTTATGCATGCTTAGAAGTGTAGATCAACATTTTAAAGTTCAAAGATCTAGAGGTAGCGTTATGTGTTTTAATGTATTATGCATGTGCTAACATTGAGTAAATAAAACACTTGCAAGGGCACCTTAAAAGAGTACTTAACCATGAAATATTGAGCAGAAAGTTGGGTGACTGTTTGCTGTCCTACAACAGCAAGAAAAGACAACCATACAGTTGAAACTTAGAGCCATACTAAGGTCAACGACAGGCCTTAGGTGGCAGCCTCATAGGACCTCATAAAATCCACATGGTATCAGAGCCAATGGCGACTTAGACTTGCTGATTTTGGAGCACTTTTGTGGGCAGTTTTGTGAGTTTTTATATCAGATTTGTTGGCTGTTTTGGACAGCAAGCTTTCAGTCCAAAAAAGTGGGTAAACTTCAGATCTGAAGGTACATCAAATTCAGTGCCAGTTGGACAACTTGTGGCAGATTTTGGACAACTAGTTGACAGTGTTTGTGGACAATTGTGGGCAGATTTGTTGGGCTGATTTTTGACACTTGTGGATAACCTCTTTTCACACCTGCGTGGACAGGAGTGAGGTTGTAGTGTACGACCTCTTTTCACACAACAAGAGTTCTCATAAGATATTGGGGGACAAGACTCCTGAGGAGGTATTCACAGTAGTGAAGCCAGAGATCAGTCATCTTAGGATCTTTGGTTGTCTAGTATACATCCATGTGCCTGTGGAGAAGAGGACGAAGTTGGAGCCTTCAAGAGAGAAGGGCATATTCGTGGGGTACAACAAGACCTCAAAGGCTTACAAGATCTTCATACCAACGTAGTGGAAGACAATGGTGAGCTGGGATGTTATGTTTGAGGAGAACTTCGCATCTAGGAAGTCTCATGGGGTTGAGGAGAGAAAGAACTGATCCATCATCAGTTCCGCGAAGGCTATGATTCATGACCATGCTCTGCTTATGTTTCTTTGGGAAGAGGCATTTAACAGAATAGTGTATTTGCAGAACATGAGTCCTCATAGGATATTGGGGGACAAGACTCCTAAGGAGGCATTCACAGGAGTGAAGCCAAAGATCGGGCATCTCAGGATCTTTGGTTGTTTAGTATACATCCAAGTGCCTGTGGAGAAGAGGAAGAAGTTGGAGCCTTCAGGGGAGAAGGGCATATTCGTGGGGTACAACGAGACCTCAAAGGCTTACAATATTTTCATACCAACGTAGTGGAAGACATTGGTGAGATGAGATGTTAAGTTCGAGGAGAACTTGGGATCCAGGAAGTCTCATGAGTTACCACCATTGGTAGAGGACGAATAGCAAGTGGCTCCGAAGGGAGAATAGAGTTCACAGACTTCTAGTTCAGGGAGTCAACCTTGAGGTGAGGAGGAGGAGTTAGCTCCTTCTAGCACTGTCAGGAGACCCATATGGTTTGAGCAGACCTTGAAGGATCCTTGGGGGCATGTTGAGGCTTCCAGGAGCACATTCAGGGAAAGCAGGCCTTCGAGGAAGTTTTCCAACTACATGGCGCTTATGAGTAGCATCAATGATGTCGAGCCTTCTAGTTTTGAGGAAGGGGTAGATCAATAGGTTTGGCAGGATGCCAAGATGGAGGAGTACGTCTCCATCATGAAGCATGATGTGTGGGATATAGTGCCAAGACCAGAGGAGAAATCTGTGGTGAGCTCCAAGTAGATCTTCAAGATCAAGCATGTTGTAGATGTCAACATTGAGAAATTCAATGCCAAGTTTGTGGTGAGAGAGTTCTCCCAGAGAGAGGGAGTGGACTATGAGGAGGCATTTGCTCCAGTCGCCAGCTTCCATTCGAGCTGTTATATCAATCGCCTTAGTCACGGGGTGGAGGATTCACCAGATGGATGTGAAGACGACATTCCTCAACAGGATCATTTTGGAGGAAGTATATATAGAGAAACCTTAGGGCTTTGAGGTACATGGGAGGGAGTCTCATGTGTGCAGGATTAAGAAAGTCTTGTATGGACTCAAGCAGGCACCCAGGGGATGGTATTCGAGGATTGACGGATACTTGTCAAGCATGGGCTTCATCAAGAGTGAGGCGGATCCTAACTTGTACTTCATACTTGTTGGGACAAATCCGCTTATCTTGGTGCTGTATGTGGATGGTTTGTTTCTCATAGGTACAGAAGGGGCTTATGGCAGGGTGCAAGGAAGATTTAGCTACAGAGTTCAAGATGAAGGACATTGGCTTGATGCATTAATTTTTGGGGTTAGAGGTATGGAAGAGATCGAGTGAGATCTTCCTTGGTCAAGGGAAGTACATAGTGAGATCCTGAGAAGATTCGAGACTGTAGATTGATGGCTACACCTATGGTTACCAATCCGAAGAAGGTTGTCACTTTAGATTCAGATTTGGTGGACCCTAGGTTATACTGACATTTGATACGTTCTTTGATGTATTTGGTCAACACCATGCCAGATATATGTTTTACTGTGAACACCTTGAGCTAGTTCATGGTGGAGTCGAGGCAAGTGCACTAGGTAGCAACGAATCATGTGCTCAGGTACTTGAGAGGTACAATGGAGTATGGCTTGAGGCATCTTGAAGGTGATGAAGTGAGGTTGTAGGGATATACAGACTCATATTGGGTAGTGAGTGTAGTAGATTAGAAGAGCACCTCAAGGTGCTGCTCAGCTTGGGATCAACAATGATTACATGGTTCAATAGGAAGTAGATTACTGTAGAACTCTGTTTAGCAGAGGTAGATAATATGGTAGTTGTGAAGCCATTTGGCAGCTGGCTTCACAAATTGCTTGCAAGATTATTTAATAAGGAGTTGGAGTCCACGATGATATATTGTGATAATCAAAGTTGCATCAAACTCTCAAAGAATCTAGTATTCCATGACAGGTCCAAGCATATTGATATCAAATATCACTTCATCCGAGACATGATCCAGAAGGGAGCTGTCAAGGTCCAATATATTTCCACAAATGAGCAGGTTGCAGACATTCTCACCAAAACCTTAGTGAAGGGTAAGTTTGTTTTCTTTAGAGACAAACTTGGAGTGTGCAGAATACCTTCCTCGCTAAGAGGGAGTGTTGAAGTTTGTAGCTTGACAAGTATTTCCACATTGGTTTGTGTCTAACACATGGAAATCATTACTAATACCTCTCAGAACTTTGGAAATTCACTTTAATAATTTAATTATTAAAGTGAATGTCATTTTATAATTAATGGAGGTTAATTTAATGAAATGTCTAAGCTTTTGGCTTTAGTGAATTAAATGAATCTTAGCCATTGATCTCAAGTGAGGTGAGATTTAATCTCAACCATGGATCACTTTGGAGATTAGGGTTAGGGCTCAACTCAAGATTATAAAAGGTAGCCAAGGTAAGAGGAGGTAGAAGGACTTTCACTCTGCAGGCCAGCACAAGGAAAGAAAGGACAACTAGCCTGGAGACATTAGAGGGGTTGTACTAGCAAAGAGGAGGTTCCTTGATTTTCTGTAGAAGGGCCGTACAACCGTACAACAGTAGTCCAGGCCATGACATCCTGCCATACAGTATGCCGCAGGCCTCTTTTGCAGGCTGTTGCTGCCCCTGTACGGCCTGCTGCACCGTCACCCGGCCGTACAGGCCGTACGGGTGACGGTGCAGCAGGCCGTACAGGGGCAGCAACAGCAGGCAGAGGGTTTCTCATAGGCAGATTTGTGGAGGGTTTCTCGAGTGCAGATTTGCTAGGTTTGTTGGTGATTGTATTTTTCCTTTGTGGGCCATTCTCTCGGTAAGGGAGCCCTTGTATGCTTGGATATTATTTAATGAAAAATATATTTGAAGGGCAAAAATTTTCTATGCTTGTGTCATTGTGAGATTGGTTTCCTTTTTGCTTCCACTATTTAATTCTTGTTAATTATTTCAGCAAGTGTAAATTATTCAGTGAGCTGCAATTAATTGTTTCGGCAAGGAAATCACTATGAAATAATTTATCTAGAGCTGGGATTAGAAAATTAACACTCTGCAATCTGTTGAAATCTTCGAAGTTTTGTTTCATCCTCCTTTCCACATCTCCCAGGTTGTATTTATGTTTTTTCTGTTCTTTGTATAATTCTGTAAGAACTTAATGTTTTCATCCCATTCCGCTAACTTAGGTAGTTTGTTTTTATTGTAAGGTTAATGGTGTCTTGTTGGTGTTGAGAAATGGGGTTTTAAGGTTCACAGTCATAAAGTGCAACAGATCATGTTTTTGTTTAATTGTGATGTTTGTAACTGTAAGACCTTTATATGAAACCGATTGTGCAAATAGTTTTACGTGCACATTATATCAGTCGTAAAGTTTTCTTCCAAGCATTTTTTAATGGCTTTTATTTGTCCATCCATTTATGGGTTATAGATGATGATCATGCTTACATCTTTTTATTTTTATGGAAACCTTTTCTTTTGAAGTTGCCATGGACATGGGATCCTTCTCACTTACCATGAACTTTTGGCAATTGATGAAGTGGAAGATCTGCTTCATAAATACCTTGAACCCTCGACTAGCATTGTAGATAGCTTGAATTTTTATGAATGCAAATATATGGTAAGTCAATCGACTATTAAGGATTATGCAATCCCTCTGTTCTGATTTGGGCAATCTTGTGATGGAATTCATGATATTTTTTGTTGATGCTCAGTATTGTGGATTTGAAGTTAGTAACCTTGGATAACCAACAATTAACTATGTTGGGGATTCTAACTGGTTTTTCATTGGATGTCAATATAAAGATTTTTGATGTGCATATGTTTGATGAATCCAGCATGAGATACGGTTGCTAATGGATGGCCTGGCCTTTTTCAATTTTGCAATGCTTTGTTTCTTGAATTTAATATAACCTAGTTAAAATGTTTTCCCATTGTACCATAATATGTCATTCTTCCATTTAAAGTTTGATTTGGAATTTTGGAACATTTGCTGTAAGGAATAAGTTATCAAGATTGGTTAATAATCTTTGGCATATTGGACGCTTATTTTAGTATTCCATCATAGATGGCCATGGATGCAACATTGAGTGCTACATCTTTATCAGGGAGTGATAGTTTCATTAATAAGGGCTTGAATTTTGCTCACTTGCCCCTAATGATGTAGGGATGATTGTTGTCTATGTATGAAGTCTTTTGAAATTATGTTCCAGGTAGGCTTGTAGCTTACTCATGATCAAGTAATATCTCTCTTTAATAAGGGAATGTAGAAACGGCAATATGAATAATTTCCTTGTTATATGTTGAATTTTTGATGTCTAGTGAGCTTTGTACATTCAAAAGCAATGGGGTGTTCCTCCTTTATGACTGCAACTCAAAACTTTAAACCAAAGGCATCCCACTAGAATAAATGGCTGGTAATATTATTTTATGGTAAATGCTTTTTATTCAATCTTTTGGGCTTTAGGACTTGATGTATTCATTTATGGTCAGCGGGTCTGTGGTCGAGTGGAAAGTCAGAGCACTTGCAACAATGATGACTCAGCTTCAAAATCTGGCAGGATCATTCCCTGTGCTAATAGGTCCTTTTATGTGGATGAGGCCAAGTGCAAGTCTTGGGTGATTTTGATGGAACAAATACTCCTCAGTTGCAGCCCTTAGCCAAAGGTAACCTGTTGGTAAAGCAGATCTTGCATGGAGTTTTGTATTTTCTGCAGTATTTAAAGGGACTTAACATCAAAAAGGGAAAAAACTTGATGTATTCCTTTGTAGCTTGGTTTTGGTGAAAGGGGCTGTTTTGGAGCAAGCCATATAGAGCTATGAATGAGAGTAATATTTTAGAATTGTTTTATAGTACCCTAAGGGAACTCAATATATCCATATCTAGAAATATTCTTTGGTCTAGGCAATTTGCAACTGTATATTTCACCTCCTCCTGCACAAATAAACTCTTAAATTATTTTACATGTAATACATTGTCTTCTAAAGCAGTGAGTATTTGATTCTATGTTGTGGGGGAGCGGCCCCCCACCCATGCTCTCAAAGCGCGCTCTGAACAATAGCGTTCAGTAAGCGCGCTCCCGAGCACGCTTCCTGAACACTCTTGTTTGGGAGCGATTTCAGAGAGCGTGCTCCCTTGCCAAAAAAAATTCTTTCTGCGAAGTGAGGGAGCACTCAGGGAGCAACCCAGGAGCGATCACTCCCTGAGTAGGGAGCGAACGCTCCCTGCTCAAGGAGTGATCTCTCCTGGTTCGCTCCCCACATAAAAAATCGCTCCCTTAGGCCTGCGCACACGAGGCAAATTTGGGCATTTTTTTTTGGTTTTTGGAGTGAGTTGAAACCAAGGTAAGGTTCCATAAGATAGGCTAGGTTTTTCTAAGGGGTTAAAACACTCACTCACTCCATTTTTCTCTCATTCTATTTTTCATTTCCCTCATTTCACTCATCTTTGCTAGGAGGATTTTGAGAGGGTTCTTGCTAGATCTTGAGGGATTGAAGGGAGATTGAAGGGAGATTGAGGAGCTTAGAAGGGATTGGAGAGCTTGGAAGGAATATTGAAGGTTGCCATAGGGAGATTGGAGAGTTTGGAAGGGAGATTGGAGGCTGCCATTTGTGAGAGTTTGGAAGGGAGATTGAAGGCTACCATAGTGATATTCAACCACCATTGGAGAGCTAAAGAGGTAGGCTCTTAAGCCCGTTCTTGTTTCTTGTTTTTTTTTTTAAATGCATGTCTTGTAAACTAGTATATTATACTATGTTGAATATTTGAATTTTTTCTTCTCCTACTCTTTCCCATTTCTCCTCCATCATTATATTACAGGTACAAGGTTCAACAATCATGATGATGATGTCAATGCGGTATGTCATTTTGGTTCCATTTTTTATTATGATGGTGGTGGTGGGAAGTTCACGTCGAAATACCCATGATAGTGAGGAAGAAATAGAAGTGGACAACACATACCAAGGAGAGGAGGAAGGAATGGAAGGGGATGAAGACAATGAAAATGATAGTGATGTTCATGATCCCCAAAAAGCCAAAGAGAAGCACACACCTCTGTGGAAGTATGTCACAAGGCTTGGGGGAGGTAAAGGGTGTGGAACCACAAAATTTATATGCCACCATTTTCATACAGAATACACGGGTTCCTATACTCGTGTGAGAAAGAATCTACATGGGACTATGTAGTGGGATGAAGGTAAGAGTATAGGAGTCAAAACCTGTGTGAAAGTGGAACCCAAAGATAGACTGAAATACCAAAGGGAAGAGGAGGTAGCACAAAACAAATCCAAAAAACCAAAGGTTGAACCAGAGAGTGCACAAAGAATGTTCAATGGTCAAGTTGCATCCCGCCATGCTAGTGCATTCTCGCCTTCGTCTTCACGTAGAACACTATCAGATTTCCTTGACCAAGGTTGTAGAGATGATGTGGATGCAAAAATTTTCAGGTTTCTCCATCCATGTGGTATACCATTCAATGTTCTTTGCTCACCATATTGGCATGAAATGGTACAAGCCATCAATGGTGTCCCTAAAGGATATAGGAGCCCCAGGTATGACAAAGCTAGAACCTTGGGACTTGACAGGGAAAGAGCCAAAATCCTAGGTGTTCTAGGAAAATTTACAAATGATTCGAACCGACATGGGGTATCAATTGTATCTGATGGTTGGAAAAATGTGATAGGAAGGCCATTGATAAATATTCTTGGTGTGTCTACAGTGGTTCGGTCTTTCTTTCAGCCCATGACTACTCAGATCGCTACAAAACATGTATTAATATTGCAGATGCCTTGATTAAAACCATTCAAGAGATTGGGACCTACAATGCCATTCAAGTCATCACTGATAATGCTACTAATTGTAAGGAAACAAGAGCAATCATTGAAGATAAGTACCCCAATATATTTTGGTCGGGGTGTTTGGTTCACACAATGAACCTTTTGATGCATGATATCATTAAAATGAAGGACAATGATTATAGATGGATTGGCGCTTTGTACAAGAGAGGGAAGAAGATGATAATATTTATTACCAATCAAAGCATGACCCACTTAATTTTTGCAATCACTCCAAGTTGGAGATACTAAAGATTGTAAAGACCAGATTTGCTAGCTATTATCTCACCTTCATATACTTGTTGAAGGTAAGCAAGACATTGGCTAGTATGGTCTCGAGTGATTCATGGCAGGTTCTAAAAGACAAGGCTACGTCTGCATCTGAGAGAAGTGACTTTCAAGAGGTGGAGGACATAGTTCTTGATGGTCATTTATGGCAACAGGTTTAGTATATTCTACAGTTCACCAAACCCATTTACAATATGATTCGGTTTGCAGATAGAGATCAGTGGATGATTTGAGAAGTGTATGAGAAAACAAACAACATGCTAGCCCAAATTAAAGACATTGTTTAGTTGAGGGATGCGATCTTTTATGATCATATCCATAAACTTGTGGTCAAAAGGTGTGATAATTTGAATGTTCCACTCCATGCCTTGGCATATGTCCTTACCCCAAAATATTATTCTTCATCTTGGTTGGCCCAACCAACACCTAGGGGTGGGGTTAGGAGAAAATCACACACAGATCTAGAGGTGCAAAATGGATATATGCTTGCATCAGACAAGTTGGTACCTAATGAAGAGAAGTGTGCTCAAGTACGAAGCGAATTGAGCAAATACATCAGTGAACATGGAGTCTTTGGTAACTTGCATGCAACCAAAGATCGAGACAGGTTGGTTTCTATCGAATGGTGGAATATGCATGGCTCCTCTACCACACATTTGGATATATTGGCAGTGAAGGTGCTTTCTCAGGTGGTTAACACCTCTTCTGCAGAGAGGTGTTGGAGCACCTATAGCTTCACCCATTGTGTAAAGAGAAACAACTTGAATGCAGACCTGACAAAAAGTTTGGTTTTTGTGCATTACAACTTGAGGTTGTTGTCCCATTATTGTGAAGAAGGGGGGAATGCTGTTGGAGACTTGCAACTTCGGGTAGTCATTCTCCACAAGAAAGTACAAGAAGACCCATCTACACCATTACAGAAGCCCCAGGAAGAAGCTAAAGACCCAGGAAGAGAAGTCGGCCCCACATGAAAAATAATAATAAAATTAAGGACCAAGAAATAAGAAGTCAGCCCTAGACTGGCGCCCAGATCAATACAAATACATGACTGGCTCTTTTCATTTTGACAGGCAAACAACTCCTGCAATGCGCACAAGGCAGTTGCAGTTGTAGTTTTGGTAGTTTCACTATTTTTGGTTACTGGTTATTTTGGAGAGTGCGCCACACTTGGAGAAGCTCTTGCTTGGTTATTCTTGGTCATATTATCGAGGAGCTAGGTCTTGGTGATGGTAGCCTTGGGGAGGATGTTCTTTGTATGGTATTTTGGCTATTGCTGGTGATGCACTGGTAATATCTTGGACTGAATTCTTCTAGAGAGGCTGCTGGGTTTTCTCCCAAGTTTGGATTTCCCAGGATAAACTCTTGTGTTCTTCTCTTGTGTTCTTGTGTCTACTGTGCATTGTTAATATTTCTAGATCTTGTTATTTTCGTTGCATTGTTATAGTTGAGATTTTCAGTGTATAGTTATTCTATGATAACTGTTGTATGAAAGTGAATCTTGTTTTAATCATAAGGAAATTACTATCAGATCCGAGAATCATGTAAAACACCAACATGGTATCAGAGCTAGTTGAAATATTGCCATTGCACTGTTTCTATTTGCTGCTGCATAGTCTTGAACTTGTCAAGCTTGCTGAGCATTTATTGGGTTGAGTTGAAGAATTTTTTTTGTATAAAGCAACTCGCCTTGCCCTAGCGTACCTACTTCTCAGTTTGACTTTCCGTCAAAGTTGAAATTTTAGGGTTTATTGACATTTTCCATGACATTGATTTTCTCATATACTGATGGTGTCCAATTTTAGATTAGAAGACAAGATGGATGGTGTTACAAATTTAAGACGTATGCACTTATATATGTTTTCAAGTTATATCATTTAGCAGAGTATGAGGGTGTTTGCAGGGGATGTACAAGGGGCCTTGTCCAAGCAATGACCCAAAAGGGATCATTGGATCTAGTGCGTTTAGAGGAATATCACACCCTCCCCAACAATTAAGACTCCAGGTTTGCATATTAGGTTTGATATTTTTATATTGCTACATCTTAAGTAAATATTGTAAATTGAGGCAATAGTCTTTAGAGATCTATTATTCTTAAGTACTTTTGCTATCAAATGTTTTGAATATTGTTAGTACAATGATCATTGTGTAAATGCCCACTGTTTAGTACTAATGATGCACTTATTTACAAGATGAAATTGATCTCTTCTAGGAGATGTTCTTGGTTGTTGTCTTTGTCTCGGGCAGGTTACTATGGAGGTCACAACACTAGAAAAGTGTTGCTCTTGTCTTTTGTTCTTGTTTTGTTCCGGGCAAGTTACCATGGAGGAATGGTTGGTAACAACACTGGAAAAGTGTTGTTCCTATTTGCCATTTTTTATTCTTGTTTCTATTTCCTATTCATAAGAATATTGTTCTTGTTTGCTATTTTCCCTTGTTATTGGTCTTGTTCCAGGTAGGTCACATGTGGTAGCTCTGAGAGGGAGCTATAGTGATGGTTTCAGGAAGGGAGCTATAGTGATGGTTTCAGGAGACAACGAGATTAGATGGTCTCTAGTTTGAAACATGGAGTAGACTATCTAGACATGGAGTTGTATACATCCATATACCAAAGGCGAAGAGGACAAAGTTAGAACCTTCTGAAAAAAAGGATACTTTTGTGGGATACAGAGTGTTCCACAAGGAGATTGATAGTGAGGAGCAAAAGACTCTAAAAGATGACTGTAAAGATCCCCCTTGTTCAGTTGTTTACTCTTTAGATCTTTAGGAAGGGTCAGTAGAGCCAAAAGGGCCAGTGGATCTACCTAGAGATGTTGCAGTGACCAAGAAGAGGTCAACATGGCTTCATCATACATTGCAGGATGCAGTGAGACATGCAACTCTTCGTGATACTCAAAGTTTCTCAAGTTACATGGAATCACATCATTGATTCCACAACCTTCCAATTATGAGGAGGAGCAGATGGATCCACCATTGGTGAGGCATGTGGCCTCACGAAGTACCAATTCAGAAGGAGCCAGAGTTCAGAGGGAGTCAACCCTCAAGTTCCAGTAGGGAGGAGCAACCTTGCAGGATAGTTCATTGGAGATCACACTTCAGAGGAGGTCAATAGATATAGAGAGAACATATGGCACCACAGATTGTATAGACTCAAAAGGAGTCATGTTTTAGAGGGAGTCATGCTTCAGAGGGAGCATGCAGACTCAGAGTGAGCCTGATCTCAGAGAGAGTCAGTTGGCTTAGAAGGAGAGCCAATCATTCAGAGGGAATTCCCCCTCAGATCTAGGTGGGAGAGAGACATCTCCCAGGACTGACATACAAGTGTCATGATTTAAGGAGGCTTCAAGGAGATGTGAGATCTCTTGGGAGGATACACTTGTTTCAGTAGATCTTGTAGATCTTGCTACAGTGACAGAGGAGGCATCCAGTCAGGAGGACTGGGTATGGATTTTGTCTCAGTCACATAGGGAGCAACCAGTGAGGTAGATTGGACAACATGACTTACTCCAGTGACGAAGGGAGTTGGCCTCAGAGTTCGAGATGGAGGATCCTGGTCGGATGTACGCTTGGGATTAGAGGTGTGACAAGATCAGATGAGATCTTCCTCATTCAAGGGATACTGATGAGATTCAATATGATGGACTGCAAGTCCATGACTACACCTATGATGACAGATATGAAGAAGTTGAGTGATTCTGCTTCAGATTCAAATTTGGTGGATCCCATGATGTACATGTAGTTGATTGGATCCTTGATGTACTTGGTTAATGCCAGGCCAGATATTTGCTTTGCAGTGAGCACCTTGAGCTAGTATTTGGTTGAAGCCAAGGCAATTCCAGTGGGTGGCAACGAAGCATGGTACAATTGGATATGGTTTGTCTTAGGTGATGAAGTGAGGTTGCAGAGATATATAGATTCTGATTGAGCAGGAGTGCAGTAAACAGATTGAGCACCTCAAGGTGTTTCTTTAGCTTGAATCAGTTACAATTTTTGGGATAAGCTGGAAGCAAGATTCTGTAGCACTCAGTACAATATGGACGAAGTATGTCACATCCAATGTCGCAAGTCGTGAAGTGGTGCAACTTCAGAGGCTTCTTGCAGGAACCATCCGAGACATGGTACAAAAGGGAGCAATGAAACTCTAGTACTTATCCACATATGAGCAGATTGCAGATATCATCCCAGAGTGGCCATGTTGATTTGGCTAGGGAGGATGATACACAGGATTAGCCATGCTGATTTGGCTAGTGATGATCATTGATTTTTCAACATCAGGTAGACGTTCCCCCAGATTGGTCATGCACGTGGCTATGCTAGTGCTGATATGACCAAGGGGAGAATGACTCATTCACTCATGGGGCTCTGCTAGTGGTGAATGGCCCATGTATGTTGATGGCATCGTGCAAACATTCTCCCAGATTGGTCATGCACATGCCTATGCTAGTGCTGATATGACCAAAGGAGAATGATTCACTCATCCACGAGGCTTTGCTAGTGGTGAGTGGCCCAGATAAGCATCAGGTAGACATTGTTGATATTATGGTAGCTGCGGGAGGTATTAACCTCCATATGTAACCTTTGACTAGAATAGAATATTTTAGAAGCAAGAGAAACCCTAAACAGATGTGTGGAAACCCTAGAAGATATGTCGGCTCAACAAAATATATAATATTAAGGTATTATCCTCCAGGAAGACAAGTCGGTCTCACAGGAAACAGATAAACATAAAATATAATTACCATAAAGTCAGGTCGGCCTAGCGAGAAAAAATCATTGGACAGATTAATATAAATAAAAGAAGTCTTGGCTCATTTGTTCCCTCACTCTCACTTAGGAAACCAAAAAGAGTGCGCAAGTTTGGAGGAGGAGCAACGACAACTGCAGTTGTACGGTTTTATCTTGTTCAGTCTTTCTAGTACTTTCTCTTGTGCGCTACCATTGGAGAAAGTGTGCTCTCTTGGTTATCTGTTGGTTCTGGTGTGGCTTCATGGAATCATTCTTTTAGTCAAAGGTTAAGGTGCTCGGGGGTGGCATTGTGCCGATGGTTGGGTGACAATGGTGTAGCATTGTCTATGGTTAAACGAGCACATCGACATTATTCTAACAGGTTATGGGTCCACACTACCTTTAGAACAGTCTAACCGCTGTAAGTTAGATCGAGAGTTCCTTGTCAAGCTCGTTGTAGCACCAGTTGCAGCTGCAACTAGGGTTTTTGATTTTGCAGCTGCAACAAACCCTAAACCTAATTTCTTGGGCACTTTCAGTGAAGCATTGGACCTAATTTTTGGGTATTCTAGTGCGTCCTAATCTAGCGCACCCTCTGGTGCCCTCAGCCAGCAAAAACATCAAGTTTGAGTTTTTGGGTCAAAGTCAAAGGTTGACTTTTGGTCAAAGGTTGACTTTTGGTCAAAATTGATATTGTGGTCAAATTTGAAATTTTAGGGTTACTAGCTTGTTCTAATCATTGAACCTTTTTGATTCAGTTTCTAACCTCTTCTTGTCAAGATGGTGTCAAGTTTCAGACTAGAAGACAAGCTAAACAATACTACAAATTTCAAAAGTATGCACTTGTATATTCTTTTCAAGTTATATCATCCAACAAAGCATGAGTGTGTTTGCAGGGGATGTACAAGAGACCTTGTCCAAGTAGTGAATTCAGTACATTCAAAGGAACAAGCGCACCCTCCCTAGCAATGAAGACTCTAGGTTTGATTATTTAAAAAAATATGATATGTCTCGAGCTGTTATAGCATTTTTATGATCTTATGCTTCATCTTGATCTATTGAAGTTATGATCATTATACTAACCCCTTAATACTAGAGATACACTTGTTGATCTCCTCTCTAGGAGATATTCTCGTTCTTATGTAAATGCTTATTGTTTAGGAAATGAAGTTGATCTCCTTTAGGAGATGTTCTTGGTTACTGTCCTAGACTCCAGGGAGGATATCTTTCATGGAGGATACCATGGAGATTTTGTTGTTCTTGTTTCTTGTTTCGGGTAGGTCATAAGAGATAAATCTGAGAGGGAGTCAGACTCAGAGGGAGTCAGTGATCAAGAAGAAGCCAACATAGTTTCGTGACACTTTGCAGAATGCAAAGGGGCATGCAACAGATGAAAGCGTGGTCCGAGGATTCTCTCAGATAGAGGGAGTTGATTTCAGAGTTTGAGATGAAGGATCTTGACTGGATTGGTAGTGTGGCTGGCACCAGATGAGATCTTCAGTGAGGAGACTGAAGAGGTTTAGCATGATGGACAAGAAGTCCATGGCCACACCTATGACGACACATCTGAGAAAGTTGTGTGACGGGATAAACATTTTCTTTGCAGAGAGCACCTTGTGCCAGTATATGGTTGAACCATTACCGTATTATTGAGTTACATCACAACATGTAGGTACTTATGTTGTATAGATAGATATGATTGATCTCTGATGATGAAGTATGGCTGCCAGGATATACAATGTTTGGATTGGAAGTGCAAAAGACAAATCTAGCACTTGGGGTGCTACTTCAACTTGGGATTGAGAAGGATTTCCAGACAAGCATGGAAGAAGATATCTATAGCACCCAGTCATATATCATAGCAAGTGACGCAAGATATGAAGCAGGGTGGCTTTTTGAAGGATCTTGCAGGACTTCATCAGAGACATGGTGCAGGAAGGAGCAGTGAGGCTCCATCACATATCCACAGATGAGCAGATAGCTGACATTTTCACTAAACCTCTGTCCGGGACAAGCTTGGAAGGAATGCAAATGTTTCCCTGGGGGAGTGTTGATGTTTGCAGCATCGTACCAATATTCCAAGATTGATTAGACAGTTCATTAGGGAATAGGTCCATATGTAATCTTCGACGGACTGAAGATTCGAGTTGCTGCTAGATCTCCTATGTGTGAATTGCATCGAGCCTTGAAACTCTCACGAGTAGGTGAGTAGCCTCGATAAGCATCGGATCGACTCTATCTCCACAGGAACTGGGTTGCAGACCAGGGGAGATAGGGAACATCTACATTTAGAGTAGATGTGCCCCGACGTAGTCTTCGACGGACTGAAGACTCGAGATGCAATTCCACGTGTTCGATAGCATCGAGCTGAATGCATTCACGGAGTGATCCTATGAGAGGATCACCATGAGGTGTTTGTGGCTCCAATGTGGTCATAATTCTTGTCATGGGACAAGAATGACCCAAGGTGTTAGACACACGTGTCCGATAACATCGAGCTAAATGCATTCACAGAGTGATCCTATGAGAGGATCAACTATGAGGTAAATGTGGCTCTGATGAGGTCATGATTCTTGTCATGGGACAAGAATGACACGAGGTGCTAGACACATGGTTGTGGAGATGGATCATCAATATAGCTAAATGAGGCTCATGGATATTTTGATATTGTCTATGACAAAAGAATACGAAGAACAAGTACGACGATAAGTTTTGATGCCAGATTGCTACCAGATGATGCTGATAGTGATGTTGATACTCGTAACTTGATCTATGATGATGCTACCTGTAGAATGGTCTACAAGACTATGTGGGTCTTGCCCATTCCATGTGAAGATGGATGGATGTGTTTGAGACCATTAATACCTCCCTAGCTAAGGAGTGTTGATATTATGGTAGCTGCGGGAGGTATTAACCTCCATATGTAACCTTTAACTAGAATAGAATATTCTGGAAGCTAGAGAAACCCTAAATAGATGTGTGAAAACCCTAGAAGACATGTTGGCTTAGCATGATATATAATATTAAGGTATTATCCTCTAGGAAGACAAGTCAGCTTCACAGGAAAACGATAAACAAAAAATATAATTACCAAAAAGTCAGGTTGGCCCAACCAGAAAAGTCACTGGACAGATTAATATAAATAGAGGACGTCTTGGCTCATTTGTTCACTTGTTCTCACTCATGAAACCAAAAACAATGCACAAGTTTGGAGGATGAGCAACAACAACTGCAGTTGTATGGTTTTATCTTGTCTAGTCTTTCTGGTACTTTCTCTTGTGCGCTACCCTTGGAGAAATTGCGCTCTCTTGGTTATCTGTTGGTTCTAGTGTGGCTTCCTGGAATTATTCTTTCAGTCAAAGGTTAAGGTGCTCGGGGGTGGCTTTGTGCCTATGGTTGGGTGACAATGGTGTAGCATTGTCTATGGTTAAACAAACACATCAACATTATTCTAACAAACATTATCCCAGATTGGTGATGGATGGGGCTATGCTAGTGCTGATATGACCAAGGGTAATGATTCATTCACTCACGGGGCTCTGCTAGTGGTGAATGGCCTAGGTGTAGTCATTCTCCTGTCAAGGAGTGGATGGACTCGAGATGCTATCACATGCATATTCTGGGATGGAGTGCATGTGCGGAGATGGCACATCAACATGGCTCATGAAGACAACCTTTCTATGACAGAAGAAATCCAAGTATGGAGAATGCCTCCCTCGTTGAGAGGGAGTGTTGGAGTTTGGTTTATGTGCATTACAACTTGAGGTTGTTGTCCCATTATTGTGACGCAGGGGGGAATGCTATTGGAGATTTGCAACTTTGGGCAGTCATTCTCCACAAGAAAGTACAAGAAGACTCATCTACACCATTATAGAAGCCCCATGAAGAAGTTGAAGACCCAGGAAGAGAAGTCGGCCTTATAGGAAAAATAATAATAAAATTGAAGACCTAGAAATAAGAAGTCGGCCCTAGACTGGCACCCAGATTAGTATATATAGAGGACTGAGTCATTTCATTTTGACAGGTAGACAACTCCTTCTGCAGTGCGCACAAGGTAGTTGCAACTGCAATTTTGGCAGTTTCGCTATTTTTGGTTACTGGTTATCTTGGAGAGTGCGCCACACTTGGAGAAGCTCTTGCTTGGTTATTCTTGGTCATGTTATTGAGGATCTAGGTTTTGGTGATGCTAGCCTTGGGGAGGATCTTCTTTGTATGGTGTTTTGGCTATTGATGGTGATGTATTGGTAATATCTTGGACTGAATTCTTTGAGAGAGAGGTTGCTGGGTTTTCTCCCAAGTTTGGGTTTCCCAGGATAAACTCTTGTGTTCTTGTGTTGTCTTCTTGTGTCTACTGTGCATAGTTAATATTTATAGATCTTGTTATTTCCGCTGCATTGTTATAGTTGAGATTTTCAGTGTATAGTTATTCTATGATAACTGTTGTATGAAAGTGAATCTTGTTATTAATCATAAGGCAATAACTATCAGATTTGAGGATCATGTAAAACACCAACAAATGCTTTTTGTAAAAGAGATGTGACTTGGGACAACATTCCAAGGAGACTAATTTTGAGGATGGAGCCATGGTTTTAGAGTGCTTGGAAGTAGAACTTTTGGGTGATCATGATGGTGATCATATTCTTGGAGGAGACATGCCACCCCCATCCACTAGCAGCGTTCCAGATGCATCAATTTTGCCTTTATCTTCATAGTGTCCGTTGTCACGTGGGGGCCACTTAGGTGCTGGTCGTGTTCCACGAACACTTCCACCTATTCCTACTCCTCTTCTTCAAACTCAAAGAGCACAAGAAAAGAAACTAGAAGTTTCTCGTGGCAAGAGGAAAACTTAGAGCATAGTACTTAGTACTTCCTACTATATACTAGATCTCTTTTTCTCTTTCTTGTTTAGAAGTAGTCTCTAGAGCTTAGTACTTTGTCTTGAGTCTTGACTCTTTATTATGGCTTATTCTATAAACAATGAAGTTATCAACATTATATGACAGTTTACCTTTGAAGTTTGAAGTTTGATATTTGAATTTGCTAATGAATGTGATGCTCTAGAGTCTATTTCATTTTGTTGTTGATGTTGTCTGTTACAATCTATTGATGACATGTTTATGATTGATGTTATGTGTACTAAATGGTTGACGCTTTAATGATCATCACTAATCCAATAGTTGAATGATCTTCCCTCTATGTTTTCATGTTTTTTGCAATTGATTCGACATTCTGCATGTTTTTTTATATATATGCATCAAAATATATTTTTTATGTATTATATAAAAAACGCTCCCACTACCGTATATTTTTGAAAATTGTGCTTCCCACTCCCAAGAGCCTTGATTTGATTGGCATGTTTTACGTGCTTCTTTGGAAAAGCTGGTAGTGTAATAGCATACATCTTAAGTTGCTTCCTATTCTTTATCTACTATTGCCTTTGGTTGAATGGTTGACAAGGTTTAGGTTGTGTTTTATTGGACACAATTTTTCTGGGATATTCTTCTTGAATGAGATGATTGTTACGCTAACACCTTTTTGAGAGATATGTTAAAAGCGCATTTTTGTTTGTTGAAAGTTTGTCATCTATTGAATTTTTGTATCCATTCAATTCCAAAATTCTTTAGGAGACATTTTTTTGTCATCTTTGTCCAGTTTATGTCAGTGACCATGGTATCATCACCTTGTGACCCCGTTAGATTGCAATAAATGTTTAGTGTGTAAATTGTTATTTATGGGACCTTCGAGTTGGTTTAGAACTTAACATTTGGATAACATAAAATATGTTTCATGTTTAACCTCAAAAAGATAGTTTCGATTTAAGTGCTTATGCAGTCAACTTTTATGTCTAAAACGACCCTCATCAAGAATCCATATTAAAAATAATAAAATCTATTTAATATTGATATGCACAATAAAACCTGCACTGTCTTGGTCAAGCATGTTGATCCTCCCTTCTTGGTGTTTGGTATGGGTATCCATAGGATAGTAAATAGTATAACTTACGTAGTGATTAATAAATAGCTATATATATATATTGAAAGAGAGACAAGGTCAAACGTGATGTCCTTATTCTGTATGCGCATATATAAAGAAAATGATTCTATGTAGAAGAATGAAGTATTAGAAATGGAATAATAATTCTCTTGTTTTTCTGCCTTTAGGCCGTTCCATGCCATATCAATGTTGATTATGAAATGCCATGTTGTCTAGCCCAAAAATTTTGTAGATATTATTTGAATCACTACAAATAGAAAAGTTGTGTTAGGCCATTAGTTGGTTTCATGGAATTAAATTAAAATTAGCTGTAATTATTAAATTTCTCCTACAATCACAAAGCTCAACGCCTTATGACACTTGCAATCGGTCTAGGTAAAAACATAAATTACATCTGAAGAATCAGAGTCCTGTTAAAAGTTTCTAGCACACGAGGATGTCAAAAGTAGTCTTAAATTTTATGGCTATATAAATTCTTTCTAAAATCAGCGAACATAGCCACTGCTTTGATTCTCTTAATAAGCGAAGCACATCCCTACAAAACAATGGCTACAAGTTGGCTTTTTTTTAAAATCCACGTTACCTAATTTGGGTTCATATCATAAACGCATCATGTATGATACACATATGATTTCATTTCCTTTTGATGATTAGAAGTTTGCTCAGAATGCTTTATGGTGATATTTATAGATTATAGTTTATGTAGTTTGTCTTTTGAACTTGGTTAAATTAGTCATATATTCTATGGCTGTAATTAACACATTCAGCTGGATTTTAGCATGGTGTAATCTAATATAATTGTCATACTTGTCCAAGTGCAAATATCAAACTTGACACATTGACTTTTCTCTATTTATCATTTGTGACTTGTTTATGGTGTACATTTTATGGCTATTTGTTTTTTTTTATCTGCCAAGGCTCTGCTGCTTAAGACATTGTTCGTTTAAACTACTGCAGATTGCAGACCTGAAGGGAGTAGTCATTCAGGAGCTTCGAGTGCAACAGTCCATGCAAGAATTGCAAGGGATTATTGAGCCACTAATTCGAGCTTCTGCTCGATAAAAGATAAAAAAGGAGAATTTTGTTTATTACATCAAGAAGTATGCAGTCTTTCGTTCTCCATCTATTGATTTCTATTTTTACAGCATAGAAAAAAAATCATGTGTTCTCGCAAAATGCTGAAGCATTTTTGTGAGATTTTTTAGTTAATGTCGGGTCAAGGTTTTCGTGTTCACTTGTAATATTTCTGCTCGATAAAAGATAAAAAAGGCGAATTTTGTCTATTACATCAAGAAGTATGTAGTCTTTTGTGCTCCATCTATTGATTTCTATTTTTACGGCATAGAAAAAAATTCATGTATTCTCGCAAAATGCGGAAGCAATATTTGTGAGATTTTGTAGTTAATGTCGGGTCAAGGTTTTCGTGTTCACTTGTAATATTTCTGTTTTAGTGGGGCTATGCTGGAATGACATGCTCATCTATGGAGGAACAAACAGTGTTATAGGGAATATGAGGGATTGAGAAAGAGAGTTTATTTCATTATTTCTCATCATTTGTGACTACTGATTCAGTTTGAGCCCTTGTAACGTAATACTGGGTCAATGGCATGGCCATTGAAACAATTTTGTTCATGTAATGGGGATAGGGAAAATTTGAAGGATCCATACTCTTCTGACAAGTGTAGAACCTTGGTGTATCTTACAAATTCTTAAAATGCCATCTTTAAATGTTTGGCCATATTTTTGTAAAAATATTTAAATTTCTAAGGATTTTGTATAGTTCCTAGAACATTTTGACCATTTTTTGAACTAAAATAGTTTTATCCCTTAGAAATTTGGGGGAATATTTTCTGGGAAAAAGAATGAAAAATTAGTTAAATGGAGAAATTTAGCCCCAAAAATCTTCACTGGATGGGAAATAGTGTGGAGAAGTTGTTTTTGTTCTTTTCGGCGTACAAGTTTTTTTATTACATCAATGTGACGTATTTTATTGTTTTTGTTCTGAATTAGAATACAGAGCTTTTGTTTTGTACTGTTAATTGAAATATACTTCTTAAATATGTGAAATGCTCTCAAATAAGTTATTGGAATTAAATGAGATGTACTTTTACTCGTGCCATTTCCCCTAAAATGCAGGGATCAAATATGCACCAATGTAGGGAAAGGCATTTGAAATATGGTGTTTTTTTATTTGAAAATGGAATAGTTTCAGAGACAAGGAGATGCAGATATGCACTCGGTACTGAGGATTTGAAGTTAAATGGGTCTCAATCATAAAATGGTTATACATGCATATTTTAAGATGGTCGAACTAAATCAGAAATGCAAGCTACCAAGTATTCTCAATCTCTTATACTAAGCAGTTCAGCTCTAAAAAATGAGTGTACGAAGTTGAAAAACTGCAAGTTTTGATCGTGGGCAACCTCTTTTCATTAACATACTTTGTTTACGATCAAAGGTGGGAGGATGCAAGCTAGCAAGTATTCTCAATCTCTTATACTAAGCAATTCAGCTCTCGAAAATGAGTGTACGAAGTTGAAAAACTGCAAGTTTTGATCGTGGGCAACCTCTTTTCTTTAACATACTTTGTTTACGATCAAGGTGGGAGGATGCATAAGCTTTCGCTGAAAGTTGACCCTATATTTTATTTGTTATACCTAGGATATGCAGGTGGAAAAGCAAGGATAGTCACCCTTCGATGTTTGATATTGCCATGGAGATACTTCTACAGGATGATGGTGGATTAGTAAACTATTTAAGCCCTAATATTGGCGAGATCTTACTTGACTTGAGCAATCATTCAACATTTTAGACGTTCTCTTAACTTTCCATAGATAAATTCCTCTCCAGTTAGCAATGCAACATCAATGCTCTCTGCCCAAGAAGCTCTATAAATGCATAGGGAGGTGCAAGACCTACACTTTCTTTGTCATTATTTAGTTACAATTCATTAGGAATTATATAGGGCACTAGTATATTTAGTGAGACGGATTGTTAAAATCATGTGAGGGACAAAGAGGTGGATCATTAAAATCAATACACTAGGGTTTCAACATTTACATGAAATATATTAGATTGGAAAACCACTGGTTGTTATCTATTTAAACTCAATATTGAAAGAACACCATCTTTTTCTACAATTCCTTTATTCCAATGAGAGTTTGTAGATCTCGGATAATCACTCCATTAGAGGACAATAGACCTTAAAGCATGCAAGTGATCTATAATATGCCCATATCCTTTGATCCAAATCCCAAAGATGATGCAAAAGAAAAATACCCTACTTAGTTCCCTAACCTAAATGTTAAGAAATAAATAAGGAAACACATGACGAAGAAAAAGACAAAGTCATGTTTTTACAATATAGTCATCCAATGATATCAATATATAGTACATGTAATGGCTACCTTTAGATCTAGATCTCATTGACAACTCATCAATGGATAATGACGACACCTCATCAAGAGATAAGGATGACGACTCATAAAGATGTGATCTTGAAGTTTCAGATTGCCTAGGGACTCACATGCTAACAATCCCGCCTTCAATCGTAAGTCTGAATAATTATACAAGTAAGGCAACAAGAACTAGTGCATACACTGGTATCATCTCAATCTCCAATCCAAAACTTTTGAATTGAGCTTTGATGAAAATATGCTTGAAAAACCACCAAATATGGATGTTGAGAATTTAGAAATCCCTCTATTTAAACATGACTTCCCAATGCTTATAATTTGTTCATTGATTGAAACTCCAATATCAAGGTGAAAATTATTGTGAAGGAATCTGAGTTGGAACTTTGGTTTATTATTCAATAGCTCTTTCATCACTATATTTGATACAATGCATCTAGTGGTTTTGGTTGATCACTAACCAATTGAATCAATGTATGTGGTGGTTTTGGTTGACCATTGACCACTTTCATCATGATACCAAGTAATTTAGCTAGAAGAAGTTTGCCATCTTCTACTAATTGGTGAATAGATAGGATCATTATTTCCCTATCAATGAACAAATAGGATCACCGAAGTGCTCTCTGAATTTTGACACAATTATGTGTCGAACAACATCCAAATGAATAGTGAGAGAGCAATGAGAAGATTGTAGATTCCATGCCAGATGTTTCCCAAATATGTTGATTTAATAAGATTGATTGAAGTTAATTGGATTATAGATAGTGGGCCGAGGAGACTAATTGCCACGCTAGAATTTTCAATTTCTGATTGAATTTTGATTGATAAGACTTCCAAACTTGAAGCTTCAATATCATCATTGATATTCCTCCTTGTCATGTGCAAGGAGAAAAAAATGAATGGCTATCTCTTGCAAGATGGGTCTTTACTCGAGAGTGAATTTTGCAACAAGACTATTATAATTGCTGGGTTGTTGATGATCATTGCCAATGATTAAGCCACCAATAATGAACTTGTAGTCTTGTAGCCTTTTTTAGCTTGGAAGATATGTGGGATGAATGATTTGTCTTGTCGCAATGATGACAATGATGAAATCAAAACATTGATTCTCCATGTGAGCAACTCAATGACAACGTTGGCACTTAGGATTTTGATGTTGAACTACGATAAATGAAGTGGAGTCTCCTTGAGGGAATCTTGCACCATGGAAATGGATTGGTGTGGAATAATTGAGAATATGAAAGGTAACTTCCTTATCATATCCGAGCTTTGTTATGAGATTTCTTCCCAAGGTTTGATGATAGGGTTGGAAATAATATTTAGAACCTCCTGCTTGAAAATCTATGGAAGTCGATTTACTACATGTTGTTGCACCATTGAAAGGTTTTCGTACATGAACTCTTGAAATTCAAGTTCATGTATAACTCCAGCTTTGTTTGAATCTTCATCTATATCTGCATTACTACGTTGGTCTTGTGTTGATTGTTGATTGGAAACTGGGATTTGAAATTGATTGACATCAAATCCAAATAAGGGATTGTTTTGAACAAAGACTAGTTTGAGACGATGTAGAACTTGATTCCCGAGTTGTATTTCATCATGTTGGAGTTGTGATTGAGTTCGAAAAAGTTCAACTTTGGCTTGCAAAATTTGCAAACAAGTTAGAACATATTGAAGAGTTCCTTTGTGGATTGTGATTATGTTGTCTTCAACATTGAGTATTAGAGTGATCAATTACTCTAATAATTATTGACTTCAAGCCATTAGAAACATGGAATGAGGTCTCTTTGTGTAGGTAGGTTTTGGTACAACATGCTTAATTAAAAAAATATGATTAACTTGACAAAAATGAGTGCTTGCAAATCTACCCTTTGACAATAAGACCCAATGACTTCAATCTAGACTTAGAAATTGGAGGGTGTTGGATTCAATCGAGAATGAAACCAACAATTACAATGCAATTCAATTTTGATTTGATATCTAAAAAATCATTGTTGCAAGGACCAAATGTTGAATTAATGTTTAGTAAGAAGTTGAATTGTCGCGAATTGGAATTAATGTTGATGTTGATTTTTTGTTGAATGTCAATGCAATCAACCACTTGAATATGCTTTGCAAGGGTTTGATTAAATGTTCTTGATTAACATTAATTGTATATGCTTAAATTGCATTTAGTTGCCTTGAATTGTTTCTTGGATGCTTGTGCTTGTAATAAGAAGCTGCAATGGCTAGGCAAGAGGAATGCCACAAGTTCGATGGCACTCAAGCACACAAAATGTTGTTGGTCCCTTTATTATAATTTTGGGGTGTATCAAGGTCTTGAAGGCAAAAATAAATGACTACCAAGATATTACAATAGAATCCCCTTGAACATGCACATGTTCAAGTAGTTTCGATCTAGTGTACAGAGATAAACATACCCTTTACAACATCTAGATATCAAGATCCCAAAATTGGAATCATACAATGCCTCGCTTCACCTTTTTTGAGGAGTGAATTTGAGAAAAGAACACAACACAAAATATCTAAATCCCAAACTTGGAATTATACAATGCCTCACTTAACCTTTTTGAGAATGCGTGAGTTTGACAAAATAACACAAAATGAAATCCACACTTCTCTATAATGACCATCATTAAACTATTAGATCTATACCCAAACTCATAACTCTTTTCCTTGCTATTTACATGTATGCACAACTTTAATTATAAAGAGTATTTTGAAGATAGTAATTTCATGTGGGATAAAAGAAAACCAAAATGCTAACACCTCTAATCAAATGCTTGGGGATTACTGGCCTTTTCCCTTGAGATTTCTTCCATTGGATTTTTTCTCCTTTCCAACTGTAGTGTGGGTTGTTAGTCTGCTTGTGCATGTGTGTGGGTCCTTGTTCAATCACCAAAATTCATGTTGATTTCTATTGTGTGTATAAGGCCGCTATAGTATGTGAAGGAGATGGCACTGCAAATTGTTAGAGATCATGTTGGTGATGACATGTTGATGGAGTGCAAAAAGACTACACTCGATTTGCTTCAAGAAGACTTGGTCAATGCATAGTTAAAAAATGACTGACAATCCCAATGTGACAAATTGAGGATGTTGTGGGTTAGGCACGTATAATGGACAAATAATGTGCCTTCCTGGACGAGAGCCATGTATGAACATGGTGCAAACACCTTGTCCAAACCATTGCATGTTAACATGTACAATGCTACCATGAACAACAGTTCATAATCCAAAGCTATATGAGTTAGTGGATTGACTTGGTTTTGCTAGATCTCTCTCAAAATGCAAATATTTGTTGTGAGACCATGGTGTGATGGATTTGAAATGGATGGATTTGTTTTTTATTGGGCAATTTCTCCTTGGACGTTGCATTGAACATGTGCATATGAATGACATGAGATCGACTTTGTAGTGGAATGTTTTGGTGTAGATTCAAGTGTTGAATATAAATCATTGAGCCACAAATTTAGTTCAAAATTTGTGGCATACAACTTGGGATTTTACACTGCATACAACTTAATATTATAACCACATAGACTCTTTGTTGCCAATACAAATTCAAATTTTGTAGAGATCTAGATTCTAGAGAATGAGATTTGTGTTGTCAAAACTTCATTCTTCCTTAACATCACTCGATTTGCAAACAATCGTCTCTTTTAGTAGACTTCTCTCTTCACAACATTGGCGTATCTATTGTCACTCATCATCCATTGTATCTCTCCATGGCTTCTTCCTCACGCTTCAAAATTTAGTTCCTGTGGCTAACTCCCATAGGTTCATTAAGGTCCTATGAACTATAGAGATTTGATACGATGTTGAGAAATAGACAAGGAGACACATGATGGCAGAGAAGGCTTAAGCCATGTTCTTATAATATACTCATCTAGTGATATCAGTATGTAGTACATGGATGCAACAACCTCTAGATTTAGATCTCACTAACAACTCATTAGTGGATAATGACAACACGTCATAAAACGATAATGATGACAAATCATAAAGGGGTGATCTCAGACTTTGTGATAGTATAAGGATTCGCATGCTAACACTAAAGCTTTATATAGATGGAAGAGATCTCAAATGTTTCTATTGTCGACATCGTTCCATGATAATGAGTTTCCCACACATTTCCAAGGTTCCAAGGTGACCTTAAACAAAAAAAGACCCTTGAATTTTAAGTATTGAGGAGAACAAAATAACCCAAATTTTTATTAGTTTCCACATGATCTTAAACAAAAAAGGACCCTTGAATTTTAAGTATCAAGGAGATTAAAATAACCCGAGCATGTTTTTTTGACAGTTCCTTTATTCCCATGAGAGTTTGTAGATCACGGATAATCACTCTATCAGAGGAAAATAGACCTTATAGTGAGTAAGTGTTCTCCAATATTTTCACATCCTTTGATCCAAGTCCGAAAAATCATGCAAAAGGAAAACACCCTTCTTAGTTCCCTGACCTAAAACCTTTATATAGATGGGAAATCTCAACCCCTTCTATTGCCAAATAGGATGGAAGAGGAGATATCAACTCTTATTGTCAACATAGTTCCATGATTGATAATGAGTTTGCCACACATTTCCAAGGTTCCCGGGTGATCTTAAGAAAATAAAAAACCCTTGAATTTTAAGTATCCGGGAGAACAAAACAACCCAAATTTTATTAGTTCCTAGGTGATCTTAAAGAAAAAAAGACCCTTGAACTTTAAGTATCGAGGAGAACAAAATAACCCTAATCATTCTTTTCCTATAGTTCCTTTATTCCAACGAGAGTTTGTAGATCTCGGATAATCACTCTATTATAGGACAATAGACCTAGAGTGAGCAAGTGTTCTCCATTATGTCCACATCCTTTGATCCAAATGCCAAAGATCATGCAAAAGAAAAACACTCTTCTTAGTTCCCTAACTTAAAACCTTATTTATTTGCAAGGGGAGATCTCAACCCTTATATTGCCAAATATGATGGTGTTCATGATTGGGTTATTGAAGTGCTCTTTTTCCCTACAAAAGTTCAAGTTGTAGACATTTTTACAAAGTCTCTTACAGAAGCAAAGTTTTCCAATCTTCGATCTATGTTAGGAGTTCTGAAAGTTGTCATTAAGGGGGATATGCTCTAATTCCTCCTTCCTTATCCTATTATGTCATCTTTGTAGATCTTTCAATCCTAACCCAAATTGTTCTTAAGGGGTGATCTTATGATATTTAGACACTTAGGATTTAGTTAAGATCAAATTGGTCTAATATGTCTTTAGGTAAAAATTGTTTCTTTAGTATGCTTTAGTAGTTATGTAATCTTCCGTCACGATATGTTCTAGACATAGAGTGATCCGATGGCTCATATTCTCTTTGATCTTAATATGTAGATTTATCTGTGAGTTAACATCCAATTGGTTCATGATCTCTATTTAAAGAGCATGGAGGGTCATTTGCTGATGATCGATTATGAAAAATTCTCTTGTAAACTATTTTTCTTTTGCATTAATATATTGCCTCAAGTGGTCATGTTGGTTGGGGTTGTGGACCGTTTCCCTCTCTGAGGGTTTTAACCACGTAAAAACATCGATGTGTTGATATTTGATCTGGTTGTGTGAGTGGTTAATAAAGTTATTCGTCCTGTGTTGGAATGCCAAATATATGGAAGGGGGGATCTCAACCCTTTTTATTGTCAATATAGTTCCATGATAATGAGTTTTCCACATTTCCATGGTTCATAGGTGATCTTAAACAAAAAAAACCCTTGAGTTTTAAGTATCGATGAGAACAAAATAACCCCCAATTTTATTAGTGTCTTCTTTGTAGAATTTTGCGAGTTGGAAAGGTTGTCCATGGGATGCGACCAACAAGTCTCTCATTGCAACCCATTTGACAAGTGGTTTAGTCTCAAGTAATTTCCACTGTCACCTAAGAAAACATTTCCTTCGTTTTAGTGAAAGATAGAAGATCTAGCACAAGGGAGGCTTCCCTAGCAACCTCAAGGGATCCTATAGAAAGCTAAGGCAAGTCTACGACCCCCTATCTTTGATGCTTGATTTATCTAGGTCAATGTTATGGGCAAGGTTAAGGTGAATTAGACAAGGAAAAGTGATTGTGTTTGTGTGAGCGATGTGACAACCAATGATGTCTATTGAAAAGTAAATAGAGTGCCCCTAAACACTAGCTAATAAAAGAAAATAAAAAGGGCAAATCCACTAGCTATCAAAGAGAATATATGTTGTTGTAATAAAACTTGGAACAAGAGATAGTATACTTCAACAATAACAAGTTTACAATAGCAATAGTAAATCAATCTTAAACTACTTAAAATACAATGGAAGATATTACAAAATGTTAAGCAAATACTACCAAATAATAGACTACTAATTACTTGCAAGAAAGAGCGTTAAACTATGTCATTTAGGTGCAATATAACAAACCCTGATGGTTGAAAATGCAATAAATGTATAAAGGTTGATGTTAGATGACAATATAAACTAATATGCAATATGTTAGGCTAGAAATGATGAAAAATGCAATGCAAACCCTAAGCTAACACGAAGTCGTTTTTGGAAGAGAGACTAAACTAAAACTTGTATTCACTTGTAATAACATAAAGATTAGTGACTTCCTTAATTCCTTGGGCATATGGAGTTAATGCAACAATTTGAAAGAATGCTAAAAGCAAAGGAAGACTTGAGGATCAAACCTTAGGATTATCCCATCATGAGCTTAGATCAAACCTTCTAGGAAAACAAACCCTAGAGTTTATCTACTTATAAACCCTAGGTGCCATCCTACTTCTAGAGTGTCTAGCACAAGATCAAGTGGAACTAGGTCAAACGCTAGAATTAAACCACAAAAACAATATTAGGGGGATCTCCACTCACAATCCCTAATATTGACCTTGTATGCTTCAACACAATTAAGATGGATAAAACAAGGGAAGGAGATGACCAATTACAAACCCTTCCCTATGGTTTCTAGAAAAAATTATCCAAGGAAACAAGATAACTGCAACTTATCACCACTTTGATAGATAATTTACTTAAATACCATGAAAAAAACATGAATAATTGGAAAATATCACTAACTAGACCAAGTCCCTATGCATGAAGAAACACTAGTTTCATGAAACATCCACCAAAACATGAAAAACATCCACTAGATCAATCTTTCATAGGTGTGCATAATTACTCCATAGTGAAAAAGAAGAGAAGATAACTATAGAAGTGATTCTTGTTGTACTTATGCTTATACTGAGAGGGGGGTGAATCAATATAAAACACTTTTTACTTTAAATGAACATTCATCAATCATTTATTAACTTTAAAACAATAAATGCATGCAAACTCAAATAATAGTATACAGTTTAATTTGGAAACCTTGTGGGAGAAAACCACAAAACTTATCTTTATAAATGTATGTAGGCACCAACCTATTGTGACAAAGCTTATAGGCACCAACCTACTAGAGACACCAATCTCTTCAGTTGAGCCCCAACTCAACAAGATATTGTAAAGGCACCAACCTACTAGAGACAACAATATCTTGAGCTGAGCACAAAATTAACAAGATATTATGTAGGAACCAATCCACTGGAGACACCAATCTCCTCAGCTGAGCGCCAACTCAGTAATACCTGTATAGATACCAATCTAAGATCTTCATTCTAACTTCACCTGCATGTTTCATACTTCAAACATAGATTGAAGCCCTACTTAGATTTAACCTTCATTCCCTAGCGTACCTTATAACATCATTCCCATAATATAATTCTAGACTGCAACATCACAACCTCAAAATAACACACTTTCTAGCATCATAAACCTTAGTCCTTCATAGTGCACCCTTAAAAATCCAATAAAAGTCCTCTTGCACACCTTTTGACCCAAAGAATACTCCCCAACTCCTCTTGCACACCTTAGATATCTTCTGTGCACTTGTGCTTGCTCTTTTTTCTTGGATGCTCTTCAAATGCGTGAAGAGAAACAAGGTACTATCAGGCTGCTAAAACTATTCCGTCTTTGATCATATTTTAGCTCTAAGTTTTATCTTCCAAAAATATCCTTTGCTACCTTTCAGGACAATAAATTGTTTGGTTACTTTCTATTGATAATTTTTGTGGTTGAGTGTCTGTTTGAGGTGCCCTTGCAAGTGTTTTTCATATCAATGATTAGCACATACAATATAACTCAAAACACATAACACTCCTCACAATCTTTATAACTCTAAATGTTGTTCTAAGACTTCTAAGCATGCATGAAATTGACACACATGCTTTTGGTCAACATTACCCTGGAAAAACCCCCATGGGGAAAACCAGTTTGGAGTAGATGTATATAGAAGGTCTCAAAGAAAAATGTACAACACGGAAAACATGTACACGTGAACTTGGTACGACAACAACCCTTCTCGGAAGCCTTGGAGTCCCTTAAATATGTCCCTGTTAGCCTCTTGAAGCAAGGCACCCTTTGCCTTGGTGCACCCGTCTTGATTTGTTAGCCTTTGGTCCTCTTCCCTTATGCCTTTTCCTTGACCTTGCCTTTGCCTTTCCCTTGTAGAAGCTCCCTCCTCTCAAGAGTGCCTCCCTCCAAATATATGGTGTGCACTTAGCTCAAGTTCACCCCTCCTCAAGCAAAAACTCAACAAATGAGTGCGCCCTCCCTTGCCATGCACCCTCCATCTCCCATCAAGTTCACCTCTCCTAAAAAAGTAAGAACCATCCTCAAGGAGTGCCTCTCCTTATCTTGATTCACCTCTTCTCCCAAGAATGCACCCCTCCACAAGATTGTGTGCCCCTCCTTAGATGTATGCACCCTCCTCCAAGGTGTAGCCCATACTCCATGGTGGACTAGTGCCAAGCTAGAGCTCCTCCCAAAATCTTGACCTCATGCCCCTTCTCCCCTCAAGATATGAGACCAAGAGCTCTCCTCCTTCTGCTCTCCTCTCAAGTGAAGAATGAATCTCATCTTTGCACTATTCCCTCCTTTAGCCTCTCTTCGGCCAAACCCTAAAAGATCAATGGCCTAGATCCAATCTAGCCATGTCTAATCAATGGGTGCAATTTAATCCTAAAATATCACTTAGGAAACCCACTTTCCTTAGTTTGCCTCATGTCCTTTAACTCACCCACAAAGTGAATTAAATGTCACTTTAATGACTTTAATGACTTAAGTGACATATTTCACTTTTGACTTAAACTCCTAACTCAAAGTGAAATTAGAATATAAAGTAAAGTAATGAGGGTAATAGTCTTCCCCTTTGTGTTTAGAGACTCACAAACACAAGGGGACCACCTTCCAAGGTACCCAAATCTCAACACTCCCTCTTACCGAGGAAAGTGCCATTCACCACCAATCTCATCCCTATAGTGGACATAGTTGCCTACTGGAAAATACTCGGTGAGTATGGCTGTACCCTGATCATCAAAAGTAGTCTTTGACATAGATCTTCTCAACCTGTGTGATCTATAGATGGAAGTGCATCTCCTCTTATCCAAGATCACCTAGATCTTGGTATCAAACCAAAGATCTCAACCTTGGTCTCCCACCAAGGATTTCTACCTCTTGGCATCTTGCCAACAGTCACTACTCTTGGCATATCACCAAGAGTCACTCTCTTGGCATCTCACCAAGAGTCTCTCCCTCTTGGTATCTCACCAAGAGGATCTGGATCTCGTCATCTCACCAAGATCCTCAACTTGGCCTCTCACCAAGTGACTTCCACCTGAAGTGGATCCAAAAACTAATCTTCTCGTCTACGTAGCCAAGTGAGGTTCAAGTCTCTGTGGTGCCCTGCTGCTCCTCCTCATCAATATCTGATGCTCTTAATCCCTTGGACCAACCCTTTGTCTTGAAAACTTTGAAATTGAAGCTGTCCCGGGTGGATCAGTCACCCCTGAAGACAATGTCCTCGAAAAATGAGTCTGAGCTCCCTCTGAATCACTACTATGAGTCAATAGGTCCTCTTCAACTCTGTATCCCCACCTGATGCTGGATGGTGTAACAACTGACAAAGAACTGACGGATGCACACTCCCTCTCATACTGAGCAATGAACTCAATCTCCTCTGCTGTCGCTGTAGTGCCATCTTGTTTTTCTTCTTGGGACACAGTACTGCATAATGACCCATCAATCCACAAACAAAGCATCTCAATGTGCTCTTGTCTCTCTCTTTCCCACCGCCACTCTGCTATGGTTTGGTCCCTCCCTTGGGACCATGTCTAGCACCTCTATCGTGTTGATGCCTAGAAGTGCAACGTAATACCCCTTCCTGCAAATGGGTTGCAATGACTTATTATTTATATACATATACATAATAATATACTAAATAGGTGGGACCCCCTTGTTTAAATCATGGTGAAAAATAAATGCTTCTCTTATGCTTCTCTGAATTGCACACATGACAACTTTACGAAGCATTTTACAGTTTGAAAAAAACATAGGAATTCGAACAAGTTTTCCCATGCAATCAATGATGATAAGGGCTATCAATTTAAAAGTCAAAGGAAAGTTTAGAAGTGACAAGCACTTTGGTTATGACTATTACACATCTATGATTAAAATTTGAACTTCAACTCATATACACATTGGTTATGACATATTGCACTCATGGAATATTGTATTATGGTATTGGTTATGTTTGGTGGACAATAGTTATGGTTTTTGCAATTGTTTTGAGGTTAATTGATCCTTGCAAATTGGAACTTGTTATAAATATGGGACATATTATATTAATGGTGCTGGTATAAAACTATGGTATGGGGGGGTTTTTGTTTCAATTTGGAAAAGTAGAAGTGACATGTTGGATTTGAATTAAATTTGATTAATGCAAATGATGAAGTTTGGATGAACTCCACCCTAGCTATGGTTGATGAAAATTAATGAGAGGGTGGAGAAGCGACATGCATTTACTGCACGTCGTTCTTACCCCACCTCGAGCTCACCACCCTCACTTTGTCTCACATTTTTGGTTGCTCTGGTTAGTTTTTTTAGTGTTTCATGGAAACGTGCACATGAAATTTGGCTAAAGCATACACAAACAAAGATTATCAAGAAAAGGAAGAGAGATACACAATGAAAAATGAGAATCAATGCATATTATTATCTTACCAGTGAGTGAATGATCTTCACTCATATAGACAATGACATCTTATAATTAGGAATGCATGCATAATAGTGATGGTTTAAGATTAGAAAGTCTAAAATAGAACTAGTCAGTTAACTTCCACTGAACTAATGTTACTCCCACTCAACTAGTGTGCCGGAAATAGAAATTTCTCCAACACCCCTGAACATCACTATGGAGTAAAAAATGAGTCCCGACTACTATGCCATTTTAGGTACTCATGTACAATGCAATTAATGAACACTGAATAAAAACGAGGAAATAGGGAAAACCACGTAGGAACAAACCCCCCCCTCAAAAGATAATGTATCAAAAGAAGAAAATCGCAGTTGCTAGGCAACTGTGTTCTTCACTGCAATACGATCTCACAAAGTTTGAAACTTATGCTCACTGAAAGTCTTCGTGAAGTTGTAGAAATCAATATGGATCCGACGAAGTCCTTTGGCAACTTGTCTAGCCTAGTACCTCTTGATCCTGTGGACCCATCTGCATCTAAAAATATTCCTTTCTAGTGGAAGTGGAACCAGATGCCAAGTCTGGTTTTGTAGGAGTGAGTCATACTCCTTCTGCATGACTGCTTTCCATAATGGATTTCCCACAACCCTATTGTAGTTCCGTGGATCAGTAGATTGAACGATATAAAAATGCATGGACATTGGAGGTTCTGAAGCTGAAAGTACAGGAGAAGGCTCCTCATGCTGAGATTGAGTCATCCTTGAATCCAATGGATTCCCTGGAAGGTTTCCTGCTCGCTAAAGTGTGGTCTATGATTTCTTGGGTATCTGCTGAAGCTTCGACGCTGGCTTCTTATCTGGTTGTACTACCTGCTTATTTCCATGTACAGAATCTGAGTGTATGGAATCATCTCTGATGTCCGAAACTGATGGATGAATAAGAGTATATGCGTGTTGCACTGGAGTTGCATGAAAAGTACGTTCCTTACGTGTAATTAGAATAGATCAACCATTGTCAAAAAACTTAGTGAATTTATACAACTTTGACTTGTGATCCACCTCACCAATTGCAATGATGGAATTGTCATGCATGTCAATTACTGAAACTGAATCTGATGTAAATTCAACCTTTTTACCTTTTTGAGTAATCTGATAAAATGAGAATAGATTCATAGAATGCTTTGGAACATGTAGAACATTCTCAAAATTTCCATTGTGGAGTTTCACTCTCCCTTCTCCTGCTACTACTACTAGAGTATCATCCCCCATGTGAATAGGGGGTCTTGAGCATGGATTCAAAGAAGAGAAAACTTCCTCTTTCACTGCCATATGATGGGATGCACCAGAATCTATAATCCATGAATCAGATGATGAATTAATTGCAACAAAAGCATGATGATTACCTTTCATAGGAGCATGATCTTCTTTCTTCTGCTTGTTGGCTCCCTCTAGAATGAAGTTTCCAAGGTTGTTCTGCTGAAGTGCATGTGCCATAAGATCGATCTGTTTCTTCATGCATGTGGATTCTTCATGATTCAGTTTATTTCAATAAGTGCACTACTTTCCCTTCTTCTTCTTCCCTTTGGAATTTTAAGAATCTTTGGAACCTGAAGAATCCTTGAAGGGTTTGGAATATCCCTCCTTTGATTTTGGATGTAATAACTCCTTTCGTTTCTGCTTCGATTTCTAATTGTATGACCCTTTTCCATCATGCATGGTGAGTGCATGTGCTTTGGGATATTTCATGAGGCCCATCTGTATGAGTTTTGTCTGCTCTTGTGTAAGAGACTCAATGAACTGAGCCAACGTAGGCATTTTCCAATTTGTTCCAAAAATACATCCGCTAGAATGGAAATTGGAGACATATACATTGTATTCTGGTCCCAGCTTGGCCAAGATTGTTAGAATAAGTTGTTTCTCTTGTGTAGACTTGTCAATACCACATTCAACCAAGCTCAAAATCAAATATTTAAATTTAGTAAAGAAATCTTGTATATTATCAAAACTTTTAGGGTCTAAGGTATTCAATTCTACCTCAAGCATATGACCTCGCATCTCATCCTACTTTCCAAAGAGTCCTTCCAAGGTGGTCCATATCTCGTTTGGAGTCTTGCATGTGACAACATGAAACCATAAATCAATGGAGATTAACTCAAGAAGTAGTCCCGTGGCCTCATCTTTACGGTTCACCCATCTCATCTTCTCAATCGTTGATGTAAGTTCTGCTTCTGTTTCCATCGTCAAATTATACAGTCTTTTCCTTTTGAGTTGGAATTCTGCCTTGGGCTTCCAATCAAAATAATTGTATGGTGTGAGGATTACCACCAAGTTTGACTGTATAGTAGTTGTCCTATCCATCTCTCCCACTGTTTCTAAGAACCCCTAAAAATTTACTCTCAATTTGCAAGTGAAAATTTAAGAAATCACAACAGAAAGGGAACTTTAAGTGAAAATTCATATCAGTTTCAAGAGATGATCTTCCGACTTACTTTATGAGAAAACGGTGAGGAATCTCGCCAAACGGTTGAAAACACACTTGTAGAATGGGTCGATTTACTTTCCACGCGAGCTGTTTCCTAAAAAACTTAATATTTTGGGAGCAATCACTGTAGAAAGGTACGACCACAGATTCATATTAGTTTCATGAGGCTATCTTACGACTTACTTTCTGAGAAAACGGTGAGGAATCTCGCCAAATATTGAAAACCTACTTGCAGAATGGGTCGGTTTACTTCTCACGCGAGTCGTTTCCTCAAAAACTTAATATTTTGTGAGCAATCACTATAGAAAGGTACAACCACATATTTGTATCAGTTTCAGGAGGCTATCTTCCGACTTACTTTTTGAGAAAATGGTGAGGAATCTCACCAAATGGTTGAAAACCCACTTGCAGAATGGGTCGATTTTCTTCTCACACGGGTTGTTTCCCCAAAACGTTGATACTTTTGGAGAAATAACTGCTGAAAGGTACAACCACAGATTTAGCTCGTCGAAACTCCGATTTTCCTTATTCTTTGGCTTGCCTGGCTTGCTCCAAGTAGCGTAGCTCTGATACCATGTCAGTGTTTCATGGAAACCTGCGCATGAGATCTAGCTAAAACATACACAAACAAAGCTTATCAAGAAAATGAAGAGAGATACACAATGAAAAATGAGAATCAATGCATATTATTATCTTATCAATGAGTGAGTGATCTTCAGTCATATAGGCAATGTCATCCTATAGTTAGGAATGCATGCATAATAATGATGGTCTAAGATTAGAAAGTCTAAAATAGAACTAGTTAGTTAACTCCTATTGAACTAGTGTTACTCCCACTGAACTAGTGTGCCGAAAATATAAATTTCTCCAACAAGTTTGACTTCGTTTCGCTCGACCGTTGGGAGAATAGTGGTGGTCTTTGGTTCTTTTTGACACTTTCTTCACAGGTATGGTGACTCTCGCCCTTCCATTCATCATTATAACCTCCCTTTGGATAAAATCTCTGTGTTGGCTCTTAGAATTCGTATGCAGAGTGTTTGCTTTCTGAAAGATATAATGGTTGAATGTGTACTCTGTCATGTTTAATTTGTTTAATGCTCCGTCATGTTGAAGTTATTCGGTTATGGTTGCACCCAGTTGGATGACTGGTTGCTGTTGCTCTTTGTTGTTGATAGAATTATGGCAATTTTGTTTTGTTATCACCCACGTCCCGTGATAGAATCTTGGAAGGGTTTTATGATAAACAAAAGAGATAGTCGGTTCTCGGTTCTTTTAATGTAGTATTATTACCTCCTACTCTACTCATGAGAGGTTTGTTTCCCTGTCGAGTTTCTATTTCATAGTTTGAATGTATGCAAGGTCGAGTTCTTACCTGGCGACCACCTTGGAAGCGACTATGCCAAACCTTGTTGTAAAATTGTTGGAGGTTTTGGTTTCATGTTACAAACCCCAATTGCGGAATTGTCTCACCCACCTGGCTGTTCAGACCCCATTCTCCCTTGTCGTGACTGTTGCGGATTTGAACTTGGGTTTTGAAATGATTATGTGTTAACCCGACAATAGAGAGATTCATTAGTTGTATAACTCCTTGGTTCATTGGATGACTACCTACATGAGTCTTGGTCATTTTTGAAGGTCATATAATGAATAAAAAAAGGAACACCAGGGTTTCGAACCCAACCTCTCACATAGCAAATACTGAATGTATATACCAGCCTTATATGTTGGAATTTTTTTGGCTTATGTTACACTCCATTGCACGATTGATATGGTCTATTTTAATTGATGGAATGATTCTGTTGATAGTCCATTATATGAAAAGAGATCTGCAAATAAAAATAAATAAATTGTACTGTGGGAAGAAATTGGTTATAATTGTTTTGGCTCAACGATGCTTGGAGTTGTTTGATTGTTAGAAGAAGAAAGGGTAACCAACTAATAGAATAGAGGGTCTAGAACCCAGTCCATTGTACAACAATTAAATTTGGCTGATGTAAATGATTAAGTTCGATGGAATGTTCTTTTCCTCAACCTCCCCATGTCTTCTCTAAGTGATCTGAACATAGTCATTGTTAGTTGGAATTATGGACAATCTGTGTATAAATTGTGTTGTTGTTTGATCAAACATGAATGAAGAAAAGATAGGAATTAATTGGATGAGTTTGACAGTGCTAGAGTTCTGCTTAGGGTTTGACATGGAAGTTGTTGTATCTTTAAATTTTAGTTTGCCTACATTTTAAAATGTTTTTTTTGGTAATTAAGGGTATGTCATTTTAAATAAAAATGTTATTTTATTTAATGGAACAATGTCCATCTCATTTCCCGTTCATTATACCACTTTTTTCTTCTTACAAGCTCACCATCTTCCCAGATTCATTTTTAATTCCCTGTTCTGTTATTGTGAATGAAAATTCAAAAGAAATAATAAAAAGGAAAAGGAAGTGATTGGCGTTTGAAATTTGGAAATGGAAGTATTGTTTTTAAATGGAAGTTGCATCTGTGTTTTCTTGAACAGTATCCGCTGGTGGTTCCTGTCCATGCTACCGCTTTTCATTCATTATCAACCCCTCCTCTTCCCAATAACCCTATCATTCCCCATTCAATATAAATTAATTATTGATATGAGTAATATGATGAATGGATTGATTGCATGTGCTTCTGTTGAGAATGATAGAGCCAACCTTTGATTTTATTTAGGTAGGGTTGATGCATGGACTGTCAAGATTTTTCATAACTAATTGAAACATTGCTTCAGGATGAGTTTCTTTAGTAGAGGCAGTAATGACAGATGCAATATAAGCAGCGGAAATTAGCAGAGGGGTCATCGAAGACCTCGGTTTTCCATACATTTTGATGCTAAACCACATGAATTGAACCATCTTTTCCAAGATGGGTTATTCAACCTAGTAGGCCAAGGGATCCTCTAGGCCCGACTTGAAAGAACTCCCTTCCAAGCACATAAATTTTTTTCCGCTATCTAAGTCCCTCCTCATGTATCAATGCGACCAAAACCGCCTGCCAACGATGGTTGGCAAGAGATTTTCCACCAGCCTGCTATTCATCACCATGGTTGGCCTAATGCTTCTTTTCCATTACCCCTTCCACCACCACCAAGGAATCAAATTTCCCAAGCTGATCATGCTGTCTTACCCATGCAATCATCTCACACTAGTAAGATATTAAAAATCAATGTCCCTGAGCCTGTGCAAGACAAAGGAAAAGGAGTAACCACTCCCTCTAGCTCATCCAAAGAGTCTTCCAAATATTTTTGCTCCCGCCTTCATCTGAAGAATGATTGTTCTCATGTTATCAGTGCAGTTCAACCTCAAGGTTCCAACCAACCAAAGGATGCCACATAAAAATAAAAAGGGGACAATGGTGTAAAGAGGCCAAATGCCTCTCACAGTAAATATGGTTTTTGGTGATGATTAATGTATTTTTTTTTTTATGTTGAAGACAATATTTTTAGTTTGATAAAGTTTTGGACACCAAGCATATATTTAAGTAGTTTTTTTTGGACAACATAGATATGATACTTTTGGATATGGTCATATTATATTTTTCTGATATTTAAAATATTTGATCATAATTATGAGAACACGAGTTACAAGGAGGATATATTTGAAATCAAATGATTGAGTTTATATTTCATGTTTGATGATTATTAAAAGAAATAATTGGGAGTCAAAAGGGGTCCCACCTATTTAGTAATTATTTATTAGACCTTTATTTATATATACTATTATTACGTGTCTCAACTAATTATTTAATCTAATTTGGCCTAACTAAAGAAAGGTAGTTGAACTACCATAACTTATTGAAAATGAATAAAACCTCAATGAGATGAAGAGACAAGGAGGAGAGAATAGAAGGAGAACTATAGCCATAAGGTTTGCTCTATACTAGTGAGATATTTTCAAACTTTAATTCATTCTGAGTTTGCTAGAAGGCTTAACCCTCTTGATGACAATAGAGTTTTATTGAAGGAAACATGATTCAAAAAACTGAATCACATATTTCAACAACTTGTTTTAAAGGTGTATGATTTATCTTTAGCAGTTTGTGTATTCTTGTTTGTGTATGAATTTAATTTCATGATTGATAAAGAATATCTTGCAGAGTCAAGTGACAACATTTTGTGGCAAGTTGATACAGATCTTTAGCTTCAGTTTTCTTCTTGTTGTCAGAGTCTTTTTGTATGGTGCCCATCAAAGGATTCTAAATCTGACTTTGGTCCATACCCTCAAAGGGGTTTGTAAATAGAACTCAGTTTTGTATCTCAGAATGAAATAAATGAAAAAAATAGATTATTGTTTCAGTCTCACACATGTGTTTTAACGATCTGGTTCATTCTTTTTCTTTTATCTCCATGTACACATTTGTGTAATTTCTGTACACATTCATGTAACTTTGTTTAAGTTTATTTCTTTTGCACTATTATATATAACACATAAAAACCAACCTTGATCCTTTGTACTTAACACTTGTGGATCAATCAATTGTTTTTGAGGCTATAAACCTCGGGTGACATTCCCAACTATCTTGTTTTAGCCCGACAAGATATGAAAATGCCCGAGTAAGGTTTTCCATACATTTTCCTCAACATTTATTTGGCAACCATACTGGGGAAGATATTTCATATCTCTTTGGTTTATTGTATTCACGACTATCTTCAAATTTTTCTCTTTTTTCTAAATACTCCTTGATTGATTTTTTCCATGACAATACCTGTTACAAGACAACCCAATATTGGAAACAGTCTTGATGAACAAACTAGCTTTTCTTTGACCTTATTCAACACTATTTTAGAAACTTCTATTACTTATGCTGAACTTGAACACTCTTGGGAAGTAATTGAAAGAGAGATAAGTATCCGTGAATGCTGGGAAGCTAGGAAAAGGTAGCTCAGGAATCGTCAATAACGTCTCTTTTTGTAAATCCTTGGTTTTATTTTTCATGTCCTCAAATCCTCGCATCTCTCGAATGAGAAGAGGATTGTCCCTCTAAAACACACGCAGGATGAGAAGATAATTTGTTTCTTAGAAACTAATATCTTTTACAAATTTGACATTCCGGTAGAGATCATTACGGACAATGGCCCGACCTTCATTTCTGCAAATTTGACTCAATTTTTGGTTAAATTAGGGGTCAAATATTTCACTTCATCTTCTAATTACCCCCAAGGAAATGGACAATCCAAGTCCATTAACAATAATCTGATTAGGATCATTAAGAGGACCATAGAGGATAAACCTCACCAATGGCACACACTTCTCACTTACGCTCTCTGGGAAGATTTCACAACCACCAAGGAAAGCACAGGTTGTACTCCCTTTCAGCTCATATATGGTCAAGAGGCTATTCTGCCTACCGAGTTGGAGTTTTCCTCCTTACAAATGATGTTACAGATTGAAGAATTAAATTCTTCCAATGTTCCCCAAAGGATAAATGCATTGTTAGCCCTGGAAGAACAAATGAATTTTTCCTTAGAGAATATAAAGAGAACACAACAAACTATGAAAAAACATTTTAACGGATGAGCGAAAGCTGTTGAATTCAAGATTGATGAGAAAGTGCTAATATGGGACTCAACCCATGCTGAGAGAGGAAGACACTCTAAGTTCCAAAAACTATGGCTAGGTCCTTTCAAAATCACTTTTATCCTAGGTGAAAACTCATATCTCCTAAAGGATTTGGAAGAGCGGTTTTTCTCATACAATACTAATGGTTCCCACTTGAAACATTATGTGGAACCATCTCGATCGTTAAACGCTTGTAAAAAAAATGAATGCTATATATAGTCTTTTGTTTTACTTTTTTCTTTTCACTTTGGTTTATTGAATTTTCAATTTTTGCTGTTTTGTTTCTGTGATTATCAAAAATAAAGTCTGGATCAATTTTTCCATAATAATGTTTTGTAAATATTTTTGATCAAAGGAAAATAATATACACATAGCTGTCACGATGTCCTCCTTTCAGACATCGCTGCAATTGCTTTTTGCTTTCAACACAGTTGTAGGATAGTTGATTTTGTCTTCTTCCCTGTTTCTTCTATCCCTTTCTTCCCTCCATCTTGAGATCCAAAGAACATATCATAAACATTCTCCTTGAAAATTTAAGAATTATTATATATATTGTTCAAATTTTATGCATACAGGACCAAACCCCCTCATACGTACCACTTTCTATAAGTTATTCCCAAAATCCCATCTCATTATTTCCATTAAACCATCTTTTTCCCCTTGTTTCATAACTATTATTTTCAACAATTTTTCTATCATCTACTTCTATCGGTCCGTGAAATTAGAGATTCTGAGTTCTGAATTTGTTAAAAACAGATTTCCCTGTGGAGTCACCAGTTTGTTGACGCCGAGAAGTGCAACGTAATACCCCTGCCTGCAAATGGGTTGGAATTCCTTATTATTTATATACATATACATAATAATATACTAAATAGGTGGGACCCCTTTGTTTACATCATGGTGAAAAAGAAACGCTTCTCTGAATTGCACACATGATAACTTTACAAAGCATTTTACAGTTTGAAAAAAACACAGGAATTCGAACAAGTTTTCCCATGCAATCAATGATGATCAGGGATGTAAATTTAAAAGTCAAAGGAAAGTTTTGAAGTGACAAGCACTTTGGTTATGAATGTTACACATTTATGATTAAAATTCAAACTTTAACTCATATACACATTGGTTATGACATATTGCATTCATGGAATATTGTGTTATGGTATTGGTTATGTTTGGTGGACAAGAGTTATGGTTTATGCAATTGTTTTGAGGTCAATCGATCCTTGCAAATTGGAACTTGTTAGAAATATGGTACATGTGATATTCATGGTGCTGGTATAAAACTATGGTATGGGAGGGTTTTTGTTTCAATTTGGCAAAGTAGAAGTGATATGTTGGATTTGAATTAAATTTGATTAATGCAAATGATGAAGTTTGGATGCACTCCACCCTAGATATGGTTGATGGCAATTAATGAGAGGGTGGAGAAGCGACGTTCATTTACTGCACGTCGTTCTTACCCCACCTCGAGCTCACCACCCTCACTTTGTCGCACATTTTTGGTTGCTCTGGTTAGTTTGCCTCGGTTTCGCTTGACCGTTAGGAGAATAATGGCAGTATTTGGTTCTTTTCAACACTTTCCTCACATATATGGCGACTCTGTCCTTTCCATTCATCATTATAACCTCGCTCTGGATAGAATCTCTGTGTTGGATCTTAGAATTCGTATGCAGAGTGTTTTCTTTCTGAAATATATGGTGGTTGAATGTGTACTCTGTCTGTGCAAATGATATTGGTTGGCATTTCGAATGTTGCAAGTTGGAATTTGTTTATTGCTCCGCCATGTTGAAGTTATCCAGTTATGGTTGCACCCGGGTGGATGACTGGTTGTTGCTCCTTACTGTTGATAGAATTCTGGCAATTTTATTTTGTTATCACCCACATCCCATGATAGAATCCTAGAGGGGTTTTATGATAAACATAAGAGATAGTCGGTTCTGGGTTGTTTTAATGTAGTATTATTACCTCATGCTCTACTCATGAGAGGTTTGTTTCCCTCTCGAGTTTCCATTTCATAGTTTGAATGTATGCAAGGTCGGGTTCTTACCTGGAGGCCACCTTTGAAGTGACTGTGTCAAACCTTGTTGTAAAATTGTTGGAGGTGTTGGTTTCATGTTACTAACCCCACTTGTAGAGTTGTCTCACCCACCTGGCCATTCAGACCATGTTCTCCCTTGTCGTGACTGTTGGAGATTTGAACTTGGGTTTTGAAATGGTTATGTGTTAAATAAAAAATAGAGAGATTTGTTAGTTGTATAACTCCTTGGTTCATTGGCTGACTACCTACAATATTCTTTGTCATTTTTGAAGGCCGTATAATGAATAAAAAAAGGAACACCAGGGTTTCGAACCCAACCTATCACATAGCAAATACTGAAAGTATATACCAGCCTTGTATGTTGGAAATTTGGTGGCTTATGTTACACTCCATTGCATGATTGATGTGGTCTATTTTAATTGATGGAATGATTCTGTTGATAGTCGATTATATGAAAATATCTCTGCAAATAAAAATAAATAAATTGTATAGTGGGAAGAAATTGGTTATAATTGTTTTGGCTCAGTGATGCTTGGAGTTGTTTGATTGTTAGAAGAAGAAAGGGTGACCAACTAATAGAATATAGGGTCTCGAACCCAGTCCATTGTACAACAACTAAATTTGGTTGATGTAAATGATTAAGTTCGATGGCATGTTATTTTCCTTGGCCTCCCCATGTATTCTCTAAGTGATATGAACATAGCCGTTGTTAGTTGGAATTATGGACAATATTTGTATAAATTGTGTTGATGTTCAATCAAACATGAATGAAGAAAAGATAGGAATTAACTGACTGAGTTTGACAGTCCTGGAGTTCTGCTTTGGGTTTGATATGGAAGTTGTTGTATCTTTAACTTTGAGATTGCCTACAATTTAAGAAGTTTTTTTTGGAAATTAAGAGTATGTCATTTTAAAGAACAAATGTTATTTTATTTAATGAAACGATGTCCATCTCATTTCCCGTTCATTATACCACTTTTCACTTCTTACAAGCTCACCATCTTCCCATATTCATTTTTAATTCCATGTTCTGTTATTGTGAATGACATTTCAAAATAATTAATGAAAAGGAACAGGAAGTGATTTGCATTTGAAATTTGGAAATGAAAGTATTTTTTTTAAATGGAAGTTGCCTCTGTGTTTGCTTGAAAAATATCCGCTGGTGGTTTCCATCCATGCTACCACTTTTCATTCATTATCAACCCCTCCTCTTCCCAATAAAACTATCATTCCCTGGTCAATAACAATTAATTATTGATTTAAGTAATATGATGAATGGATTGATTGCATGTGCTTCTTTTGAGAATGATAGAGACAACCTTTGATTTTATTTAGGTAGGGTTGATGCATGGACTATCGAGAGTTTTCATAACTAATTGGAACATTGATTTAGGATGAGTTTCTTCAGTAGAGGCAGTAATGGTAGAGGCAATAGAGGCAGAGGAAATTAACATAGGGGTCATAAAAGACCTCAATTTTCCTTACATTTTGATGTTGATCCACATGAATTGAACCATATTTTCCAAGCTGGGTTCTTCAACCTAGTAGGCCAAGGGATCCTCCAGCCCTGAACTTAAAGAGCTCCCTTCCAAGAACATCAAAATGTTTTTGGTATCCGAGTCCATCCTCATGTATCAATGCGACCAGAACCACCTGCTAATGATGGTTGGCAAGAGTTTATCCACCAACCTGTTTTTCATCACCACGATTGGCCTACTGCTTATTTTCCATTACCCCCTCCACCACCACTAAGGAATCAAATTTCCCAAGCTGATCATGATGTCTCACTTGTACAATCATCTCATGTGAGTAAGAGATTAAAAACCGATGTCCCCGAGCCTGTGCAGGACAAAGGAAAAGGAGTAACCACTCCCTCTAGCTCATCCAAAGAGTCTTCCAAATCTATGTCCTCCCGCATTCATATTAAGGATGATTTTTCTCATGTTATCAATGCAGTTCAACCTCAAGGTTCCAACCAACCAAAGGATTCCATAGAAAAATCAAAAGGGGACAACAGTGAGAAGAGGCCAAATTCCTCTCATAGTAAATATAGTTTTTTGATGATGATTAATGTTATTTTTTTATGTTGAAGACAATATTTTTACTTTGAAAAAGTTTTGGACAAAAAGCATATATTTAGGTAGTTTTCTTTGGACAACATGGATATGATACTTTTGGATATGGTCATATTATATTTTACTGATATTTAAAATATTTGATCATAATTATGAGAACGAGAGTTACAGGGAGGATATATTTGAAATCAAATGATTGAATTTTATATTTTATGTTTGATGATTATTAAAATAAATAATTGGGAGTCACAAGGAGTCCCACCTATTTAGTTATTATTAATTAGACCTTTATTTATATATAATGTTATTACTTGTCTCAACTAATTAGTTAAGTTAATTTGGCTTAACTAAAGAAAGGTAGTTGAACTACCATAACTTATTGAAAATGAATAAAAACTCAATGAGATGAAGAGACAAGGAGGAGATAATAGAAGGAGAACTACAACCACAAGGTTTTCTCTATACTAGTGAGATATTTTCAAAGTTTCATTCATTCTAAGTTTGCTTGAAGGCTTAAACCTCTTGATGACAACCGGGTCTTATTGAAGGAAGCATGATTCAAAAAAATGAATCACATATTTCAACAACTTGTTTTAAAGGTGTATGATTTATCTTTGGCAGTCTGTGTATGAATTGAATTTCGTGACTGATAAATAATATCTTGTAGAGTCAAGTGACAAAATTTTGTGGCCAGTTGATCTAGATCTTTAGCTTCATTTTCTTCTTTTTGTGAGAGTCTTTTTGTATGGTTCCCATCGAAGGCTTCTAAATTTGAATTTGGTCCCTACCCTCGCAAGGGTTTGTAAAGAGAACTCAATTTTGTATCTCAGAATTGTTAGAATATAATGGATGTGCTCGTTTAACCATAGACAATATAGCAATATTGTCACCCAACCATAGGCCAAAGCCACCCCTGAGCACCTTAACCTTGACAGAGAATCATTTCGAAAGAAAATCCTAGAATGGATAGCCAAACAAAGGTGGCACACCTTTCTCCAAGGATAACACACCAAGAAAGAGTAACAAGAGCTAATCAGAGAGTCCAAACCATAGCCAAGAGAGAGTCCAAGCCAAAACCGAAATCTGCTAGTTGCAGCAGCTGCAACAACAGATCTCCTCCAAAATTGCGCACAAACTGGCCAACTGGAGTGTGCACAAGTGCTGCTTCTGCAGTTCTGAGAATACTGGCCAGAATGAAGACTAGCCTCCTGTATTTATACTAATTCTGGTAGATTGCCCGGGGCGACTTCTCATTCTGGGTAGTAATTATTTAGTATATAACATTTCCTTTAGCCGACTTCTTCTCTTGGAGGCTAATAACCTAATACAAGTCATTCTCTTGAGCTGACTTGTCTTCTAGGGTTATTAACCAATTAATTAGGGTTTTTTCTTTCTTCTCAGAATATTCTATTCTCGTCAGGTTTAAACGTGGAGGTAAATACCTCCCGCAACTACTATAATATCAACACTCCCTCCTAGCTAGGGAGGTATTGAAGGTAATGGTATTGAGCACAAACATACCATTCACCCAGTAACATCAACATATTCGTATAGATTATCTCATGATTAGATCATGATCACCATAATCACTGTAAGTGTCATCAAATGCATCATCTCTCAAAACCATACTCCATTTGAGTAATCAAACATGATGCTGGATAAGTCACTCACTCCACAGAGTGACACAAAAACCATTCTTCTAATCCAGACATATGTCCTAGAAGAATAGATGTCCTGGACCATTTTCTGTCTGGGAAATCTCTGTCTATTGATCATCTATCTAGATGATAATCATTTCCAACACTACTGATAGTATTCAAGGCAATTAGAACAATGTCATTCAATAGAACATAACTGTGTCTATCCATAGTAGTAAACAACTACAATCTAGTGGTACACTACCAAACCAAGTAGCATACAAATACTTGATCAATGACATATAGTCACAATTAGTGGAACACGTCCACCAAAATAGCATACATCTACTGTCCAGAGACATACAATCTCCATAATAATCATATCATCTAATTTCAACCTGCACATAAAACATTGTTATGATATAAAGTGAATCATCTGGGCCATTCTTCCACTTACATCTGTGAGATCTGGAAGAGCATCTTCCCTCAGAAGGTAAAACATTAATGATGAGCTCTCTGGACTATTCTTCTCAAGCAAGGAAGAATAACTGTCCCTATTTATGAACCTAGACCATTCACCTATCTGGGCCATTCCTCCGACACTAAACAAAGTGCAACCTGGAGATAATGAATCTGCCCTAGGGAATGCCTGTCCCTGATTGCTGAACCTAGACCATTCACCTATCTGGGCCATTCCTATGACACTAAAAAAAGTGCAACCTAGAGAGAATGAATATGCCCTAGGGAATGACTGTTCAGACCATTTCCTAAGGAAATGACTGTCCTGCACCAACCTCCAAAACATACCATTCTTCGAAATTGCTCACAACTGTGAGCTTTGAAAGAATGGCTGTCTGACGAGGAGAAACAATCTTCTTGACCACTACTGAGAGTGACCATCAAGAAAAGAGACTATCCTAGACCATTCCCCCACACTGTCCACAAGGGGAATCGTTGTCTATGGTACATCGACAATCCATCGAACCATTTTCATTACGAAAATGACCGTTCAATCTGGACCATTTTCCGAACTGGAAAATTCATGTCCGTCAAAAATCTCAAACCACTTTTCGAACTGGAAAGGAACTTCTCATCCTGGACCATTTTTCGAACTGAAAAATGACCGTTCATAAATCAATAACACATCAGTTCTCCCTCCCAACCTGGGAGTCATCTCTTCCTTTTCCAATAAGGAAGTCATCTCCACGAGCTCCAGCTTGAGTACACAAACTCTTTCATCTTGGATAGAGGCTTTACCAAAATGTCTACTTATCTGCTCATCTGTGGAGATATATATTGGAGAACGTAATGCTTTATCTAAATGTACTTTGGTCTTTCTGGAACACTGGTTTTCTGAAGGCTTCATATAGCTCTGATCATTACAGTATATCATAGTTGAATTCATCTCTTTTGTTTCCTGCTAGCTCATAACATCGTGGCAAGTCTCAAACTGGAACATATCCATGTGGTACTTCTTCTGTTATCACGAGATTTTGTCATGGATTGGAAATCCTTCATCCTGGAGTTTCAAGTAACCATTCTGATACAATATTTCTATTATAGAAAGTTTTCACCATGCTTCTGCTGTGCATTGGAGGTTCTCCACCAAGTTGTCTTCTTTCGTCTGTATACAAGGGTCTATTTTTGGTATACCTCAAAGCCTTGAGGTTTCTCTACACACGCTCTTTGTTCAATTTTTCTGGAGAACAATCTTTGCATTCATCTGATGCAAACGCCAACCCATGGATATTGCAGACGATATAATGGCTCATGTAGAGGTATGTCTGGTTTACTGGAACAAGCAATCATCATAGTCTTCTCCCTCCATCTAGGAGAACCTCTAGTTATGGATCTCGCAATGCTTACATTCATAAGTATTCCATACACTATTCTTCATCAGTTCCTTTGCTTGATTTCTTTTAGTGAGTTTAGCTCAAGCTGGTAGTCTTGTGATTCTCGATACAATGACTGGTTGTTTTGGATTTTCCTTCTCTCTTGGAATCTTCATGTTCTTCCTCATGTTTCTCTTTAGCTCTTGGGTCCATGGATTTTTCTATAGATTCCATGCCCTGAAGATTCCAACTTATTTCTTTCATCATAGGATCATGGATGCGGATGGAAAACCAGGGATATTTTAAGGCTTCTTTTCGAAGAAGGCTTCTTCTAAAGTCAAACTGAACACATATTGCTTTTCATGGCTGCTACTATGGATATATACTTCATCATATTCAATGGATCATAGGATTAGCTCCCTCCTAATCCTTTCTTCATGTATGAATGCATGCTCTTATTTTGGAAATATATAATCGGATCCCTCCATATAACAGAGTCCACGCTTCCGTCTGCATCCTTATTGCCTTTTGCAAAGTGTTGTAAGTCTTTCTCCAATTTCCTCTAGATTGCTGACTTCTTTCTGTCTTTACTTCTTCTAGGTTTATTCAATATTGATTCTGATTTCGACTTATCTTGCAACTATTGCTTATGTAATAGCTTCCGCATGAATTGTTACCAGGGGTTGTTGATGTACTTCATCCTTTCATGTGTATTTCCTAACTTGTAGTCATTGTGATAGCAAGTCCTCATTTTGTTGATCTTCCATAGGTGTAGTTTCTTTTGAACATCTTATATTCTAAGAGATAGATATGCAAGATATGTACATAAACTATGTAAACATGGTATGTACAAGAACCATGAGGAGTAATGTTACCTTTTCTTAGAAGAAGAAGTTTGTTTTGTCCTGCTTACTCTTCTTTGAAGATTCCTTTTCTTGGCAACTGATTCTTCATGTGTCTCCTTCCTTTTCTTTAGCTCAGGACAATGATTCTTGTAGTGACCATATTTTCAATAGTTGAAGCATTGTATTTCTGACATATCTTTCTCTTGATTTGGCTTCTTCCTTGAGCCAAAATTCCTTTTGTTTATGAAATTCTTGAATCTTGCCGTGGAGGCTTGATCATCGTATTTCTTTTGAGGTTCCTCTTTTGCACTAATTCTTGATTCTTCTTGTGCACAGCAAGTCCAAAGTTCTTCAAATGTAGGATAATCCTTCCTTGTGTTCATGCTTGCGGAAAATGCATCCCATGTCTTGGGAAGACCATTGAGTACTATATTTGCCAGTTCCTTTTCTGAAATGATTTCTTTAATAACTTATAATTTATCTCTTAACTGAGAGATTCTCACAAATTATGATGTTATGCTATCATCATCATTCATCTTCATGTCACAGAGCTTATTCTTCAGACTCATTACTTGTCCAATGTTTCTGACTGAGAAGAGTTTTGTTAGGGCATCGTACATCTTCTTAGACCAATCAAGATGGGAGATTTAGGGTATCAAGTGGTGTTTTATTGAATCCACTATGATAATCATGGAATTGATGTCATTGTCTTTGAACTTCTCCATAACTGCAACGTTCTGCGATTCCTTCTCTTTTTTTTCTTCAAATTCTAGTTCCACAATCTTTCCTTTCAGGATATCCAACACTTTATTCTTGGCAAGGATGAGATAAATCCTTGTCTTCCATTCTCTGAAGTTAGAATCCCCTTCTAACTTGTTTTCTAACTTCATAGAGTAATTCACGGCTTTTTTGACTTGGTCAACCCTAGATTTGACCAAAAACTCAAACTTGACGTCTTAGCTTGCTGAGAGTACTAGGAGATGCGCTAGGCTAGGGCGCACTAGTCTATACAGGAATTAGGTCAATATATTCACTTAAGTTGCCTCAATGAGAGGGTTAGGGTTTTGTTGTTGCAACAGAAACTGGCTGCAACTGCAATTGCAAGTGAGAAAATCCTCCCAATCTATCTTCCAGTGGTTAGATTGTCCAAAGATAATGTGGGCCCATAACCTATTAGAATATAATGGATGTGCTAGTTTAACCATAGACAATATAGCAATATTGTCACCCAACCATAGGCTGAAGCCACCCCTGAGCACCTTAACCTTTACAGAGAATCATTCCAGAAACAAACCATAGACTAGATAGCCAAACAAAGGTGGCACACCTTTCTCCAAGGATAACACACCAAGCAAGAGTAACAAGAGCTGATCAGAGAGTCAAAACCATAAACAAGAGAGAGTCCAAGCCAAAATCAAAATCTTCTAGTTGCAGCAATTGCAACAACAACTCTCTTCCAAACTTGCGCACAAACTGGCCAATTGCAATGTGCACAAGTGCTTCTTCTGCAGTTATGAGAATACTGGCCATAATGAAGACTGGCCTCTTGTATTTATACTAATTTTGGCAAACTGCCTAGGCCGACTTCTCATTCTGGGTAGTAATTTTTTAGTATATAACATTTCATTTAGCTGACTTCTTCTCTTGGAGGCTAATAACTTAATACACGTCATTCTCTTGAGTCGACTTGTATTCTAGGGTTATTAACCAATTAATTAGGGTTTCTTCTTGCTTCCCAGAATTTTCTATTCTTGTCAGGTTTACACGTGGAGGTAAATACCTCCCACAATTACCATAATATCAACAAGAATGAAATAAATGAAAAATCAGATTGTTGTTTCAGTCTCACACATGTGTTTTAATGATTTGGTTCATTCTTTTTGTTTTATCTCCATGTACACATTTGTGTAATTTCTGTACACATTCATGTAACTTTGTTTAAGTTTATTTCTTTTTCACTGTTATATATAACACATAAAAACCAACCTTGATCCTTTGTACTTAATAATTGTGGATAAAGCTATTTTTTTTGAGGCTATAAACCCCGGGTGACATTCCCAACTATCTTGTCTTAGCTTGACAAGATTTGAAAATGCTTGAGTAAGGTTTTCCATAGCTTTTCCTCAACATGCCAGTCTTCTTCTTTCCCCTAGTCCACAGAGAAAGGTCCTCATCACCCTGAGTAATCCGCTATTGTCCTGAGGAATCCAAGGTGAGTCTCGTCTCCTCATGTATGAAATCATCCCAAAGTCTCTCCCAAATAGGCATAACCTCTCGGGAAACAATGCCTCGAACAAATGGACCCCATGGTTTGGTAAAGTTTTTAAGGCTGTACTAACCATAAAGTCTAGGTCTATTATATCTCCAATGACTGCAATATCATCTATGATCTGAGTGAATTTGTCAAGGAATGATGTAACCGACTCAAAATCGAGCATATGAATTCTCCTAAACTTGTCCTGTAGAACCATCTTCTGGTTCTAGTTTGGACTCTGGTAAATCTTGCATAAAGACTCCCACATCTCAAATGCATAGTATTTACCATTCAAATGTGGAATGACATGTTCTCTCACCCCATCACAAACAATCCTTTTCTCCTTGTTGTTCCTCTTCCTGAACTCTTTCACCAACACGGGAGCATTGACAGGAGGAAGAACAACGGGAGCATGAACTATATCCCATAGTTCAAGGTCCTCTAAGGTGAAAGTGATCCTGGTCTTCCAAGGGGACCAATTTCTAGCTCCGACTAGACTATATTCTATCTGCATCTGGGACAATGACATGGTTTTACACTAAATCTCACACTGATGCTAAAACAACACAGGACAACTGCCTTAGTCTTGTCAACACATGTGTGAAAACAGGCAGTAGAACTACAACCTCACACCTAACAAATAGGTGTGATAATAGGTTGTCTAAATCAGCCTCACTCCTATCCATGTAGGTGTGATAAGAGGTTGTCCACAAATGTCAAAAATCATTTCTGCAACTATCAACAAATCTTCCAACAAGCTATCCACAAACTCTGTCAACACGCTATCCAAAAAATCTGTCAACTAGTTGTCACAAAACTGTCCACTGAATGAACTAGAAATCATCAAATATTTTCCACCAAGGGATATGATACCATGAAGAGAAACGAGGTACTATCAAGATGCTAAAACTAATCTGTTTTTGATCAGATTTTAACTCTAAGTTTTATCTTCCAGAACTGTCCTTTGTTGCCTTTTAGGACAACAAACTGTTTGGTTACTTTTTGTTGATAATTTTTTTGGTTAAGTGTCCTTTTGAGGTGCCCTTGCAAGTGTTTTTCATACCAATGATTAGCACATACAATATAAATCAAAACACATAACACTCCTCACAATCTTTACAACTCTAAATGTTGTTCTAACACTTCTAAGCATGCATGAAATTGACACATGTTTTTGGTGAACATGACCCTAGAAAAACCCCCACGGGGAAAAACAATTTGGAGTAGATGTGTATATAGAAGGCCTCAAAGAAACATATAGAACACATAAAACATGTAAAAATGAATCTGGTACAATAACAACCCTTCTTAGAAGCCTTGGAGTCCCTTGAAGATGTCCCTGCTAGCCTATTGAAGCAAGGCACCCTTTGCCTTGGTGCACCCATATTTCTTTGCTAGCCTTTGGTCCTCTTCCCTTGTGCCTTTTACTTGAACTTGAATTTTCTTGTGCCTTTAACCTTTGCTTGCCTTTTCCTTTCCCTTGTAGAATCTCCCTCCTCTCAAGAGTGCCTCCCTCCAAAGATATGGTGCACACTTAGCTCAAGTGCGCCCCTCCTCAAGTAAAAACTCAACAAATGAGTGCGCCCTCCCTTGCCATGCACCCTCCATATCCTATCAAGTGAAACTCTCCTCAAAAATTAAGAACCATCCCCAAGGAGTGCCTCTCCTTAGATTGATGTGTTGGAAGATTGGTTGTTGTCATTGATGTAAACCCTAGTCATGGGTTTTGGATTGCAAGATTGATGAAGGTATTTGGACATGAAGGACAATGCACATGCAGATACAAAACCCATGGATGGATAGTATACATCATGTTGTTTCCGGTGGTATGTGGCACGTCACGTGGATCCTCATGGTTGAGGAGAAATTAATTTTTGAAGATGACAAAGTGAATTGAACAAGGAAGTACATGTAGGCCCTGAAGACAATTAAAGAAAATAATTACAAAATAAGAAAGTGTCAATTCGGCCCTAATGTTAAAAGGAAGTGACATAAATGGTATAAATAAATATCATTATACATTCATTTGATATACAAGTCGAATTTCAGAGGAAATCAGAAGTAAAGAAGGCCAGATTTCAAGGGAGGATGAAATCTTTTGGTGATGTGTTCTAAGGTATGTTATTTTCAGGTCATCTTACCATTTTCACTATAAATTTTTTTCTAGAACGATTCAGATGGTGAAATTTCTATGGTATTGAGAATACATATCAATGTACCTATGGTAAAATTTTCAGCTCTTGATTCTCTATAATTATGGAGATACACTCTGTGGAAGATAGGGTTTTTGACCAGTCCTAAAGCTAGTCATTAGATAGGTGTTTCGGGTAAAATAGTCATAACTTATTCATAGAGAATAAAAATGAAGTGGGCCAACTTGAATTGGAAACAGTACGAACTTTAGTTTCTTGTGTGCGAGTTTCATAATCTGATGTTAAATATTGAGCGCGGAGCATTCTGTACAAGTTCGGTCTCCTAAATAAACCATAATTGAACAAGGTCTACCATTCTCTCTATAAATTATTTTTGGGGAGGATTCAAGGAGTGAAACTTGGAGAAGTTTCAGAGAATACATTGAGTAATATTATCTACAGGATCAAAGTATTCCAAGAATTGAAGAATTGCAGAAATTGAAGAAGTCTCAGGAAGCATTATCAGGTTTTAGGTGATGGTTGGTTGATGGTGATGATTTAATGTAAAGTTTTATTATCTCTCATATATTCTTGGGTGTAAGGAAGGGGAAAGGATGGAGAGTTAAACCCTCTCTTGATATTGGAGGATTGTATCTTCCTATTGGAGGTTTATCCCTCCCTTTACATTTGGAAGCTATAGCTACCTTTGGAAGTCATTACTTCCCTTGAACAATAACTATCGATTATTTCTCATATATTGTGCATGGTGTATTGTGGTGTATTGGTGTAACTTTTATACTATTGTTCATTTCTCATTGGATATAATTGAATGGTTTAAGTATAAGTTGAAAAATGTTTTAAATTTTACTTGATACTGATTCACCCCCCTCTTAGTATCAACAATTGGTATCAGAGCAAGTTACCTTCAATACAGTTTAACCACTGGAAGGAAGATCCTATGCAGAAATGGAAGACAACATTCCGAATGGGATTCCAACATTTGATGGAAGCAATTTTGAATACTGGAGTAATAGAATGGAAACTTACTTGAAATATATTGGGGCATATGTTTGGTTCTCAGTTGCTTCAGGATACAATGCTTTGAAAAAACCAAAGATTGCAACTCAGAAGGAAGCAAAAAGGAACAACAAATTGGCAATAGATAGCATCCTGGATGGATTGACAGATTCAATGAAATCCAAGGTGGGATCATGTGCATCAGAAAAAGAGTTTTGGGACAAGCTACAAGACCTTTATGCAAGGGAAGAAGCAAAACAAGAAGAAGAAGTTGAAGCAAATTACAACATCTCATATTTCAAAGAAGAAAATAGAGGTCAATTCTTTTTCTTTAATTGTGAAGGAGTAGGACATGTTGAATTTGAATGTCCTCATCCAAGGATTGAAAGAGATGACACTAAAGAAGAAAAGTCCAATGAAGAAGAAGAAAATCATGAAGCAGAAATGATTCAACAAGAAGATGAGAATCTTAAAAAGTTGAAGCATGTTGAGATTGAAAATAGCAAGCTCAAAGACACGTGTAGAAAACTAAGAAGTGAATTGGGTAGTTATGAAAAGATAGTTGTAAGCTTGAAGAAACAATTAGAAGACTTTGAGAAACTAAGAGAAGAAACCATTTCCTTGAAAACTTTACTGGAAGAAGCAAGAAGAATAGGAGAAGTAAAGAAGGTCCAAATGATGAAGAAAGAAGAAGACTGTGAGAAACTTGAAAAAGAAGTTGTCTCATTGAGGAAGAGCTTAAGAAACTCTCAAGTGCCAAAATAATTAACACATCTTGGATGCATGGGTGAAACTTCATACAAAGAAAATGCAAATACCAACAAGAATATTGAAGAAATAGCTACACAAACAGTTGATGAGAAGTGGACCAGGATACCAGAAAGAAGGAATGATTACAAAAGAGATGAATATCCAAGAAGACTTCCTACCTTCAGGAATCAAAGAAGATTCAATCAATATGAAGGAAACTACAGAAGAGTATATCATGAACCCAGATGGACTACATCACAAATAAAGTCACTTACTCCAAGGTATCAAAATTTTTTTCTTGGTCATTTTTATACTTGAAATTTTTTTGGACATAAGGCAATTAATCGCATAATCAACGAAAGGAAAAAATACACAAGATGGACAAAAATATTGTATGCTACAAATGTAATTATCTTGGTCACAAAGCACGATATTGTAGATATATGAATGAAGATGTCCCTATGCCAACTACAATATGGAGAAGGAAAGAATTTCCAAACAATGAATATTGTCGAATAGCATTGACCGCTGAAAAATGTAAAGAAGAAGATGAATAGTACATAGACAGTGGATGTTCTTCACACATGACCGAGGATTAAGACAAATTCATTAGGTTGAAGAGAAAGGGTGGCCATGTTGCATTTGGAGATGACTCATCTGCCAAAATACTTGGAGAAGGTGTAGTAGATCTTGGAAGAAAAAATGTAAAAGCAAAGAATGTCCTATTGTTTGAAGACTTGAAGCATAATCTACTAAGTGTTAGTAAAATGTGTGATCAAGGATACACTCTTATGTTTGACTCCCAAAAATGTAAAATCAGAGAAAATAACTCAAGAATATTGGTTGCAACAAGAAGACCGAACAACATATACATCCTAGACATGAAGAAGAGAGAGAATACAGAAGCCACACAAAAGGATTCCAAGGAAGAAAAAGTCCCAAAGACCAAAAATAAGGATGAAGTATTATTGAGTGCCACATGTTTAG
>ML778608.1:164882-188020 GCA_009831015.1 Picea engelmannii | reverse complement strand
AAGTGACATAAATGGTATAAATAAATATCATTATACATTCATTTGATATACAAGTCGAATTTCAGAGGAAATCAGAAGTAAAGAAGGTCGGATTTCAAGGGAGGATGAAGTCTTTTGGTGATGTGTTCTAAGGTATGTTATTTTCAGGTCATCTTACCATTTTCACTATAATTTTTTTTATAGAATTATTCAAATGGTGAAATTTCTATGGTATTGAGAAGACATATGAAGGTACGTGTAGTAAAATTTTCAGCTCTTGATTCGCTATAATTGTGGAGATACACTCTGCGGGGGATAGGGTTTTTGACCAGTCCTAAAGCTAGTCATTAAACATGTGTTCCAGGTAAAAAAATCATAAATTATTCATAGAGAATCCAAATGAGGTGGGACAAATTGAATTTGAAATATTATGGACTTTAGTTTCTTGTGTTCGAGTTTCAAAATCTTATGTTAAATATTGAGCACATGGCATTCTGTACAAGTTCGGTCTCCTGAATAAACCATAATTGAACAAGGTCTACCATTCTCTCTATAACTTCTTTTTGGGGAGGATTCAAGGAGTGAAACTTGGAGAATTTTTAGAGAGTAAATTGAGTAATATTATCTATAGGATCAGAGTATTCCAAGAATTGAAGAATTGTAGAAATTGAAGAAGTCTCAGGAAGCATTATCAGGTTCTATGTGATGGTTGGTTGATGGTGATGATTTAATGTAAAGTTTTATTATCTCTCATATATTCTTGGGTGGAAGGAAGGGGAAAGGATGGAGATTTAAAACATTTCTTGATATTCGAGGATTGTATCTTCCTATTGGAGGTTTATCCCTCCCTTTACATTTGGAAGCTGTTTCTACCTTTGGAAGTCATTACTTCCCTTGAACAATAACTATTGATTATTTCTCATAAATTGTGCATGGTGTATTGTGGTGTATTGGTGTAACTCTTATACTATTGTTCATTGTTCATTGGATATAATTGAATGGTTTAAGTATAAGTTGAAAAATGTTTTAAATTTCACTTGATACTGATTCACCCCCCTCTCAATATCAACATGATGCACCTCTTCTCCCAAGAATGTGCCCCTCCACAAGCTTGTGCGCCCCTCCTTAGATGTATGCGCCCTCCTCTAAGGTGTAGCCCATACTCCATGGTGGACTAGTGCCAAGCTATATCTCCTCCCAAACACTTGACCTCAGGTGCCTTCTCCTCCTCAATATATGCGCCCAAGAGCTCTCCTCCTCCTCTCCTCTCAAGTGAAGAATGAATCTCATATTTTCCCTATTCCCTCCTTTAGCCTATCTTTGTCCAAACCCTAAAATATCAATGGCCTAGATCAAATCTAGTCATGTCTAATCAATGGGTGAGATTTAATCCTAAAATATCACTTAGGAAATCCACTTTCCTTAGTTTTCCTCATGTCCTTTAACTCACCCACAAAGTGAATTAAATGCCACTTTAATGACTTAAGTGACATATTTCACTTTTGACTTAAACTCCTAAGTCAAAGTGAAATTAGAACATAAAGTAAAGTAATGAGGGTAATAGTATCCCCCTTTGTGTTTAGATATTCACAAACACAAGAGTACCACTTTCCAAGGTACCCAAATCTCAACAATGTGCACATATATCATGTATTTATATTTTTCTGTGTTCACTTATGGAGTCGACTTGTAAAATTGGATGGGTCAACCTATACTTTATGGCCGGGTTGAACTGAAAAAATATTTCATACCTCCTCATTGCTATGGATTTGGAGGGAGTGCCATATACCATTTGAAATATCTCGAAATAATATTTTAAATCATATATCCTATGCTCCCATTTGAGCTAGGTCTTTAGAGTAAAAATGCATTCAAAGATAGGGTATCCAAACCGAGCATTACAAATCCAAAAACAACATTTCCAACAATATCCATATTGCAATCTTTATCTTGGACATCTGTAGTCTCCCCCTATCTTTGACATCAATGAAAATGATATTTCCAAAAATCTCTCCCTTTGTTATTGATGGAAACCCTTAGTCAATTCTGTAATACTCCCCCTATTTTCAGCTCTCCTCGTGTCTTCAATTCTCCCTCTGTTTGCAACTTCTCCCCCTTTGACATCAATGGAAAAGGGTTGTTCCCCATGATCTTGTGCTTCCCTTTACTAACGATATGAGATGGATATCACTCCTAGATTCTATCTGAGATATTCAAATGTGTCTCTAGGAAGGTTTTTGGTAAAAATATTTTCAACCTATTCTTTGGTGGCAATGTATTCCAACTTGACACTTTGCTCGACTACTTGTTTTCTTAGGAAGTAGTACTTTATGGGAATATGTTTCAACTTTGAGTGCATAACACGATTCTTTGAAATGTTGGTTTCACTTGTGTTGTCACAGATGATTGATATTGGTTGGTCATATTCTACCCTGATATCCTTCAATATCTTCTTCATCTAGAGAAATTTTGTGCAACATGTTGTTTTTGCAATATATTTAGCTTATTCTGAGGATAGAGAGATTGAAGTTTTCTTCTTTCTCAACCGTGATACTAGACAGTTGCCTAGAAGGAATTCTCCTCCACTGGTAATTTTCTTGCCATCAATACTTCCTTCCTAATTTTCATCTGTATATATTGTTAGAGTGAAGTCCTTACTTCGTGAATACCACAAGCCAAAGTCCAATATTCCCTTTAGATATCTGAATATTTTTTTTACTGCTTGCACGTGTCTCCTTTGGTGCAGATTGAAATATTGCAACCAATCCTACTTTTTTCATGATGTTTTGCCTTGATGCTATCACATATAGTAGGATGCCAATCATTGACCTGTATAATGTTTTATTTTCTTCTTGAGATTCATCATATTTTCTCAACTTACATCCCATGATTATGGGTGTATTAATAGGTGCACAATCTTCCATTCTGAATTTATTTAACATTTCCTTAATATATTTGGTCTGATAAATGAATATGCTTTTGTTGGATTGAGAAATATGCAACCCTAGAAAGAATGACATTTCTCCAAGAATGAACATCTCAAATTCTTTTTGCATTTCTTCTGCAAACTTTTGGCTCATTCTATTATCATTACTTCCAAATATGATATCATCCACATAAACCAAAATGTTTAACATATTTGCATTGTCTGTTTTGATGAAAATATTGTTGTCTACAACTCCTCTTTTTAAACCTTGTTGTTGTAGGTATTTGTCAAGTCTTGAATACCAAACATTGAGATCTTGATTTAGTCCATAAAGTGATTTTTTAAGTCTGCATACATGATCTTTGTTTTCTAACAATTGAAATCCTTCTGGTTGTTCAATATATACTTCTTCTAAATTTCCATTTCTAAAGGTTGACTTGATATCCATTTGATAGACTTTGAATTTCTTGGAACACACAAATGCCAAAAACATTATGATTGCTTCTAATATTGAAATTGGAGCAAAGGTTTCTTCAAAGTCAATACCCTCAATTTAAGAATACCCTTTACAAACCAATCTTTCTTTATTTCTTACTATTTTTCCATATTCATCCAATTTGTTTCTGAAGACTCATTTGGTGCCAATCACATTGTCTTTTTTTCTGGGAACAAGTTCACATGTCTCATTCTTCTCAATATGATTTAGTTCTTCTTTCATAGCATTAACCCAATGATTAACTTCACTAACTTATGCAAAGTTCTTGGGATTTATTTTAGATAGCAAAGACAAGTTCATTCTTCTTCTAGCTTGAACTCCTATATCTATATTACCAAGAATTTGATTTTTTGGATTATGCTTTTGAACAAATTTGGATGGTGTCTTTGGATATTGGCATTCTATTTCTTATTTTTTTATTTCTTTTCTTCTTCTTCTTCTTCTTCCTTTTCTCATTCTCTATAGATTGTCTCATCTATATCTTTATTTGTTTGTGAATTTTCTTTTTGAGGTATTGCTTCATCCACTTTTACATCAATACTATCTAAAACCTTGCACAATCTTTTGTTGTCGAATTTGTAGGCCTTGCTTCCAGATGCATAACCAAGAAATATACCTTTATCTATTCTGGAATCAAACTTGCCTAAATTATCTTCATTTCTCTTTATATAACACTTGCTTCCAAATACTTTGAAGTATTTGGTTGTAGTTGATCTATCTTTCCATAATTCATAAGGTGTCTTTCTGTTGTTCACTCTAATTTGTGCTATATTCAAAATGTAGATTGTTGTGCTAACTTCTTCGTGTTGAAATGTTGGCCAATACTGAGAGGTGGGGGGTGAATCAATATTTCTTCTTTTTAACAATAATCGATTATTAATTGCAACAATTGATCAACAAAAATGTATCGAGAACAAAAATTAAATATAACAATAAAAAAAAAATACAAGTTACAATGTGTAAGAGACGCCAATCTCTCTTCTTTTGAGCACCAACTCAAGGAGACACCAATCCCCTGTTTTAGAGCACCAACTCAAGAACCAACATGAGGAAGCACCAAATCCCTTGTTTTCAAGCACCAACTTGAGGAAGCACCAAATCACTTGTTTCAGGCTTCAACATGTAGAGGACTCCAATCCTCCCTTCCACCCTCACTTCATGTGTATGTTTCAAGTTTCATATACTTTCTTAGACTCTACTTCTGTTTTTATCTTCTGAATTAGACCACATAGACACTCTTCTTTCGCTATATCTTTCTATTTATATAATATACCAACATGTATGAAATTGAACCATTGTGTCTCTTTGTATGAACCAATGCACCTCTTCATAAGTTGTTCATCATTAATGGAATATCTGGGTGCTAAAAACTATTTACTGTTGTTGTAACAATTCTTTGAAAAATCCCTGATCCCTAGGTGTTAATTATCTTTAATCATATTTTTAGCCTTTATGAGTCAATATAAGTTATGGATTGACTCTTATTATTTTGGTATTACACTTCCATATTGATCCAACAATCTACGATCAATCTTCGTTGTCTATTTTCGATCCATATAATTTATGATTTCATTGTCTTTCGACCCCAACCATCCAATAACATTTCCTCTATAGTTACTTTGGGCATATTGTATTTGTTGGATCATTGAAGATCAATATGTATGATCTGTAAACAAGAGGCTTATAGGCTATCCATCTCACCAACATGTAATTCTCTGTTTAAAACAATTTTAACTCTAGATGTTTATGTTATGGGAAATTATCGACCACTCAAGCCACACGTCGAGTCGGGAAAAATAGAGTCGAGCAATCGGAAGTCGAAATGGGAAAAATGAGTCGGCCAAAATGCAAGTCGGTTTCAAGGAAAAATAAGTCGACTAAATTAGAGTCGAAAAATAAAATAGAGTCGACCACCTAGAGGTCGAAATGGGAAAACTGAGTCAACCAAAATGCAAGTCGGGTTGAAGTAAAGTAAGTCAACTAAATTCGAGTCGACTAAGAGTCAATAAATGTAAGTCGAAGTCGAAGGCAATGAAAGTTGAAGTCGAAGTTCTCGAAGTTGAAGTTGGAGGCTATGCAAGTCGAAGTTATCCAAATTGAAGTCGAAGGCAATGCAACTCGAAGTCAAAGATGTCTAATAAAGAATCTCATAGTAGACCCTTTTACACATTTTATTGAGCACGAGACTTTGATATTTCCCCCTCTTTGACATTTCTTCAACATTTCCTTAATGTATTTGGTATGAGATATGAATATTCCTTTGTCTGATTGTGAAACTTGTAACCCTAGGAAGAATGTCTTTTCACCAAGCATTGCCATCTTGAATTCTTTTTGCATTTCTGTAGAAAATTATTTGCTTAGAAGATTTAAATTACTTCCAAAGATGATATCATACACACATACTACAACAACAATCATATAATGGTTTTCAATTTTAATGTAAAGATTGTTGTCAATAGCTCCTCTTTTGTAACCTTGTTGTTGTATATGATTATCAAGTCTTGAAAACCATGCCCTGGGAGCTTGTTTGAGACCATACAATGCTTTCTTTAATTTGCAGACATAGTCTTTATTTTATGATAATATATATCCTTCATGTTGTTTTATATAAAATTCTTCCTCTAGATTTCCATTTAAGGATGTTGATTTCATATTCATTTGATATATTTTGAAGTTTTTAAAGCATGAAAATGCCTAAAACATTCTGATAGCTTCTAATCCGGCCACAAGGGAAAATGTTTCCTCAAAGTCAATCCCTTCTACTTGTGCATATCCTTTGCACACTAATCTTGATTTATTCCTTATAATTTGATCATCTTCATTAAGTTTATTCTTAAAAATCCACTTGGTCCCTACCACATTTTTTTCTTTTGATCTTGGGACAAGTTCCCAGATCTGATTCTTCTCTATTTGATCAAGATCTTCATTCATGGATTTAATTCAATATTCATCTTTACTGGCTTCCGAAAATGTTTTGGGTTCTAGTAGGGAGAGAATTGCTTGTTCAGATTCATATGTTAGCCTTCTTCTTGTTTCAACTCCAACACTTTTGTTGCCTATGATTTGACTTTCAAGATGATCTCTTTGTACTCTTCTTGATGGTGCTCTTGATTCTTGTCTTGGTGATGCTTCCTCTTCATTTTCTTCTTCTTGTATTTCTTCAGTTTCTTCATAATCACCATCATCTCTTCTTCTTTCATCATCTTGTGAATTGTCTTGAGATTTGATTCTTCTTGATGTTATATCATCCACCTTTACATTTTCACTTTCGACAATTTTGTGCAATTTCAAATTGTAGGATCTATAGGCCTTTCTATTGGATGAGTAACCAAGAAATATGCCTTCATCTGATCTGGAATCAATTTTCCTAGAGTATCATCATCTCTTTTTATATAGAATTTTCTCCCAAAGACTATGAAGTGTTTGATTGATGTTGGTATTCCAAACCATAACTCATATGGTGTCTTGTCATGGTTAAATATAAGTTGAGCTCTGTTAAGTATGTATACTACTACATATATTTCTTCTCTCCAATGGATATCTGTAAGTTTGGGTTCATTCAACATAAGTTTTGAATGCTTCTTGGACAATTTTTTTTTCCTTTCAACAACTCCATTTTATTGAGGAGTTCTTGGAGCTGAAAAATGTCTTTTAATTCCATGAGTTTCAAAAAAGTTATTGAACTCATCTAAGGCAAATTCCCCTCCATTGTCTGATCTTAAGCACTTGATTTTGAGATCAGTCTTATTTTCAACATGTGATTTGAAAGCCTTGAATTTTTTTGAAAGATTCTGATTTTTCTTTTGTATAGTCATCTATGAATAAAATGAAGTAATGTTCACCTTGCATGCTTTTAGTTCTTTTTAGTCCACAGAGGTCAGTGTGAACAAGTTCCAATGGTTTTGATGTAGAGTATTCTTTTGTCTTGAATCTTATTCTTGTCTTCTTTCCATGTTGGAAATGCCTACAAATAGGGTTTGAAGGTTTAATAATCTTTGACATATTTCTCACAACTTCCTTTTTATTGATTTTTATCAAATTTTCAAAACCTGTATGTCCCATTCTTTTGTGTCATAGCCAACTTTCATATATTTGGCTCATGCAAATTTTTTTCTCCATCTTCTATGTTTAAGATAGAAACATTGCTTGGGGTTCTTAGTGCAACAACCACTAATTTTCCCGAGTCTTCTTTTCTAATTCACATTTTTGAGAGTCAAATATAAGTATGTGTCCTTGATCACATGTTTAGCTCACACTAAGGAGTTTAGGATTCAAATTTTCAACCAACAACACATTTTTTACTTTATCTTTATTATTTCCTAGATTGGCTATGCCCTTTCCAAGTATATTGGCAGAGACATTATCTCCAAATGTAATGCTTCCTTTTTCTTTCCTTTTTATCTTGAGGGATTTGTCTTGATCTCCAATCATATGCTTTGAACATCCACTGTCAATATACCATTGAATCCTTCTATCTTTAACATATAAGGATACCTTACACTCTGTTTCTTTTTCTTCTATTTGTTTTTCTTTCCATGTCTTCTTATGCTCATCTTCTTGAATTTTGAAAGTTTTTATGGAATGCTTTGGTAGTCTATGGTTACTAGCTTTATGACCATAATTATTTCATTTGTGGAATTCAACGTTGTAATTTTGTAGCGGAGAGAATGAATTATACTTTATTTTTTATTGACTATTATTATTCTTGATGTGCTTATAAACATATCTTTGAACATTCTTATGTTTGTTTTTTCCATAATCTCTACAAACTACTGCTTTATGCCAAAAATTATTGCAAGAGAAGGAATATCCAAGAAAAAAATGTTGATACCATTTGGGGGAAGTTCTTCTTGTAATTGTATTCCATCTAAATTCATTTTCTTTTTCAGATTCTATTGATTAGAATCATTCTTTATCTTAGTTTCTTTCTGATTGAAGGAGCTTTGAAGGGAAGCTGCATAAATTTTTGGATTCTTGTCAGATTCTTGAGATGTAGAGTTAGATCCTTTGTTAGACTTCTTTTGATCATATCCCAGTCCTACTTTATTTTTTGATGATATTTGTCTGTTAAGAATATCATCCAAAATTTTTGAACTGTTTTCAAATTTTGATTGCTTTTTTTTCTTTCTCAAGGTCCCCTTTTAGGAGAATAATTTCAACCTCTAGCTTTTCACAATATTTTTTATTTTAATTGAGTTGATTTAAAATGAATTCTTGTATTATTTTAGCTTCTTGGAGTTGGGTCTTTAAATCAATAATGATTTGTTCTGTTTTCTTGAGGATTTTTGAAACTTCCTTTTCTCTTGATTTTTGTACTTCTTCATATTCTAGTAGTTGTTCTCTTAATGCTTTATTTTTCTTTCTATATTTTTTCAGTTCTTCAAGAGCACTAATAAGTTCTTATTCAAGGTCCACTTCTCCTTAAACTTTAGAGTTTCCTTCATCTTCATTTGGAGGTTATATGCCCATAAATAGAAGCTCCGTCTCCTCATCTTCACTCGTGTCAGATGAACTATTGTCTTCTTTGGAGTAGAAATTTTATTTTTCTTGTAGAATTTCTTTTTGTATTGGATTTTATCCATTTTATGGTATTTATAGTTGTAATATTCTTCATAATCATTATCCTCTTGTTTGGGATCGGGACATTTGTTAGAAAAGTGTCCAATTTTCCCACAGTTGAAGCATTTGAAAGGTAACTTCCCTTTGTGTTTTCTATACCCTTTCTTGATTTTCCTTATAAAGTTGGTCTCTTCATCTGATATGTATGAGTTATTTTCATTTGGCACATGCTCATGGTACTTTTTTTCTTTTGATGCTTTGAAGGATGTTTCCATTTCTGATGAATTTTCTTTTCAGGTTGTCATTTCATAGGCTATAAGAATCCCATGAAGTTCATCCATTGTAAGGTTTTCAAGGTCCTCTTGATATTCCAAGGTAGATACCTTGGAATCACATCTCATTGGTAATGATATAAACACCTTTTGGACAATAATATTGTCTTTTATCTCTTCTCCCAATGCTTTGATTGAATTGACTATTTCATCCACTCTTTGAAAATTTTCTGCAATGTGTTCTTCCTCTTTCATCTTCAGACTCTCAAACTGCCCTTTGTTGCTTGCTTAATTTTTTCATCTCCTTCATAGATGAATTTAAGTTTTTCCCAAATTTATTTTGCTGATTTAAAATGTATTACTTTTACAAATATGGGGTTTTCTAATCCACCCATAATTGCATTAGCAACCCTTGATTTATCATTGCAGAGTTTCTTTGCAACAACATCTAAAGGTGCAATAGTTGGTGTAGTGTAACCATTTACCACAGATAGCCAAACATCACATCCAAGATCCATCAGATAACTTTTCATCCTTATACTCCAAAATGCATAATCATTTCCTTTAGACAATGATGCTCTGTTGGAGGGCATTCCTTCTTTTTGATCCATTGGATTTCTCAGAGTCTTCCTTCAAGTGGTTAAAATGTGGTGAATGAATCTTCTCTGATACCAATTGTTAAAATTTTGGCCAACACTGAGGGGGGGGAGGTGAACCAATATTTCTTATTTTTAACAATTTTTAATAATAATTAATTATTAATCACAACATTGATCAACAAGAATGTACTGAGAACATAAATTAAATATAACAATCATAAAAAGTACAAGTTAAAATGTGTTAGATACGCCAATCCCTCTTATTTTGAGCACCAACTCAAGGAGACACCAATCCCCTATTTTAAAACACCAAGTCTAGGAAGCACCAACTCCCTTGTTTTCAAGCACCAACTTGAGGAAGCACCAACTCCCTTGTTTCAGGCTTCAACATGTAGAGGACTCCAATCCTCCCTTGATCCTCCCTTCCACCCTCACTTCATGTGTATGTTTCAGGTTTCATATACTTTCTTGGACTCTGCTTCTATTTTTTATCTTCTGAATTAGACCACAGAGACACTCTTCTTCCACTATACCTTTATGTTTATATAGTATTCCAATAGGTATGAAATTGAACCATTGTGTCTCTTTGTATGAACCAATGCACCTCTTCATAAGTTGTTCGTCATTAATGGAATATCTGGGTGCTAAAACTGTTTACTGTTGTTGTAATAGTTACTTGAACAATCCCTCATCTTGAGGTGTTAATTATCTTTAATCATATTTTTAGCCTTTATGAGTCGATCTAAGTTATGGATTGAATCTTCTTATTTTGGTATCACACTTCCATATTGATCCAATGATCTACGATCAATCTTCATTTTCCATTGTCAATCCATATAATTTATGATTTCATTGTCTGTCAACCTCAACCATCCAATAATTGTTCCTCTATAGTTACTCTAGGCATATTGTATTTGCTGGATCATTGAAGATAAATATGTATGATTCATAAACATGAGGATTATAGCCTATCCATCTCACTAACATGGAATTCCCCATTTAAAATAATTTCAACTTTGGCTGTTTATATGATGCGAAATTCTCGACCACTCAAGCCACACGTCAAGTCGAAAAAAATAGAGTCAACCACCCGGAAGTCGAAATACGAAAAATCATTCGACCAAAATGAAAGTCGATTTAGAGGAAAAATAAGTAGACCAAAGTCGATTCGAAAAATAAAATAGAGTCAACCACCCAAAATTCGAAATGGGAAAACTGAGTTGGCCAAAATTCAAGTCGGGTCGAGGCAAAGTAAGTCGACTAAATTCGAGTCGACCAAGAGTCAATAAATGTAAGTTGAAGTTGAAGGAAATGAAAGTTGAAGTTATCCAATTTGAATTCGAAGTCAATGTAAGTCGAATTTATCCAAGTCGAATTCGAAGCAAATGGAAGTCAAAGTTAGCCAAGTCGAAGTTGAAGATGTCTTATAGAGACTCTCATAACATATCTTTTTACACATTTTATTGAGCACCAAACTTTGATATTTTCCCCTCTTTGACATATCAAATTCATAACATTATGTCCAATATTGAGCATATTGATCTCCTTTGACATCAATGCCAACACCATGTCCAACACTTCTCTCCAAAAGGTGTCTGGTAGTTTGGCTTCATTCAACATTGTTCTAGCCATTTGTTGTATAGTTTTGTTCTCCCTTTCTACAACTCCATTTTGTTGTGGAGTCCTTGCTACTGAAAAATGTCTCTTGATTCCATGATTCTAACATAATTCATCAAATTAATTAGGTAAACTCGCCTCCTCTATCTAATATTAAGCACTTGATTTTTTAATCAGTCTCATTTTCAAATAGGGCTTTGAAAGCTTCAAACTTCTCAAATGATTCATATTATTTTTTAAGAAATGTAACCCATGTCATTCTTGTGTAATCATCAATAAACAACATAAAATAACGCTCACCTTTTAAATTTTTTATTCTTGCTATCCCACAAAGGTCTGTGTGCACAAGTTCCAATGGATTTTATGTTGAGTACTCCTTTTTTTTGAAACTAACTCTCGTCTAATTCCTTGCTGACATGGCTTGCAAATAATGTTGGTAGGTTTTGAGATCCTTGGAATATCTCTTACTTCTTGTGTCTTGTTGAGTTTTACTAGATTGTCAAAGTTTATATGACCCATCATTCTATGCCATAACCAACTTGGTTTACTTGTCCCATACAACATTTTTATCTGTTGACTTCATCGAGAACTTATACATTTCTTGGGGTTTTGTTTGTATTTTCCACTAATCTTCTTGAACTTACTTTCCTTATCTCACATCCTTTAGAATGATATGTGAGGTTTTAAACTTGATCACACATTTGACCGACACTTAGAATATGATGTTTTAACCCTTCAACATACAATACATTCTATGTTTTAGTCTTCCCATTATCAATACTAATGGTACATTTTCCAACTATCCTTACAGAAGCATTATCCCCAAAGATAACACTGCCTCCTTTTTCTTCCTTTAGGGTGTGAAATTTGTTCTAATCCCCTGCCACGTGTTTTGAAAATCCACTATCAATGCACCGTTGACTTCCTTTGCCTTCAACATACATTGCAAATCCACATTCATCCTTCTTTAGTTCTTCTTGCTTCCTTTTCCACACCTTTGTGTATTCTTCTCTATGCTTGGTAAGAACATATTCTTCCTTGTTTTTTTTAGGAGACTTTATTATGTTGCTTCTACTATTATGTGCTACATGCCCATATTTATTTCATTTATAACATTCAATATTGTAATAAAGTAGAGGAGCAAAATAATTATAGTTTCTATCAACAAACCCATGAGAACTTCTGGTTTTGTTTCTCACATAATCATTCTTTGAGGTCTTACAAAACCTCCATTTCTATCTCTCACATGATCACTTCTTGCATAATCTATACAATCTAGTTCTTTATGACCAATTTTTTTTCAAGAAAAATAATAACGAAGAAAGATATTTTGGTACTGAGTTGTGAAAGGCCTTCTTGGTGGAACAACTCTTTTGAAATAATTCTTGTAGTTGTTGTGAGAAGAACCAAGTTTATTATTGTCATCATTTCCTTTCCTACTACTGCTTTCATTGTTGATGGAGCCTTTGAGAATATCAATAAGGGTTTTTAGGCTTTTCTTCATTTTTCTTTTCTAATGGATTTGTGATCTTAGTGCTTGCATCTCCCTTAGGGGTATTTTGTTTTTCATCGTATCCAAGACCCGTCTTAATGAATGGTGACCTTTAGTGACTAAGAATATTATCTAATATTTTAGTACTTTTTCCAAACTTCAAGCTTCTACTCAACTGATCAATTGATTTCTCTATTTCATTTCTTAAGGAAACAATTTCTACCTCTAGCTTCTCACCATTTTATTCCTTTTCTTTCAGTTGGCTTCTCACCAGTTCTTCTATTCCTTTTTCCTCTTCAAGTTGAGTCTTCAAGTTGATAACTATTATTTTTTGTTTCATGAAGATCATGATTCTTCTTTTCATATTTCTGCAATTACTCTTTCTTCTTTTTATTCTTTTCCCTAAGCCTGCCTATTTCTTCTAAGGCACTAACATGTTCTGCTTCAAGATTCACATCCCCGTCAATGTCTTATTCTTCTTAATAATAATAATATATATATATATTCTGATTGTCTTCATTTTATGTATTAGTAGAATTTGTATCCATGTCCATGAAGAGAAATTATTCTTTGTTAATATCAAAAACACATCCATCACTTTCTTAAGATGAACTATTATTTGTGGAGAAACCTTCTTGATCGACCATGTGTGCTCCCAATATCTACCTTCTAGTGGTTAGACAATTTTTGAAGGAACCTGCTCTGATACCAATTGTTCTACCTATGCTTATATTGAGAGGGGGGGTGAATCAAGATAAGATACTTTTTACTTTAAATGAGAATTCATCGATCATTCATTAACTTCAAAATAGTAAATGGATGTTTTTAGTCACCATTATGTTTTTTTATGTGAAATCAAGATTTCAAGATCTGGTAAGGTGCTAAACTGGTTTGGAAGCCTGACAAACTAGAGAAGGGGATAAATATGGCAGGGAGAGGCTAAAACTAGTAGGAGCACTAAGTGGATAGGTCTCGATACAACATGGATCATGAAATCACAATATCGATGGTCGAGGATCATTTCAGGGGGAGAAACTGCATGAAGGATAATTTTGGAAAGCGGGCCAAAATTTAAACCGTGGTTTTTGTTCAGGGAGACGTGTCACCACCAAGTGTATTTCGAGGTGAAAATAGGGTTGCCCCAAACCACTTCCCCAGGCCCCTGAAATTTGGAAAAGTATAAAAGGGAATTTGTTATGTATTTTATTATTATTTCGAACAACTGGACCATTTGAAACTTGGTGTGACCACCCTCGTTCAACTGCAGCTCAACAATACGCCAATTGCACGCCATTTTTTCTCATTCCTAGGTATTTTTCATCGCAACCATGGATCCTATCATAACTTCAGTAACAGAACAAGACCCTGTGGTGAATGAAGAAGCCCTAATTGATCGAGATTCAAAGGTCTTTGATACCGAAATCACCATTTCGCCCATCTCTGTGTCCAGAAGAAACCTGTCTGATAATGTAGGAAGGTGTATATCGTTCCTTGAAGTAGTCTAGGCCACCATAGTCCCTTATGCTATTGAATTCGATTTCCCTTTTCTCGAATTTATAGGTTGGTGCACCGAACAATATTCACATGAAGAGAAGGTCGTTGTGAATAAACAAGGATTTGAGGTCATGTGTAGGGTAGAGAGTCTGCTAATTCAATATTCCCTTGCTATACTAGAGTCTTTCTCCGCAATGTATGAACCTTTCAATGAAGAAAAAATAATTAGGGTATACAAAGAATGTCCATCAGAAGTTTGAGATCTATTTTTATAGACAATTTTCAAACCAATTTTTTTTTCATAGAGTCTGTCTTTGCCAATGAATGTGAGTATAATGGTTATTGAAGTCCAATGGGTTTGTTCCCTGTTGAGTCAAATTTTAGGTCTAGACGATGATAAACATGTGGTCGAAGTCATGCTTGGTTTCCTTTTAACATTTTTAAAGTTAGAGTTTGGTCTGTCAGTCTGCATCAGTTTTGATCAATTCATAGCTAATAATATCCATAAAGAACTGGTGAATTTTTTCTCTCTAAGGCATTTTAGATACTACACCTATCTGTTGAATATTTTCCTAGAAAAAAATAAGAGAGAATTTCCTGAAGCAACCTTTATATCAACAGAATGTAAAAGGATCACATTGCTTATATTCATCAACAAAGTTATGTCCAGGATTTACAGTTTGATTTTCAACACCAAACTACCTAGAGTTTTGGATGACATGAGGAGCTATCTATAGCCAAATCCAAAAAACAAAGTGGGGGACTAGGTACTATTCATGCATTCAAGAGTAATCTGGGTTTATGGTTGTCATGAATCTCCCTATCTATTGCTTATTTTTTTGACCCCCAAAGTATTTTCCCTTGAATTCATTAGGAAAATAATTATATCTAAGACAAAGCATTTCCGAAAGTTGAGAAAAGCCTCCAACCTCAAGTTCCCTTTTATCATTGGCCCTTTCATTGTCAAAGCTAGATCTTGTTTATCTTAGATTCAATCAAATCTTAAAGAGTTTGGTTTTGCACAGCTACAAGGAAGAAGATATGATCCACATCAAATCATATCCAAGAGAAGATTGATGAACAAACATGCCCCTTATGAGCATGAACATGTTGAGGATTTTGATAACATGAAAAACCTAGAAGTATTTGCCGATATGGAAGCAATCTTGCAACCAAATCAAACACATCAAGTGGAGGCAACCCTGCAACAAAGTCAAACACAACAAGCTCCTCACAAATTGATAGTCAAAGTTCCTAAGATGAGTGTTTAGAGAAAGAGAAGCAGTTTAATGGCCATGGAAACCAGTGATCAACAAAATGCTCCTAAGAAGATGAAGATTTCATAGTCTCCACAGATAGTGTATTTAGAGGAAGAAGAACCCAGAGAACAAGTAAATCTAGATATGGTGGAGAGTGGTACTAGCACTATAGAGGTTGAAAAGGAAATAAAAATTCAAAGTGAAGGCAACTCAAGAACCTTTAGCAACAAAAAACACATCTTTGATAAAGCATTTGGGGCAGCGTATCAATCTAAAGAATATTTGGCAAAACATTATGCTGAGAAGGGAAACATAGCTCTGGGTGACATGAGGGATTTAGTCCCTGAAGTGGAAACAATTCCTCAACATAAATATAATCTTTTCATAGTAAGGGATATTGAGAAGAGGACCTTTAACATTGCAGTTGCAGATGAGGACAAAGTATCTAAGATCAAGATAAGGTATGACAACATCAGTGCTCCAGACAAAGTTAAATTCCATAGGAATACCAATGATATGTTGTATTCTGATTACCTGAGTTTAAGCTTGAAGAATTGAAAGATTTCATCTTATGCAATGAAATTATAAGGACAGTTGAGACAAGAAAAAACATCTAGCAGAGCTTGGCAGGCTTAGGTCAAGAGGTTGGAATCTAAAGGCCCTCAAGGGGTGAAATCCTCATTGGGTGAAAAAGACAAATTGATTCAAAGATTGAAGAAGAAATTGAAAATGTATGCCACAAAGCATCCACAAAAAACATAATTGGTTTCTCTAGAACATGAAAATGAATCACTTCATCAAGAGGCATTTGACTACAAGGCTAAGGCATTGCAGTTGGAAAGAGAAAAGGGGAAGTGGCCACAAGAGAAAACAACATTTCTAAATAGGGTTGTAGTTGTATCTCCTGCTGCAGAAGTTGGGCCAAACAATGAAGGGCTTGTCCAAGTTATGTCACAAGTTAGCCTGAAAGAAGGAGAAATCAAAAGGCTAAAAGGGAGCATAGAGAAATTGAAGCAACAGATGCAAGCAAAGGATGGAAGAATGGCTCAATTTCAAAAGGAGAATGAAGCCTTACAAGAAAGGATAGATAAGTTGAATATGAGATTAAGAGGAAAAGGCATGTTGTAGGAAGCCAAGCATATCATATGGGACTCTATAGCTACTGAAGCTCCCAAGTTCAAAGTGTATTTGAATTTCATCAATGATAAATACAACATGGCCATCACATCCAGAAGCAGGAGCACTGTTGTAAATGAAACTTTAGCAAAGAAGCCATCAAAATGGGCTCAAAATGCCATAAATCTACTCAACTCCATTCCTACTGCAGAACTTCAGACTATTGGAGTTAAAGACAGGAATACATTGATTATCTGGGCCAGAAGGGTTATTTCTAAACATAACCTGTTGAAATCATTCCAAACCAAGGTAACCCAGATGGAGAAAAGTTTGCAAGAGTTCAAATATTTGTTTGAAGAATTGTTTATCAAAGGCCTCCCACCATTTTGGGATGGAAAAGGAAAATTATATGATTAGGAAGAATACAATGCTTGACTCACTCAATGCAGAAAGGATCACTCCACCTTTGAAACCCTTGAAGAAAATCTGAAAGGAGCCACATTAGTTGAGCATCTGATTACAAACTTTGAGATTCTGAATCAGTTTAAAGCAGTCAAAATTGGACTGCCAGTCATGAAATATGCTTCTTGCATTGACCTGGAGATTCTGATCAAAGAAATGATAGATTATGACATCCCTTCTGACTTGCAATGGAAGGAGATAGTACGATTGAGTAAGACAAAGTGCAGTTTTCTAGGGTCCAGTAGATGATGTCCAGATGTCACTGAAGATGGAAGATCAGGTGGAAGACCAGAGCAGAACAAGTGGAAAATAATGGGACTGAAGCATCAGAGGAATCATAAGGTGGATCATGAAACGTTTTCTTGTTAATTATTGTAATCAGTGTCAAACCGAAACTGTCATTTGTAATCATTGTAATCAATTTCAGAAACTGAAATGTTTCATTTCAATTATTGTAATCGGTTTCAAACTGAAGGAACTCAACTTGTATAAATATTAGGAGTTCCAAATGCATTAAGGTTTGGTAGAAGTGCAAGGTAACAATTTTATCTATTCGGAACTTAAATGTAATTTTTTGAAGCTAAATTGAATACACATGCAGAAGTCTTGAAGTTTCCATGAAAATATTCTAATGGTGGTGATTTGAGTTTTGTCTCCTCTCTTTGTATGTATTTCCTATATTTCTGATTTAATTTTCAATGTCTTCTATTTAAATTGGATAGTCAAAGGCCCATAATTCACCTTGTGATGATCTCGGCTAAAGCAATTTAAACTGTGTTAAGTTCTTCCTAACTAATTTATAATTCATTTATTTAATTCTCTGATGCAGTTATATGTTTTCTTTTCTTCCTACACTCTACAAATTTACAAATTATAACTCAGATTTATCACCTCATTTATCCTTTATCCTCTGGAGAGTTATACTGACCAGTCATTTCTTCCATTCGTTTCCAAAAGTTTGACTCCATAGCTCTAAGTGTCCCTCCCCTTCCTTGCCAACAAAATTATAACCCCCCCCCAAAAAAAAAAATAAAACCTAGCCATTGATTGTCAAAGAAATACCAAGTGACAGGAGAGAGCCCTTTCTGAGCTGAGTAAGCTAGTACCCAACTCTAAAGTTGGTTTGTAGGTTACCTATGTCATTTGTTTTATCAACCGAAATTTTTTACAGAGTGCTAACACATGTAAAATCATATCACATTACACATAGTTAATTTGGAAACCCTTGTGGGAGAAAACCATAAAAAATTATCTTTATAAACATCTATAGACATGAGCCTATTGTTATAAATATTGTAGGAACCAACCTACTAGAGACACCAATATTTTCAGCTGAGCACCAACTCAACAAGATATTGTGTGGGCACCAACCTACTAGATACACCAATCTCTTCATCTGAGCACCAAGTTAGCAAGATATTGTGTAGACACCAACCTACTGGAAACACCAATATCCTCATCTGAGCACCAACTCAGTAAGACCTGTATAGGTACCAAACTAATATCTTCATACACATAGTACTTCTAACTTCACATGCATGCTTCATACTTCAAACCCTAGTCAAATTTAGCCTTCATGATCTACTGAACCTTATAACATCATTCCCAGAATATAATTTCAGACTAGAACATCAAAACCTCAAAACAACACACTTTGCAGCATAATAGACCTTAGTCCTTCATAACACACCCTTAAAACTCCAAGAAAACCCCTCTTGCACACCTTTATACCCCAAGAATAATCCCCAGTTCCTCTTTCTCACCTAAAATCTCTTTTGTGCACTAGTGCTTTCTCTTCTTTCTTGGATGCTCTTCAAATGCGCACATCTATCCTTTATTTATAGTGTTTCATCGCTCACTTATGGGGTCTAATTGTAAAACCAACTAGGCCTATTTATACTTTTTGGCTAGGTTGACCTGATAGAATCTTTCAGATCTCCTCATTCTTATGGAGTTAGAGGGAGTTCCATATACCGTTATAAAGGCCGCAGAACAATATTTTCAACCATATATCCTACGTTCCATGATACAAGTTGGATAGGTAATGGAAAACCCCCAAAATAGCCTCAAACATAAATAAAACATGTTAATACACCAAAAATTCCACTCAAAAGCGACACATGTTAGTGTAGGATGCCACAATGCAGGTGATGTCATGCTCTATAAGGGTGCAAGGGTATCCAAAGGCCATATCTCATCATCAAGGGGTGCAAATCATGGTGAAAATTTAGACCTCCTCCTCAAAGGTCACATCTCATCATCAAAGGACCCTAAATCATCATCAAAATGGATGTCCTAATGGTAGGTCGACCCCATCATCATCAAATCATTATAGCACATGATGTCATCATCAATATGATCAATGTCCAAGATGGAAAAGCCAATTTCCAAGGTTGAAGAAGGGTCCATCATCTCTACAAGGGGTGTCCAATTATTTCCAATTGCAATGTCCTCAAATCAAAGCCTAACATGCTTCAAGGCACATTTTCCAAGCTGTGGGATTCCTCCCCATATGATAGCCCATCTGCCCATATCTGCAATATCTGAGCTCGTTTTTCCAATGTCCAAGGCCCAAGAGGTGTGGAAAGGTGCCAAAAGGCATTCCAAGTCATTAAAGGACCCAATGCTCTCTGCTAAGTGTGCAATGTCCTCTGAAAAGTGAATAAAATCCTAGGTATGAGCATGAAAACATCCTCCAAAGGACCATGTCAAGAGTGCATCATGACCAAGCAAAGCTCATAGAATTAGGTAAAACCAACAACTATACAATAAAATAGCCATTACAATCATACAAGTAAGCCACCACTTAATACAAAATCCACAGAAGAAATTCACATTAGGTATGTTCTTCAAAGTTCACATTAGCTCAAGAATTTTTGCAATTTTCCAAGTTTAGGTATGAGAGGACCATTAAAAGACCCTATTAGGTGTGATAATACCTAGGTAGAGAAGGATTTCCAAAACAATCCAATAAAAGTGTAAGTATGGTGAATTAAATGACATGGGGTTACTTCATGGTTATGGATTCATTGACATGCAAGGTACCGTGTTTTGTCAACCTCCATGAGCACCTTTGTAGAGGGAGTGCTTGCTGCTTCAGATACCCTTTTCTCGACAGTGTGTGTGTTCCAAACCCATTTATTTCCTTTTGATATTGTTTTATTTCTTTTTCAAGTCCTCTTTTCAAGTTTCAAGCATTCATTATTTATTTTACTGGGATTAGATCCTTTTAATTGATATGCATCTAGTGTATTAGGACTAGGGGAAATCAACTCATAGAGAGGGGGTAGAGATCAATATGACCTTTGGATTTTGACTTGTTCATTCATCATCCCAATATTTCTTCTTTCTTTTATATCACACTTTTGTTTTATTCATTTTTTCTAGTAGTTGCACCAACCTCGACATTCTATCCCTTCTTTGAACATTTTCCAGGTCCTATCAAGCTGCCAACTAGGTATGTATTTGACCTCAAGTTGGATCTATTTTTCAACTGTCTAACAATGGTTTTCTTCTGTTTTAGGACAAAAAAATGTTCAGTAACTTCAAATTCGTTGTTTTTTTACGGTTACATAGGCCAAATGGGTGCTCTAGCATGTATTTTTGTCACAAGACGTTAGCCCATGCATACCATAAGCTATATAACACACTTAGAGATATTTTAGTGTTGAAATAATGTTGTTCTAAACTCTAACATAAATGAAAATGAACACATGTATTTTTGGTCAACATGACCCTAGATAAAACCCCCCCAGGGAAAACCAGTTTTGAATGGAAGTATATATATGTGGAAAATAGATGGTGGAATACAACAAGTACATGAAACACATGAAACTGATACAATAGCAACTTCTCTTAAGATGTAACACAAGTGCAAGAGTGAGAGATGCGCCCTCCTCAAATATTGCTCCATCCACTGAAATGAAGCATCCTTTCTCCCTGGATCTCTGATGGAGAAACCCTTGCACCACAATGTGCTCTCGTGTGTTGTCTCTCTGCTAAAACTGTCCTCTGAGCAATATGACCACTGCAAGACCTCCTTGCTAGATGTGCACCCTCCTCCTAGCAAGAATAACTCCAAAAAATAAGTCGGGCCCTAAGCCTTCATGAGACCTCCATGAAAGGAGGTTCCCAAGCTCTCCTCTCCCAATTCTTCCATCCTAATCCTCTTTCTCTTCTCCAAAATCCTTTGCTGAACATACAAGTGAATAATGAGCTCTCCTTTTCCCTTGCACCCTCCTTAAGGATGCATAAGGAAACCTAATACATGGGTGGATGATATCATATCATATCATCCCTAATCAATGGTTGAGATAATCTCAAGTACATCTCAACTCAAAACTCACTTTACTTAAGTTTCCATAGTTTCACTTTATGTCCCTTAATTTACCCACAAAGTGAATTAATTGTCATTTTAGGCTAAAATGGCCAATTTTCACTTTTGACTTAAACCTCCTAAGTCAAAGTGAAATTAGACATAAAGTACATAGTAAAAGGTACAAATTACTTCCCACATTTCTTTCGAAGCTCACAAACACAAGGGGAACAATTTCCAAGGTACCAAAATCTCAACAGTCCCTCTTACCGAGGAAAGTTCCCTTCACCCCCAATCTCATCCCTGCAGTGGACATGGTTTCCTACTGGAAAACAATCAGTGAGTATGGTTGTACCCTGATCAATGAATGTAGTGTATGAAACAGATCTACTCAATCATCGTGATCTATAGATGGAAGTGTCTCTCCACCTATCCAAGATCACCTAGATCTTGTTATCAAACCAAAGATCTCCACCTTAGTCTCTCACCAAGGATTTCTATCTTCTGGCATCTCACCAATGGTCACTACTCTTGGCGTCTCACCAAGAGTCACTCTCTTGGAATCTCAACAAGAGTCTCCCCCTCTTGGTATCTCAGCAAGAGCATATGGATCACGACATCTCACCAAGATCATCAACTTGGCCTCTCGCCAAGTAGCTTCCACTTGAAGTGGATATAGAACCTGGTCTTCCCATCTCCATAGCCAAGTGAGGCTCAAGCCTTCGTGGTGCCATGTTGATCCTCCTCATCAATCTATGATGCTTTGAATCCCTTGCACCAATCCTCTGTATCAACAAATTTGAAACTGAAGTTGTATCGGGTGGACCAGTCACCCCTGATGATGGTGTCCATGAAAATTGAGTCTGAGCTCCCTCTAAATCAATACTATGAGTCAATAGGTCATCCTCAAATTTGTCTCCCCACCTAATGTTGGATGATGTAATAATAGACAAAGTAGTCATGAATTCACACTCTCTCGCAAACTGTTCATCAAACTCAAGATCCTCTGTTGTCGTTGCTGAAACATCCTGCAAATTCTTCTTCTTCTTGGGACACTGTCCTGCATAGTGACCCATATCCCTTCCTGCATAGTGACCCATATCCCTACAATAAAATCATATCACTGAGATCATGTCTCTCTTCTACCCAAAAGGTGTCTAAAACAATCCCTCAATATGTTGTCCAAAACTCAACAAAAATCAACAACCAAGCTCTGATACCATGAATATTTTCCAGGTCCTATCAAGCTGCCAACTAGTTATGTCTTTGAACTCAAGTTGGATCTAAGTTTCAACTATCTAACAATGGTTTGCTGTTGTTTTAGGACAACAAATTGTTCAGTAAATTCTTCTCTGATTTGTTACAGTTACATAGGCCAAATGGGTGCTCTATCTTGTGGTTTTGTCACAAGATGTTAGCACATGCATACCATAAGATATATAACACACCTAGAGATATTTTAGTGCTGAAATAATGTTGTTCTAAAATCTAACATACATGAAAATGAATACAGGTATTTTTGGTCAACATGACCTTGGATAACCCCCCCCCC
>ML778608.1:153660-164825 GCA_009831015.1 Picea engelmannii | reverse complement strand
ATACAATAACAACTTGTCTCAAGCTGCAACATAAGTCCAAGAGTGAGAGATGTGCCCAAACATGATGCACCCTCCTCAAATATGGCTCTATCCACTGAAATGAAGTGGCCTTGCTCACTGAAGCTCTGATGGAAAAGCAATTGCACCACAATGTTCTCTCGTGTGCTTCCTCTCCACTAATACTGTCCTCTGAGCAGTCTGACCACTGTAATACCACCCTGCTAGCTGTGCACCCTCCTCCTCAAGTGTGCCCTCCTCCTAGCAAGAACAAATACACAAAATAAGTTGGGCCCTAAGCCTTCATGAGCTCTCCAAGAAAGGAGGCACCCAAGCTCTCCTCTCCCAATGCTTCCATCCTCATCCTCTTTCCCTTCTCCAAACTCCTTTGGTGAACATACAAGTGAATAATGAGCTCTCCTTTTCCCTTGCACCCTCCTTAAGGATGCATAAGGAAACCTAATAAATGGGTGGATGAGATCATCTCATCTCACCCCTAATCAGTGGTTGAGATCATCTCAAGTAAATCTCAACTCAAAACCCACTTTAATTAAGTTTCCATAGTTTCACTTTATGTCCCTTAATTCACCCACAAAGTGAGTTAATTGGCATTTTAGGCTAAAATGGCCAAATTTCACTTTTGACTTAAATCTCGTAATTCAAAGTGAAATTAGACATAAAGTACATAGCACAAGGTACAAAGTACTTCCCACATGTGTTTCAAAGCTCACACACACAAGGGGACCACTTTCCAAGATACCCAAATTTCAACATTCTTCTCATAAGAGAATTAACCACAAGCCTTTTTGGTGGACATGTAACAACCATTACCAAAATATTAGTACATAGTGGAAGGGCCTAGGACGAAAAGTGTTAAGTATGAAAAGGGAGCAGTATGTTACCCCTATAAAAGCATCCTATTAGTACCCTTGTTCCCAAGAGTGACAACACTGGACTAGGACATAAATGATTTCCACCAAAGTGAAACAAGACAAAAACATAACTTTCAATCTCATGATCCATTATCTGACTTCAACCCATGATCCTCACCTAAATTCCTAATGCATTAAATGTGACAATTTACATGAAACAATGACTAATGTACCCCATGTGTGTTGTACCACCATCATCAGATGAACCATGTTGATCAATTACTATGAGCTATGCTAGATGAGGGGGAAGGAATTTGAGGGGCTACTGATTGTGGAGAATACTGATCATCATCATCATCATTATCATCAGGATCATTGTCTTCGTTGCATTCCATGAGACATGATTTCCTCTAGTTACCCCTAGGTGAGAGGGGGTAACATATGGATCCAACATGGGGACATGTTCTCATCATATAGTGCATGATAACCTCAACATCTTTGGTACTCCATGATCTACAACCCGCATCACTTTAAAAATTCTACTACATTCTAACATAAAACCATCATTGACAAATGTCGAGGGAATGTTATACACCTTGGTTTATAAAAAATATAAAACAATGCGAGAAACACTTTTTTTTTTCCATTTTCATTAATATATCACTAACATGTATGTGCTAAGCTAACATGGATGCATGAATAAATCAATAAATAGCATACAATAAAATAAGAAATCAAAATATAAGCACACAACATGAACTAATACTAACCTTTCTACTCCAATCTTAAGAAGTGAGTTTCCTTTTGCATAATAAGTCTTGAGAAGGGATCCATTAATAGGTAATGGTAGTCTCCTTCCCTCGAGTGTGGACAAGTAAAAGGAACCAGGTTCATAATTCTTCTTGATATTGTAAGGGGCATACCATAAACATTCAAATTCCTTGCATATATTTGTCCCTTCCTTTCTCTTGTCCAACATAAGCACCAAGCTTCCCATATGAAAATATTCCATCCTCGCTTTAGGATCAACTATTCCTTTATTGTCTTGAGTATTTTTTCCTTTATCTAAAGTAGGATGGTACTTAATCAAGGCAATGTTCTTATGATCATATTCACACAAATTTAAGGTTCCTTCATTACCTAGATTCAAAATTCTAAGAGTCCCTGAATCCTTATCTTTATACTTCATGAGGTCTTCACTATAATCCTCTCCTTTTGGTAATACTTTTTCCTCAACATCATCAATACTATATTCATGAGAAAAAGGAAGAATATCTAAGTATTGAGAAATATCAATATCAAGATGAGGATCCATAGGCTCCTCACAAAATCTATCATAATTTTCCTTTTCATGTATCTTCAAGGGTTTGTCAAATTCATGATCAACCGGATCATTCTTATTATTAGGGTATTCTACATGATTTTTCATAATTGGTTGGTTATAAAAATTAACATAGGTCCCATCTCTAATTGGGATGGTGGCATAGGACAAGTCCATTTTCAAACTACCACCCAAAGTTGTATCCCATTTCCTAGATCAATGATGAGAACATCCATTATAATAGCACCCTCATGGTAGTTATAAAGGTGAAATTTAAGGTATTTAATCAAACCAAATACCCTAATAGATTTGGAGTCAATCCCACAAACATTCCTGTAAGGTCTTGTGATTTTTAATCCTAACTCATTCATGACCTTTAAATTCATCACATTAGTAGATGCCCCATAATCAAGAATACAATTACGAAGCCATAAGTCATTTACTACTAAAGATATGAAAAAAGGCACATGTTCCTCCTTACTTCGTTCAAAATGATTGGATTGTAATAATACATGATGAGGATCCTTAGATTCTTCTTGGACATTTAAGAACATTTTTACCTTGTCCCTCATAGAAGGGATATTCATTGTCTTATTAAGGGGGACATGTACATTAATCTTTGTCAAAATACTATCCATATCAATATTTAAGTCTATATAATCATTCTTAAGCAATATTGGTTGAGGAGGAGGACTATTACTTGATGGTAAAGGGGGCCTTGCTCGAGGAATACTAGGATCACTAGGAAGGGTTTTAGGTGTATTCTTGTTTCTAGTATAAACTTGATATTATGTTTTCTTAATCCTTTCCCTTGATTATTTATCCATTTGATTCAAAATTTCTAACCTTGCTCTCCTAGAATCCTCTTGTTTACTTTGCTCAAGTTGTTCTATGGTGATATTGTAGTATTATTTAAAAGAGGTGGTATAAATGGGGTCCAATGTATTAATATAGTTCTTGTCATCATGGCTATTATGGTCCTCATTACTACCATAATTATGAAATTTAGGACACTCGTGTTCCTAGTCAGAATCACCACAAGGAAAACACCAAGGGACAACTTCCTAATTAATCATATTAGGATATTATAGGGTAATATGAATCCTTTGTTCATTAGGAATTATAGGATTCCATCTAGGATTTCCCTTTTGTTGTCAATTACCATTGTAGGGAGGTCTAGGAAGAGTATTCTATTGTTGAGCCCTATCAAGGATAGTCATGCTACCCATAAGAAGATTTTGATTTTGCATAAGTTCAATTGATAATTGATTGATATTTCTATTCAATAGGGTCATATGATATTGAGTAGGTTCAACATTGCTTAAAGTCCTAGGCTTAGTCTCATCTTTGGCACAAGGAGCATGAAAATGTTCAAATTTGGATACTGAAAGGTTTTCCTCAATCTTAGTGGCTTTCTCTTGTGTTTCTACAAGGGTATTTAGGGCCTTATCCCTAAGAATGGATCCAAATTTCCCTTCAAAGGGATTTGTATATATATGAGAAGAATAACATCATCCTTTGGGCTAATTTTATCATGGATTTGTTTAAGTGAAATTTCAAATTTAATATCAAATTCTTTTACGGATTCATTCTTCTACTTATTTATCTCATTGAATTGTATCATTAACATTATAGAATTCATTTTAGTGCCCCATATTTTTATAAGTACATCATGGAACTCGTCCCAAATTTTAGTACTCTTATCAAGAAGGCTATTATACCATTTTCTAGTGTCTTCTGCAAAGGTAGAAAGAAAGAGCTTCATACCTATATCTTCATCATCATTATTAAGAGGGTTACTCTGAAAGGATTCCTAAAATTTATCTAAATGTTATTCAATATTAATTACATTATTACCAGAGAATTTACCAACCACTTATAGAAATTTTGAGGCATAGCACTAGGGTATCCTAGGATTTTGGACATATCTAAAGGCTTGAAGCCATTGGTGGCATATTTTTGTTGATCCATTGGGGATAAAGGAAGTCTTCCACTAAATAAGGACTTGACTACATGATATTTATGAGGATGCCTTCTCGTATAAGACTTGGTAGGGTTAGCAAACCTTCTATTAGATTCTTGATTAGTGATTTCAACACAGGGGTTTTGTGGAGTCACCAGATGATATTGCTAGACAAATATAATCAAGGTAAGATAAAGGTATTCAAGATAATTAAGAAAGGATTTGATACAAGATTACCAAGGAAATATTGAAGCATAGACTTCAAAATCACAGGAAGAATGACTCAATTCTCCCTGGAAACGGTGCCAAAATATTATCATAAAATCTAGCACTTGTGAAAATCCTTCACAAGATGCTAAACTAGTGTAACATATGGAATTAATTTCCACTATCACCTGAGAAAGTAATTCCCTCATTTTAGTGAAGGATATAATATCAAGAACAAGGGAGGCTTCGCTACAACCTCAAGGGATCCTATAGAAAGCTAAGGAAAGTCTACGATCCCCTATCTTGGATGTTTGATTTAGCTAGGTCAATGTTATTGGAAAGGTTAAGGTAAATTAGAAAAGGAAAAGTGATTGTGTCTATGTGAGGGGTGTGAAAACCAATGATGTCTATTGAAAAGTAAATAGAAATCCCTGAAACACTAGCTAAAAAGAGAAAATAAAAAAGGATCAAGCCAATAGCTATCAAAGAGAAAAACAATTGTTGCAATAAAACTTGGAACACGAGATAATATACTTCAACAATAGAAATTTTACAACAATATAAGGAAATCAGTCTTGAACTAGTTAAAAAGTAATGGAATATATTACCAAATGTTAAGCAAAGACTGCCAAATAATAGACTAATGTTTACTTGCAAGAAATAACATTAAACTATGTCAAGTAGGTGCAATATGACAAGCCCCAATGATAGAAAATGAAATAAATGCATAAATGTCAATGTTAGATGAAAATCTAAGCTAACATGCAATATGTTAGTCTAGAAATGATGAAAAATGAAAATTTAATGCAAACCCTGAGCTAATACCAAGTAATTTTGAGAAGATAGGATAAACTAAGTGTTATAACCCTAAATTGCACCAGACATGCTTATCTGGCATCATGCCATCTCATTTGACTTCTTTTCCAAGACACTACTGAACAACTTCTTAAAAATCACTCTTTTTGAAGGCATACGCACCCTACTCCACTACTGCATGCATGTGTACGCTGGCTGACCCACTACAACCTGTTTATACCTAAAAAGCATGAAAAAATGGAAAGTTGCAGACGAAACACACAGTTTTGGGTAAGTTAACTAAATTGATTGACCATCCATAGTCGGTCACTCAACCAAATACCTAGCCCTTTCTAGCCTATAAAAGAAGGGGTAGGGGTCCCATTTGAAAGGAGGAAAATGATAGCAAAGAAATTATACATGATTTAGTATTCCCCTTGCCCCAACCTTTTGCAACTATTGTGTGAAGGAAGCATATACAAAAGCAATTGGAGCACAACCGAAGAGGAGCCCAGGACCAGATTCGAGGAGCGGTGGCCGATATCACCATTGTAAGGTTACTTTTTTGAGATTAATAAAATAAGTACTTTTCCCGTCCCGCCATATGAGATTGTCAATATTTAAATTTGATTATATTTTGATAGAATCTCTAACCCATTAGTTTATATGTTATATGCATGTGGAGTTCTTTGTTTGTCTTTTATGAATGCAGGTCAGTGTTGGGAGGAGATTTGTAGTCAAGGTCTGACCAAGCATTAAAGGGATCAACATCAAACACAAAAACTAAGGTACAATAACCATATCTCTTTAGCCTTGTATTTGTATATGAGTAATGGGAGTTATGCTTGGGATGTTGGTAAAAAGTAGGAGACTTTAGGTCATTTATGCATGTATGATAAAACCCGTAATGCTAGTCTGTAAGAGGGATTTCCAACCCACAACAGAATTGGCAACCATACTGGGGATATCTCTAGGGTTTTTGGGGATACTTGTTGGGTATTTTAAATTGGTTTTATTACCTTTTTTCCGAGTTTCTGCAAAAGTCTGAGCTAGTAGGGATTCTTGTCTTCCATACCAGTGCTCCCTGCTTTCTTCGCTTGGCTGTTTTTTTCTTTTCCAGGAAGCTACATAGCCATATGCAGCCTATATAAGGCCTTCACGTGTATACATGCGACCTGAATTCACCCAACCCGCGTACATATGCTGGCTGCTGAAGGATCAATAGCGTGTCTGAGTCCAGAAAATTTCTTTTTGAAGAGAGGTAGTCATCCTCTTCCTTGTTAGAAGTGATCCTTCTCAGGGTTTTTCTGGATCTAGTTTTGGGTCTCTGTTGTTGCAGTCTGTAGCCTAGGTATAACCTTAGATTATCTTTTCTTTCTCAAGTTTCCTTGAATCTTTTTCTGTTAAAGTAAGTTTATGTACCTTTAAGGGGTTCTGTTTTTCAATACCAGTACTCCCTACCTGAGCTTAGCTACTTGTAGTTCTTCTTTCGAGGAGAAATAGAGGCACACACAGCCTATAGTGGGCCTACACACATTCATACACTTCCTAGATTTAGGCAGCCCGCATGCATATGCTGGCTGTTGAAGCGACATTCGCGTATCTGTCTAGAAAATTTTGAGGAGGCAGACATCCTCTTCCCTGTCAAGTTTTTACTTCCCAGGTTTTTCTTGTTTCTTTATGGTTACTGTCATCAACAGTTTTAGCCTAGGTTGCATTCCATCACAATTTGCTTTTTCATTTCAAAATATTTCTTGTGTTTCCTAGCTTTTTAAACTTATTTTAGCTTGAAATTTTAAGAAAAACGAGTTGCATTTTGAAAAACATTCCCCCTCATGGTTGGGGGGGGGGCATGAATCGTTCATTCATCAGTTTCTTTTAGAATATTTTGTTACTTCTTCTTTGATTGGAAGAAAATATAAAAAAGTAGCTTGTTAGTTCTCTTTCTTTCTTGGCATTTGCCTTGCATTGTTATTTGAAAAAGAAAAAGAAATTAGCATAGTGTTGTGTTTCCTTCTCGTCTTAAAAGCATTTCAAAAGAAAAATAAGAAAGATAATCCTTCTTTGCTAGTGTTCTTACAAGTTTAATTTTTCACAGGAGTCTTAACAACATCAGTTGCACTACCGTACCCTTTTTGAGTAAATCAAGCCAGTAAAAAGAACGCTAATTAAAATTTACTAGACTTTATGTTTGTAGGGTCCATCAACTAGATTAGGCTAGATCCTTGATTTAGGTTGGAGAGGAAACTCTTCAAGGCTATAAAAAAAAAATATGAGTCTATGCTAAGGAGTGTAGAAGTCTAGTAACATGGAAATTATCCGGGACCCCCTCTAACATATGGGCTAAACACGAGGTTGCGTGCGGAAAGGTAGCGGAGATAACCCCTCCAAAGCCATACCAAGCATAGTGGGGAACAGATATAAAGGACTTGTCTTGGGATTCCGTTGATCGCATTTGCCACAGAGCTTCATGGGTCTCAAATCCGTTTGAGGTCCTCAATCGTCTTCTAGAACACTTGATTTCGATACCCTAGATAGGTTTTGGGCTTGATACCCTGCTCATTGCGGTCCACCTGACTGTCGACTATACCTGCCTGGTGATTGTTCATGAGTTGGCAACCTAGTTGCCTTTATTTTAGGGACTTACACATGTGACCGCAGGGGTATACTGTAGTACCTAGGGAAGACATCAGGCCACGCTTTGCATATTATACCCGGAGGGTGCTTCCGTATTCGATTTGCACTTGCACCGGTTAGTTGCTCTAGTGTTGGCTGGTGTAACTGTTCTTCCTACTAGTTAGTCGTTTTCTTGATTTTCCTATAGGAATTTTTTTAGTGTGTGCTCTGTGATCCCTCGTTTTCTATAGTGAGTTAGCCAGTTATTACTTTGGGTCTCTGACCTAGGGTGTAGACCACCCACTCCATTGGTCATGAGGACTTTTCAGTCTTCCACTTAGAAACGTGGAGCCGCCTCTTTATAGGCATTGTTTTGAGAACACTGGTTCTTCAGAGTTAGTGTGTGAGACTTTTACAGACTTGAACGATCCTACAAGGGGAGAACCTGTGCATAATATCTTCATGTCTAAATTTCCCGGTGATACCAACCAAGGAGCCCCTTCACAAGGGGATTCTCGTGTTTTTCCCTTCTTCGGAAACGTTGGTGTCCCTTTGATGGCCACTTTGTCCATTCCTGAGTTGAATGTGAGATTACCAGTTTGGTTGGGTACCATTCCAAATGTACCGAATGCTCTTGAAGCTTCTAAGTTAAGCACCTTAAGTCATGGGCACCCTGTTGATGTTTCTTCATCAGCAAAGTCTTCTCCTCCTCCTTCTCTTGCCTCTGGTGAAAGTACAGTTACTAATAACCAAAAGTCTAAATGAAATAGAAAGAGGAAGAATAGGAAGAAGAAATCACCAACCTCTGTGAGTCATGTTGGATATAGGTCAACAACCTCTGCAAGTCATGTTGAAGACCAACACTCAGCCTCTGCAAGTTATGTTGGGGGAAAACACCCACCCTCTGCAAGTCATGTTGGGGGAAAAAGTCCAGTCACTACTAGTCAAACTAGTAATAGGTCTGTAGCCTCTGCGAGTCATGTTATCGACCCATCACTAACCTCTGCAAGTCATGTTGGAGATGTGCAACCAACAAATTCTAGTCATGCTAGGGGCATTGATTCTATTGAGAAACCTAGACAGATAGGATGTAAGCCTAAGTTCCCTTGTAATCTTTACAAGGGATATCACCTTACTCATTTTTGCCCTAGCCTTCCAGAGGTACGAAGATTGTGGTCCCTGTCTGCAAGATCTTCTGATTCTGAGTCTTCTAAGTTTTCCTCACAGTTAATGCAGTCATCGGTTGATCCCACTCCTCTTTTGGAGGGAGAGGTACCTTTATATCATGTAGTCTCACAACCTATTCATCCACTAGTTGAGAAAGTGGTCATGCCAATGCAATCATCGGCTGATCCCACTCCTCTTTTGGGGGGAGAGGTACCTTTAGACCATGTAGTCTCGCAGCCTATTTATCCATTGGTTGAGAAAGTGGTCATGTCGATGCAGTCATCGGGTGATCCCACTCCTCTTTTGGGGGGATAGGTACCTTTAGACCATGTAGTCTTGCAACCTATTCATCCATTGGTTGAGAAAGTGGTCACGCCGATGCAGTCATCGACTGATCCCACCCTTATCTTGGAGAGTGTTGAGTCTACCAAAGTGGTCACGCTGAGGCAATATTCATCTGATCCCACTCTTCTCTCGAGGAGTGATGTGTCTATTGACTATGTTTTTAGCATTTCCAGTTCAGTACCTTCAGAACAAGGGGGCATTCAGCTCGTTCCGAGCACACCCCCTCCAAACCCTAGGATGGTTTCCTTTGATTGGAATGACCTTTTTGAGCCTCATATTCTTTCTTCTGCACCTTTTCAAATAAGGGTTGAAGTTAATGCAACAAACATTTATTGATGTATTGTGGATGAAGGAGCCTTCGCAAGTATTTTATCCTCCTCGGTTTGGAAACTATTGGGATCTCCCGAGCTTGTGTCTACTTCACATGAGATGTTGGATTTTGAAAAACGTCTTAGTGAATATTTTGGGGTTCTTCCTCAATTGCCTATCTCATTAGGTGGGAAGATTGTCTGTGTTGATTTCATAGTGGTGCAAGGCCCATTATATTTCAATATGCTTCTTGGACGTGATTATGTATATGCTATGAACACTGTGGTATATACGCTCTTCCGGGTGATGCATTTCCCTCACAATGGAAACATTGTCACTATTAACCAACTGGCATCTAATAATCACCATCCTAATTCAACATTAGTTCAGGCTGCCCCTTTATATGTTCCTAGTGTTCGTGTATACTCCACCCCACCACGGGTTAATTATGTGGCGTCTTATCCTCGGTGTTCAATTGATTCTGAGTAGGAACCTGTGCAATCATGTTTTCCTTCTCGAGACCTGGAATTAGCAATTGATCCATTGGTTTATCCAATGGGGGCATGGGAGCCCTTTCTTCCCCCTCTTGATCCAAGTGGGCGTGAGTATCCTTTTGAGTCTATCTTGTTGTTTGTAGATTCTCAAGCCGTTTTTCTTATGACTCGTCACTGATAGACTCTGCCAGTCCTGTCTAGAACCTCCATTGTCATATGGAGTATGGTCAGTTTACTTCACCCTTTGGGACTATCGACCCTCGTTTGCGTGATTTATCACTAGTAAATATGAGAAAATTTGTGACAGTTTTTCGTTGATATTGTCACACTTATCCGTCGCAATTTCCACGAAAGCCGAGATTTTTTTTCGTCAGAATATTTTCGTCGCTATATCCACGATCCAAGTGTGTTTGGAAACATCGACAAAATTGGCTCTCCATGTGTCACCACGTTCAATATTGGTTAACCCTATGCATCATCGCAATTAGGACGAACTATTGTCGCAATAACAATGAAGAAATGTGGCAATTATGATGAAACTTCGTCACAATTGGGACGAAAAGTTATGTCAAGCCAATAACTTACGACGCACATGCTGTACATGCGATGAATATTAGTGGCAAATTCCAATGAACTTGCGTCAATATTTCCATGATGACTTTAGGTTTAATTTTTTTTTTTTACATCAAATATGGTATACCATATTGTATGCCATATTACAATGTAATATGGTAATGCCATATTACATTGTAATATGGCATTACTATTACATTGTAATATTGTAATATGGCATTACTATTGCATTGTAATATTGTAATATTGTAATATATTGTAATATATATATCCCCTACAAATAATCAAGGCACTAATCAACCAAATATTGTAAGCATGTGTTATCATGAAGTTGGATTAGAAGTAAGGATACCAATATGACACTATACACAAAGAATAATTTGGAATATTACTTTCAAAAAAACACATGGATTGCATGAATGAGTCATTATGCAATTTATATTACACAATACTATAACAACACTTATAAGATTTATGGATGATATCTTAAGACCATTTCTCAAACT
>ML778608.1:121117-131202 GCA_009831015.1 Picea engelmannii | reverse complement strand
CATCTCAAACAAAAGCCAAGAACAGTGTCGCAACTATAGCAATTGTGTCACAAAGTCTCTTAAAGTCACGTATATATAGATAAAATAGTCAACTAGCCGTTAACACTGACCAATGAGATAGAAAAAAATTTCGTCGCTATTGCCACGAAAGTTTGTCGCTATAGCGACAAAAATCCTGACTAGGTTAAATTAAGATTGCTGTCGATATTGCGACGAACTTTCGTGGTAGTAGCGACGAAAAATCCTGCCCTGTTTAAAAAAAATATGAAACTAGTGGAAGCGTGGAAAATTTTCGTGGAATAATCTGCCCATATGTACTAGTGTCTCGGATTTTGAATTGCCTTCAGATGAGGCTATCCTTGAAGCCATGACTGTGGTTTCTATATCGCAGGAGGACTTACACCATGGTTTGTGTTTTCTTCCCTTTTGGGAGACTGTCCAAGTTGACTATCGAAGAGACTCTTGGTCCGAGCCTAGCAGTGGGCTCTACCTGAACCAATTTTATACATGAGTCATATCCCCCATGGGTATTCTTTTAAGCCCTTTTCAGACCCTCTAAACATGAAAATATTGATGAGCGATCTTGTGGCCTTTCATGCTTGCTAAACTGAAATTTGAAGTCACGTCTATCCGGCGGTAGTTTACCCATTTTTTGGTCCGGATGGTCAACTGTACGAACAAAGGTATACTCTAGGAGCTTCGATTCCCTAGAAGAGTATTCTCAGGTATGATTTTAACCCTTTTTCAGGCCTGAGAGACTAAATTTACGAAAAAGGAACCCCCACGGAGTCCATAGTTAATCTCTTTTCAGACTCCCTAAAATTGAAAAGATCATCGAGTGACCTTATTCTTTCACGCTCGTTAAATTGGTCCAGAAGAACATTCCTGACAGAGTCCATAGTTAAGATTTTTTCAGACTCCTTAAAAGTGAAAAAATTGTCAAGTGATCTTGTCTTTATCACACTCGTTAAAATGGTTTTGAATAGACATATGGTCGGTGCTAGTTTACCCCTTTTTCGAGCCGACTAGACTATCTTCGAAAAAGGTACCCCGGTGGAGTCTCCCTTTAATCTTTTTCAGACTCTCTAAATATGAAAAACCATTGAGTTTACCTTCTTTGGGCTCGTTAAAATTACATCAAAGGACGTTACCATTGTGTGTCTTATTAATCATGTTTTCATACCTACGTCTTTGGCCTAATGTTGGCTCCATGTTGCTCTCAACTGAACGATCTGAAGCATGCCTTATACACAAGCCCTGTATCACTTTGCCTCTATGTCTTGACACCTTTGGCCCCTGGAGGATTTTTCCCGAGTGTCCTTTTCCTGCATATGTCCCTTTTCCCTGAGCATACCTATGTTCCGTGAACTTGGAACTAGTATGTTTGCAACACTCGATCCTCCTTTGTAACGTAACATTCTTTTATTCTTTTTCAAGATTTCCAAAATTATTGAAAAAGACATAAAAATCAAATATACCCCAAAAAGAGGAAGGGAAAAATATTTTCCTTTTATTGGCAGCACAATGAGTCGCCCTTGGAAAAAGAACATCCTTTCGTTTGTTCGCCAAGCCCTGGGATTCAATATGACCTTAGGAAGCTATTCCCGCTACATAGAGCTGTGTCCTCCTCCGTTTGGTTATTATTTCAAACATATGGAGAGTTTGTGGTGCCTCCTGCATCGTGAACTTATGTCAAAATATCATGCTTCCTGAGTCTCATCTTATGTCGTGCTATTGTCCAAGGGAAGTTATTACCAAGATTGAGTTGGCCCCCTTTGCAGATCGTCTCTTACCCTCATGCTCGGTCATCCTGAAAGCCCAATCAAGTCTTTGTTCGAAATCCATGAAGCCCTCAACCTGATCATCAAAATCCTCTAGTATGTTCCTAACAAGTCATCGAAGACCTGTGGGTAGTGAAGTCATACACTCATATTACACTCCTACCCAAGTTGGGAAGATTTTGAAGCTGTTGCTCGAGCTTTGAAGGCCTCATCTCTAGCCATCAGGCCTTATTCGCTTCTTGAAGATGGATACTATACATGTATATCTTTTTGATTTCGAGATGTATATCCGCTGTGTATTGCTCGTGGCTACACTTTATATAGTTATATGACATGGATCTACATTGTATTTAAATGATAGCCATGATTTTATTTCATTCCGAGCATGGGTATGCCTGCCTTGGTGAGACAATTGTTATTTTGTAGATGGCACCTCCCGAATTATGGTCCCTAGGCTCACTTGTTCGGTACGTTGGTGAAGACTGATAATGTATTTCAGCCATCAGATGCTCTTCTAACCTCACACATTAGGGGGCATCTGTTATAACCCTAAATTGCACCATACATGCTTACCTGACATTAGGCCATCTCATTTGACTTCTTTTCCAAGCTACTACTGAACAACTTCTTAAAAAACACTCTTTTTGAAGGCATACACGCCCTGCTCCACTACTGCACACGTGTGTACACTGGATGACCCACTACAACCTGCGTATACCTAAAAATAAGGAAAAAATGGAAAGTTGCAGACGGAACACACAGTTTTGGGTAAGTTAACTAAACCGACTGACCGTCCATAGTCGATCACTCAACCAAATACCTAGCCCTTTCTATCCTATAAAAGAAGGGGTAGGGGTCCCATTTGAAAGGAGGAAAATGATAGAAAAGAAACTATATCCGATTTAGTATTCCTCTTGACCCAACCTTTTGCAACTATTGTGTGAAGGAAGCATATACATAAGCAGTTGGAGAACAATTGAAGAGGAGCCCAGGAGCCGATTTGAGGAGAAATGGTCGATCTCACCATTGTAAGGTTACTTTTGTGAGATTAATAAAAGAAGTACTTTTCCCATCCCGCCATATGAGATTGTCAATATTTAAATTTGATTATATTTTGATAGAATCTCTAACCCATTAGTTTATAGGTTATATGCATGTGGAGTTCTTTGTTTTTCTTTTATGAATGCAGGTCAGCATTGGGAGTAGAGTTGCAGTCAAGGAGAGACCAAGCGTTAAAGGGATCGACATCAAACACATAAACTAAGGTACAATAACCAGATCTATTTAGCCTTGTATTTGCATATGAGTAATGGGAGTTATGCTTGGGATGTTGCTAAAAAGTAGGAGACTTTAGGTCATTTCTGCATGCATGATAAAACCATTAATGCTAGTCCGTAGGAGGGATTTCCCACCCACAACACTAAGGCTTGTAATCACTTGTAATAATATAAATATTAGTGCCTTCTTTAAGTCCTTGGGAATAAGGAGTTAATGAAACAACTTGAAAGGATTCTAAAATAAAAGGAAGAATTGAATATAAAACCCTAGGATTATCCCATCATGAGCCTAGGTCAAATCTTCTAGGAAAGCAAACTCTAGAGTTTATCTCATAAACCCTAAGTGTTATCCTTTTTCTTCTAGAGTGTCTAGCACAAGATCAAGTGGAACTAGGTTAAACCCTATATTTTATCCACTCATAAACCCTAAATTTCAACCATAAAGACAAGGTTAGGGGGATGTCCACTCACAATCCATAATCTTGACCTTGTATGCTTAAAAAAAATTAAGATGTATAAAACAAGGGAAGGGGATGACCAATTGCAATACTTCCCTAGGGTTTCTAGCAAAAATTGTCCAAGGAAACAAGATAACATGCAACTTATCACAACTTTTATAGAGAATTTACTTAAATACTATGAAAAAAACACAAATACTTGGAAAATACCACTTACTAGACCAAGTCTCTATGCATGAAGAAACCCAAGTTTCATGAAACATCCACCAAAACAAGAAAAGTATCCACTAGATCAATCTTCCAAAGGTGCATATAAGTACTCCATGGTGAGAAAGAACAGAAGAGAGCTACAAAAGTGATTCTCCATGAGTGTGAATCACCATTCAACAATGAGTTAGTGCTAGCCTTCTTATACGAGGAAAACACTCTAAACCCTCAAAGCCCCCCAAAATATAAAATATCCATGATACAAGTTGTATAGGTCATGGCCAACCCACAAAATAGACTCAAACATAAATAAAACATGCTAATACACTAAAATGTCCCCTCAAAAGTGACACATGTGAGTGTAGGATGCCACACTTTAAATTCTTTAAATTCTACTTTATTTTTACCATCTTCTCTTCCGTTTCTCTTAACAATTCTAGCCCAATAATGGATTTTTCTGCTAGGTTATCCCATCTCCCTTGCATGTTTCATTTTCTACCATACAAGGCTTCGAATGGGCTCAGTTTCAATGATTCTCAATAACCATTGTTATAAGTAAACTCAACCAAATGAAGAGAGTCTTCTCACCTGGAAGGCTGGTCCATTACATACATTCTTAGCATATCAATTATTTGGTTGATGCTCTTTGTCTACCCATCTAATTCTAGATGATATGTTCTGATGAAATCTAGATTTGTCCCAAATCTGTTGAACAACCCTTTCCAAAAATTGGAAGTGAACTTGGAATCTCTGTCAGACACTATTTCCTTAGGCACACTGATGCATGAGCATCATTAGTGAACATGCAGAGCAATACCACTCAATGCCTAGGAATCTTTTCAGAATCTCAACGCTGGCAGTCACAGTGAATATTTTGAAGCACGCCTGAACTCAGTGCCGGAAAAATCATTTGAAGCATGCTTGAACGATCGCGAGTGAAGTGGGAGTTTCCACTCTTTCTCTGGAATGTGACTGAACTAAGATAGCTATTAGGTTAGGTTTTGGAGTAGACAAGTAGTTAGGGGGAACCCTAAGGACCCTCAGAGATAAATAGAGGCTTTGTATGCCCAAATGATCCTATTGCAAGTTAGTAGGATATTTTTTAATTTTACTTGTTGTTTTGATTACAGTTGTAGAAATTTTTACTTTTGAATGAAGATAACAGAGGAAAATTGACCCAATGCATGGTGTGGACATTGTTTGCAATTCCCTGTTGTTATTGTGTTTTCCTGAATGATCTAATTTCGATACGAGTAGATGGAACTATGAATGTTATCATAAGTTTCAATTGTTTTCTCTTCTATCGAATCAGTGCAAGGTGTGCACATAGAACGCAAGGAGTGCGTTGACATAATCTATTTCGATTCTGAAGCTCAGAAGAGATAGCACAAAAAATTTCCTTTGCAATGAGTGCAAAGCGACTACTGCAAGGCATGCACAGTCACCCACAAGAACCAAGTCTTGCATAAGAACCTTCTGCAAGGGGTGCATATATCTGAGATTCGACTAAGGGTCAAAGGGAATCTGGAAGAAGCCAAAGAATCAGAATAGAGGGATGTCGGGAGGGTGAGAAGAGTTTGTTTTCAAGAAATCCTTCGGATCTGAGTTATCGAAAATCCCTCAAACGCAAGGAGTGCATGGGAATTCAAAAGCTTCAAAAAGGCCAAGCTCAGGAGGGCTAGCACTTTTCAGAAGTGTAGTCGAGGTCCGAGAGGTGGACTCGCAGGAGGTTCAAAGGTAGAGACCTTTGAAGAATTAGAAATTTTTTTGAGTCAGAAGAGTCAAAAGATCAGGAGGGGGAGCAAAAACTGTTGTCAGATCAGCTATAGAGGAAAAGATCTGGCCATCAAATCATGTGTCCAAACACTCAGGAGAATGCGCAAAGGAATATTAGAGCTGGATTGTTAGATCTGAGTGTGTGGACCAACAGTTTTTGGATCTAGAGGTAAGTGCACGAACTTTAACCCTTGGAAGTGCACATTGTAAGAAAACTTGCAGAACCCAAATTCAAGATTTAACCTCAACCGTTGGATCACAGAGGGATCTAGACCGTTGATTTGAGGCAAGAGCAGAATCGAGAATCGGAAGAAGGGAGTCATGAAATCTTCTAACTACCTGAAACGTGAAATCTCGAAACGTGAAGTAGAGGGGAGCCCAAATTTTGGATTTTGGAAATTGAGAGGATGAGCAAACAAACCTTCCAGGGACGTGAAATTCAAAACCATGAAATGCTTGATAGGTTGGCCCCAGGTCATAGCGAGGGGTCACATCATCGAAGGTTAAGGGAGGAGATAACACACGCTAGGCCCCACTTCAGGAATTCATAGATCAAAGAATTAGGAGTTGGCTCGCATGCAAAGACCTGACTCAGGATCTCACGAAGCAAATTTTATTTAGGTGTGTGGTCATGCCAATGGTCACATGGAAGAGGGGCTTAGATAGAGAAGAACTAGCTTCTGTCAGGCATGGAAATTGAACAACACTCAGGGGAGGGCCTACAGATCTCATACGATCTGCGCTTTTGGTGAAAGGACCTGTGTAATTGATTTTGGGGTATATGAGAGACCGAAAGAGTCATTTTGACTCAATATCTTGAATTGATCCTTGACTGGGAGGTCAGCAGCCCCGAAGGGAGAAAGGGGGGGTCTGCATCAAGTGGTATCAGAGCCAAATATTTTCTTGCAGACAGAAGGAAAAGTAGAATAGACAAAAGAACTCGAAGTTGTACTCTGTGTGTGAGAGACAATCAACACAATGTCATCGAGGAGATGAGGGGAGCCACCCTTAGCCAATTGAGTTGTATAAAGGGAGATGCGATAACTTTGTGCAAGATTAGAGGTGATGGAGGCAACACTGAGGAGGGAACCTGATGTTGGAGACGTCAACAATGTAGAGAGCGAAGAAGTTGCAGGTGAAAACGTTGTCGAAGAATGCTTGTTGAGAGACGTTGTCATATTGGGAGGTAGAGCCAAGATAGAGGTCCCAATGTATGAAGGCAATTTATATGCTGAAGAGCTGCTGGATTGGATAAGATCCACGAACAAACATTTCGACTATGAAGATGTTGATGAATAGAAAAGGGTGAAACATGATGTCACCAGGCTCAAGAGACATGCAACACTGTGGTGGGATGAACTACAGGCTGAGAGGAGAAGCAAAGGAAAACAAAAGATAAATAATTGGGACAGAATGGTGGCCAAGATGAAGGCTAAGTTCATGCCCAAATATTATCAGATCAATCTGTTCAAGAAGTTGCAGAACCTGAGACAGAAGGGTATGACAATTAAGGAGTACACAGAGGAGTTCTACAAGCTGAACATCAGAACTGGACAAAGAGAGAAACATGAAGAAAAAGTTTCCAGATATATAAATGGCCTGAGGTATGAAATCCAGGATGAGCTCATCATGATGTCAGTAAGGGCAGTGGAGGATTCTTATCAGTTTGCACGGAAGGTAGAGGAGAAGTTGGCCACAAAAGAAATCCAACAAGGAAGAGGTGAAAGCCCAACCCTAAACAAAGGCAAGGGAGTTACCCATGACCAGGCACATAAGTCTAAGAACGAGACTGATAAACCACATAATCACTCAGAAAGAGGAGGAAGTTCCTGAGGAAGACAGGGTGGTGGAAGAAGTTCTTCCAGAGGAAGAGGAAGAAGTAGAGGAGGAGAGGTAAGATGCTATGCCTATGGAAAGACATGACACATGTATTGGGAATGTCCCAAGAAGAAGAAAAATGGAGGAGGTGAAGCTCACATTTCATAACCATAGATAAGGGATGTTGAAGTAGAAGGAGCAGAGGATAGAAGATCCCTGCTGTTGAGAAAGGTTCTCTTAAAACCAGAGGTAGAATTTGAAAGGCCAGTGCAGAGGAATAGTCTCTTCAGGACATCTTGCAAGACTACAGACAGAGTATGTAAGGTGATAATTGACAGTGGGAGCACTGATAACTTAGTATCCACAAAGATGGTGGATAAATTGGAGTTGGAGATAACTGTGCATATGAATCCATACAAAGTCTCATGGTTGCAGAAATGACACCAGGTAATGGTTACTAAATAATGTTTGGTTGAATTTAAGACAGGAGGATATAGAGATGAAATTCTATGTGATGTAATTCCCATGGATGTATGCCATATTTTGTTGGGAAGACCATGGCAGTTTGATAAGAATGTCATTCATGATGGGAGGAAGAATACATACACCTTGGAGAAGAATGGTAGAAAAAACATGTTGTTGCCAATAGAGGAGAAGAAAGTGAAAGAGGAAGACAACACAAGCATACTTCTCATGAGCAGGAAGAAAATCCTGAAAGAAGTCAAGAAAGAACATGAGATGCAGTTTTCCATGGTGAGGAAACCCAGATTTATCCTTACAAGTACTTCGATGGATGGTTTTCCTGAAGAAATTCATGAACTGTTGGATAATTTAGTTGACATAGTGGTGGATGAGATGCCTAACTCGTTTCCACCCATCAAAAGTATCAACCATCATATTGACTTGATACTAGGAGAAAGTCTGCCAAACAAAGCAGCATACAAGTTGACACCTTGAGAGAATGAGAAAGTGAATAACCAAGTTCAGGAGTTGTTAGACAAGGGTTTGTTCAGAGAGAGATTGAGTTTATGTGCAGTACCAACTGTGTTGATTCCAAAGAAGGATGGAGTATGGAGAATGTGTACAAACTCAAGAGCCATTAACAATATCACCATCAAGTATAGATTTCCTTTTCCAAGAATGGATGATTTAATGGACTGTTTAAGTGGAGAAAATTTATTTTCTAAAATAGATTTGAAAAGTGGATATCACCAAATTAGAATGAGAGAAGGTGATGAGTGGAAGAAATCCTTTAAGACAAATGAAGGTTTGTATGAGTGGCTTGTTATGCCATTTGGTTTAACAAATTCCCCGATTACTTTTATGAGGTTGATGAATGAAATAATGAAGTATTTCATTGGAAAGTTTGTGGTTGTATATATGGATGATATAATGATCTTTATCAGGACTAAAGAGGAGCATTTGAGGCACCTGACACTAGTGATGAGGAGACTACAACAAGAGAAGCTTTTGATAAATCTGAATAAGTCCTCTTTTATGAAGATAGAACTCATTTAATTGGGTTTTGTGATCTCTTCAAATGAACTGAAGATGGATCTAGATAAGGTGAAAGCAATCAAAGAATGTTCATCACCAATAAGTATGTTTGAGGTAAGAAGCTTCCATGGATTAGCAATTTTCTATAGGAAGTTCATCAGAGACTTTAGTGGAATTTGTGCACCAATCATGGATACAGTGAAGAAGAAGAACAAGTATTTTAAATGGACAGAGGAGGCTGAGAGGAGCTTCAACATACTGAAGGATAAAATAACAGAATGACCAATTATGGTCTTGCCAAATTTTGAAAAGACATTTCAGGTGAGATGTGATGCAAGTGGAGTTGCAATTGGACCAGTTTTGAGTCAGGCTAATAGACCTGTTGCCTATTTCAGTGAGAAGTTGAATGAGACCAAGAGAAAATAATCCGCATATGATAAGGAGTTTTATGCCATAATTCAATCCTTAAAGAAATGGAGACATTACCTTGTCCCACACGAATTTGTCTTGTATAGCGATAACCAAGCTTTACAATTCACAACCAGACGGGAAAAATTGAATCAGAGGCATGCAAAGTGGATTGAGTTTATGCAGAATTTTACGTTTGTCATAAAACATATTGCTGGGAATGCTAACAAAGTTGTCGATGCATTGAGAAGGATATGTATTGTGATGATGCAAATTTCAAGGAAGCATATGAAGCATGTGTGAATCCTGTGCTGAGAGACAGGAGCCAGTGGGTAGAATATATGATTCAACAGGGATTATTTTCAAGGACAATCAGTTGTACATACCAAAATACTCAATGAGGGATAACCTTTTGAAGGAAAAGCATAGTGGAGGATTGGATGGACATTTCGGCCATGATAAAACATTTGCACAATTTATGTTAAGAATCAAATATCAATATATCATAGAAAAACCTCAGAAAAAGTAATCAGTGCCTTGAAAAAGAGACAATTTCAGATAATAATCCTCTTTGAGGGGGAAACCTCCTTTTACCCCACTTAAATGTTCAAGTACAAGATGATTCAAAATGAAAATGTCTCCTTGGTATATATAGGATACTAGGGGGTATAATTACAACTAATGGCCTAAAGACGACATAAATAAAATAACATTACTAATATAATATGCCCCAATTAAGGGGTAATGAGCCAATATTAGGGCTTAACATGCCCCTCCCCTTGAGACAAGTGTTGTCCAAAATGCTTGAGTAACTCTGGATGCTTCTGTATAAAAGGCTCATCTTCCCAAGTGGAATCTTCAAC
>ML778608.1:52152-69545 GCA_009831015.1 Picea engelmannii | reverse complement strand
TACTTTTGATTTTTTTTTTTAATTAATTTTAATTGTTTTTTTTCTTAGTTTTTTAAGTTTTTAATTTATCAAAAGAAATTTTAATTATATTTATTTTCTAAATATTCAAAAATAATGTTATTTTAGTACAATTATTTTCTATGTATTGAAGTAACCATGAATAATATGTTAAAAATGATGTTTTTTACTACATTTTAAAAGTATGGAACAATAAATCAATTAAGGAGACAAAATGACATGAAAAAACATAATTTCAAAAAAGTAAATGGAAAAAAATATTTATATGATTGAAAGGAGCATGGAAAAATCACTAAAAACATTGTTGAATAAAAAATAAAAAGTCAGAAAAAAATGAAAATACATGAAAAACAAACATTTAAAAAAATAATGTGGAAACATTGTGGATCGAAAAATTTAAAATATCGAAAAACCATCTAAAAAGAGAAGGAGCTGCTACCGGTAGCACCATTTTTAAAAATAGGGTAAAAAACTTGACCCCCCCCAAAATGAGAACTCTGTAGAATTCTCGTTAAGTTGGTAACTATGTTGTATGTTGACCAATGATCATCGTAAATCATAACATATTCTTGAATGATAAGATACCCAAAGACATATTCCTTGAATGCGCAACAACCAACCAACGCTATTCCACAAGACTTTGCGCAATCAAATGCGCATGAGCGGGGAGCCTCACAACGCTTTGTCGGCTAAGTAATGTTGACAAAAATATTCGTCAACAATTGCCAACCAACATATTCGCGTTGCTTACAGTGGCGTGTAAGATTTAAACAATATACGTACAATCCCTGATTCTCTGAAAGGAGGCGGAAGGGAAGGGTAATGACAGGACTGAGGGTGACTCGATGTGGAATAAGAAGAGGTTGATAGGGTTAGGTGGACCAAGTTATACAAAAGGGGGAGACACGATGGAGGTCAACGTATTCATGGATCGAGACTTCATGGAATAACTCATGAAAAGTGGTAAGTATGAGGGGGTTTGGTCCTGTTGTATAACTCGAAGGGACAAACTCTTTGAATCTTGACAAAATGATTAGAAAGCTTGAAAATGCTATGAATGTGTATTGAGGGAAAATCCCAAGCTTAACACTAAGCATCCACAACGTGTATGCTGGAGCCGTCTCAAAATGGAGGGGACATATAAAGGGAAATAAAGAAGATGAGGATAGAACTGATGACTGTGACAAGTGAGGATGTCTTGTGTAGCAAGCACATGGTAGACAAGTGAGGAATTAAAACAAAAGAAGGAAACTTGGTTCACTTGCAAGTCTGTTATCCACCAAAAATTTTGATCAATCAGTTAAAAATATACAGATAGCCTTTAATATCACCAACCATTTATCCATCAATTCTGACCATCAAAAGGGAAAACAAGAAAATAAATGAAAGAAGAATAAAAGCGAGAAAATAAACTAAACAATTGTGAAGTCAACCAAAACTAACCTACCCTTTTTCAAAATTTTATTTTATTTTATTATTATTTCTATTTTGTTTATATATGTACAAAGGAAAAGAAAACCATTAGCTTGGACTCAGGTAGGATGAAATTTAGCATAAAGGAATGTGTCGCCTATCTTGCATGTGGATCTTATGACTTTGAGAAATTTACGCGTGAAAGGACTGCCAACATGCCAACCGACAAATGTGTATGGTGAGGAGAAATGACTAATCAATACCCAAAATAAACGGTCACCCATCTTTAAGACATGCCAACCAACATACGCTTTGCAAGTAATGTTGAAGGTATCGATTGAATCAGATTTAGGATTTAGAGTTTGTACATTAAAGGGATGATCCATGAATTCAACAAACAATTTAGTTTCATCTCTAGAGACCTTTCTATTAGGAACATGGTCATCATGATGCAAAGAAGATTCATAACACGGATTCAAAAACATAGGGATGTCCCTACAATAGTCATTATTATCGAATGAAAAGGTGCACCTAGGAGGGACCTGCCTACTAGTGTCAAGTTATTTAACCTCTTTAAATTGAAACAAAGGATTAGAAAAAAATTTATACAAATTAAGATCTTGATCGAACTCATGAATATATTCAAAAGAGGGTTCATCACATGTATCATTAAAACCATGCTGGTCTTTATCAACTTGTTTTGTCCACTCATTAACATCCTCGACAAATAAAAATGTATTATAAATAGGTTTAACGTGGTTAAAATTGACTTCTTCAACCACATAATCAAATTCACCATCGCATGCCTGCGGATAAGAGGCTCAAAATGAAAGATGATTTTGGGATTGAGTTTTTTCATTAGTCTTAAGAAGGGTGATGTTTGAGATGTGAGAGGTGGATTAATCATTGAGCATCATGATATAATCATGATCCTCTTCACATCCAAGCTCTTGACCACAAATAGGCTCCCAAGATATACTCCCAGCATGATTTGAAGATTGAGATTCAAGAAAGAACATGTGATCCCATAAACTCTTGATGACATGGATTAAAGAGGAAAAATATTTGTGCGAATCATGAATACCAAAGTAGAAGCCTATTCTACGGATTTTCTCTTCGAATTCTAGGCAAGTGTTTAAGGATAGCTCTAGGTTTTGAACATTCTTTTCTTCTAATCTCCATCAATAAAGAGGGGGTAGAAGTTCATAATAATCCAACAAGGAAGCCAAGTTAGTAGGGCGAATGGAAGTAGGAATTGAATTGTATGGCTTGATAAACCTAAGGTTAAATGTAAGAATGTGGTCATTATCCTTCATATGTAACTGATTAAATATTTTAAGATGCTCATAAGGATTATCCAAATTACCAAAGGTAGAGGTAAACCAGTAAGAAAGTTCAAACCAGGTAGAGATGCATCCATCAGGAAGGTTGGCAAATAAAGAAGCAACATTACCCTGAAGGGAATTCATGAACAATAGAATGCAACTATTATTATCATTAACTCCAAGGATGATGAAAGAATTTGAAAGCGCACAAAGATGTTTAATCACTGTAACAGTTCCATTGCCATGAAATAAAGGAAAATGTTGCTTGAATTTGTGCGGTAAGGGATGAACCGGGTGAAAAAACTTCAAGCGGGTGGGCACAAACCAAGGGGAATTATTTAGGTCTTCTTCCAACTCAAAAATCTCATACTTGTGAATGACTTTCCTAGGGTTAGTAGCTAAAACCACAAGGTTACGACCACCAAACAGGCTTCCAATCGGTTGAGACATTGAGGTCTGGGAAAGAAAAAAGTAAATTTGAAATAATTAAAACAAAACTAGGAACAAACCATTGAACGGTTGTCCCTAGTATGGTTGCCAAAAATATGTTGACGTCAAGGGACTAGAGAGTCCCCAACATCAACATTTCAACCTCCTGTGGGGCTAGAAGAGAAGAGATGGGAATTTCACCCTAAGCTTAAAGCCCCAAACAAGAAGACAAATGAGCTCCAAGCTAAATATCATCTAACGTACAGTCCAAGCGTGAATCCTTCGCCTTGTATTTTACTTTTTAACAATATTTTATTTTTATGCAATTTTATAATTTTATTACTTCTATGTGAGGTTTTATACATTTGAAATAACAAAATTAAATCTACTAAAGAAAATGCAAATAATAAAATAAAAAAAATGAAAAGATATTTGTTTTATATTTGTTTTAGAAAAAATAAATTAAAGCAAAACTTAATAAAAAGGTAGAAGGAAGTTAGTGCTAAATAGGTTATTTACAAGATGAATTTGTTAAACAATAAACTAATTCAATAACTACCAAAATTATTTATAAAAATGTAATAATTAGACATTTATTTTCCTTTAATTTAAAACAAGGTAAGCCACAAAAGAAACTAACAATGGATAAAGAAAGATATAAAAATTATACCAAAAATAAAATGACAAGAGATGAGCTTATGTACAACATGTTACAAAGTCATAGTTCATTATTTCTTTTGAATATATTTTCTTTTTTATTTTAATTTAAAGTGTTGAATTAATATAGATGGAGAAATCCAAAATTTGACAGAAAAACAAATAAGAAATAAATTCAAAGCGTAAGGATTTTGATCTCAAGTTAAAATTTATCCTCATACAATTCATGGAGTTTTGGAATTACAAGTCTCTGCGTGGACTTGGGTTAGGTATATGGTCTTTATCCATTCTAGAACAAGGTTACAATAGAAATACCAAGAGCGAAAAGAAAGAAGAAAGCTTAGCCAAAATGGGATGGAGTGATGGTGGTGATAACACAAGGCGAGGACCTGCACATCAAAAACTAATTAGCGCTGAAATCAAATCAGGATTAAATACAACAAACTGACAAGAAATCGTTTCACCTTATATAAAACCAACAAAGCTTATCCTTGCTTCATCCATTCGCTGCTTCACAAGACCCCCTACTAGTCGTTATAGTGCCTAGTCTAGTCATTATTGACCAGAGATATATGAATGAAGGGCTTGTTACTACACGGATATCAGAACCAATATTATCTCCAGTGATCATTACTCAAAAACTATCATCCTGTTGATGCTCCACACAAATAAAATCCTGGGAAAAGGAAATTTTGTTCCAACATCTGCATTCAAGGCATGTGATGGTACTTTCAATTTACTATGATCTTTTTTTCACAACTTCTGCTATCTTCCCATGGAGCATAGTATGGCACAAAAGTTGGAACAACCTGAACGTGGGACTGATCTCTTTCCTCCATAAATGGTGCTGATATAATAGAGATAGAAAAAAAACAATATCCATAGGATATTTATTCTTTCTGAAGGCAGTGAAAAAATTTTAACGGTTTATTGATTCCAAATGTAAATCGAAACAACATCTTTGTTGATGGATATTCAAATCCTTCAAAACAAAATGGCGTCCAAGTATGACCATATGCTCCTAAGAGTCTTCCAAATAATGATATTCCCCTGCCCATAATGAACTCACATCTAGAATATAAGTTTTTCCATCACATTATGTTTCATTAGGTTTAGAAGGCCGATGAATTGTCACATCAAGATCTGCAGCGTGAGGTGATGATGCACCAAACCGATGCTCTTCCTCAATTCGATCAAAGTAAGTATATTGGTTATTTGGAGGTGGTTGGGGGAGGATTACTTGTTATAGGTGTTGGTGGATCACCTTTTTCGACTGAAGTCCCAGAATCCTCTTGAGGTATGCCAAAATGAGTTTTATCACATTTTATTTTTTGATACAACAAAATCCCCTTCCTCTTCATCGTCCTTAGTGCCAAGATGGTATTGGTGGATCACCCAATTTGTTTTCTTTGGTTTTGAGCCTTTTGTAGAAGTCATATGTAGAACCATATTTTTTTTCAACCTATTTGTTCCCCATTTTCATATATCTTCTATGTCTTTCCTGTCTTGTGCCAACACAATTTTTCAATCCTTCAACGCTTATGAGTACCATTTGTATAAGCTTTGGTTGTTCTATGAAAAAACAAGACTGTAGCTACCATCTTGTTTGAATACTGGAAAATTCTCAGGGTGTATATAACGAATTCCACCATCTTCCTCCAGTGTCAAAATGAAATCATTAATCAATGTGTGAGGCCTTGCATTTCCAATTTCAACTTTTGTTGCGATATTCACTAAATCCAAACTATGAATCTGCCAATTTATTTTATATACTTGGTCGATCGATGCACACATCCTTTGTAAGCTTCCTTTCCATATGGAGAGCAATGAGTTAGTGGTTTTTTAAACCAACATCCATGCTAAAAATGAGTTACTTAGAATTATATCAACCAATTGGCATTCTTTAGCACTGTAACATTTTGACCAAATCTACTGGAGATGTCTTGTTTTGGAGAAGTTTGATTAAAAAGTGCTAATTGTCAAGTTTAGTTTGAGATACCCATTCATTGGTGTGGAAACTTATAGTTTCAATATTAGGATAAAATTAACTCTTTTACATTCTTGAACCACGTGAATATGCTAGGCATACGATGGTACCTCCTAGCCAATGGTAGGCCACACACAAGAAACCAACAACAATATCTCCAAGGCTTGCCTTGCAAGGTAGAGCTTCCACTCTTTCTACAAGCTTGGTATACCAAATCTCACAAGTAAAACACAGTCAAAACCATTTTGGCATCATAAATTTTCCTCACTGACACATGTTCACATGCACAATTAATTAACTTTTTAATTAAATAAATTAGGATTATTCACCCACACACTTGTCACACTCTCCCCAAGTTGCACAAGTAATTTCCAATTTTATTTTATTTAAAAAGTCAATTTCCCTTACATTCCCCAATGTGTTCCTATTTTCGCTCTTAATTGTCCCTTTAATCCTCAGATTCTCATTTAATGAGTGTCTCCTAACTAGATCTTAGTTAGAGTTGGAATATGAATCTTCTTCTAGTTAAACTAGTGGTAGCTAGACTCTAGATACCATTCTATGTGTACACCTATTCTCTCATGTTTTATTTCTTTCTATTTTAAAAATCCGTTTTTTATTTTTTCATGCACACATGTTCATTCTATCTAATCTTTAGATTTTTCTCACTTTTTTCTTAAATTGATTTATCTCTATTCTTTATTTTTTTAATATTTTAATTTATTCCCCTAACTAAACTTAGACTCAGGTTTAGTCTTATACTTTTATTGGTATTTATAATTTAACAAATTCACTGTTTAATTAATTATTTTAATCCGACAAGGTCTAATCAATTCAATGTTTTCTGGACCACCTAGATTTATTGACTTAAGTTTTTAATTACCCGACGTGCCCTTCAAGATGCACCTCCGTGCTCCAAGGGTGCCACTCGCCTTTGATTGATTTTGGAAGTTTGTTCGACCCTTGGAGTCAATACTCCATTCGGTCAACCTTGTGAGAAACTAAGGGCTTCTAAGGAATAAGGACTCTGCCTTATTGTTTGCTCCTTAGAAATATTCATGAGTGACTATCTCAGTCCACCCTCATGACATCGTGGACCTCTTAAGCTAGGTAATTTTTAACCTATAGTTCAGACCATGATTAGAGTGCTAGTAGGTTGTGACAGAGATGTTGCCACACCTCTCCCTCAATGTCTGGTTTATGCGCATGGCCCCTTGTTACATGTCAAAATTTCTCACTTCGATAATGTCACATTTTCATTGTCGTAGGTGTCATAAGTGTCGCACTTTTGTTGCAAGTGTTGTAAGTGTCACTTTATTGTCATGTAAGTGTCGCATTGTGAACAACACCATGAAAACACTTGATACAAGCCCTAAAACATGTTAGAAGAAAAAGGCCCATCATTTGACAATCTAAACAAAGTGTTTTTCTATGAGAATTGGTCATCTTGACAATTTTTGGAAGATCAGTGCTCCCTTGCTCATATGAAAGGAGCACTAACTCTCCTTGTCTATCTAGCAGGAAGCGTTGTAGAACTTTGTTTCTCATTGTAAATGAGTGTCGATTGGTTGAGAAAATATTGGGAAGAAATCCCATTTTTATCTAAGGACAACTATAGATGATTCGAGTTGGTTTGGATTGAATCTAACCCTTAGGTTGCATCTAAGGGAGATATCACAACTGATGGAGTCATATCCTCAACCAATACCAAATATAATCAAGGTGGTTGAGCTTCTCAAAGCCTATAAATGGAGGCATTCTCATGGTGAACAAAGGAGGAAAATAATCAACAAAAGCATTGTCATTATGATCGTGGATCTTTTGAGCAAGGGGTTGGACGAGGAGGAATTGGGGAGGCTGCTACAACACCATCCATGATTGTAAGTATCTCTTTAAATTTCTCATCAATATACTTGGCTTATTCCCTTCAAGCTTGTGTATTCTTGCATGTGCTTGTCGATTTTGGTATATGAATTTATTTAATCTAATCTCGTAGAGTAGTTCTTTGTCTCTCTTTGTTGTCAATTGTATTATAGGTATCAAGTTGTGCTGAAGAGTTTGCATATCAAGCTCAGATTGGGAGAAACTAAGATGACTTACAGAATAATGTGCATCACACTTTCTTCCATCTCTTTTTCTTTCTGATTAGTTAAACTTAATTCAAAGGGATGTTATTGTCCATTTTTTTTTTTTTGTCTTGGTATTAGGGGTCTAGAATCCAATGGAGAATTCTCTTGTCCGCAGGGGAATTATTCCATAACAAAAATTGGAGACTCCACTAAGGAACTTACCGTTCGTTAAACAAAGGAAGAGGAACTTACCGAAGGTGATTTATATCGATCACGTGTTATCATCCTCGAGCTTGTTATATTAAAAAGAGGTACTTATCTATTTGGATGGGGGAAAAAATTGAAGGAAGTGGGTCAAGTTTCTTGAGAAATTTTGTAAACAGCTCTTGCAGTTGCCCTTGAACATGGCACTTGTTTTAACCTCCACATTGAACACCTGGATAATATGCTAAACCTCTTCACTGAATCAATCCTATGAGTCTTTCCACTCCTTTGAGTCATCCGAAGAATGTCACAACACCCACTGCATTATGTTTTGGTCCATTCTGAGTTTTATGCTACCAAGTCTCGTTTCATGCCTCGATTTTCAAGGGAAGTATCCTCCTTGAGAGTCAACCATCTACTAAATTACCAGTTTTTGTTTCCCTATGCCAGTCCATACTCATTCTATTTACCATCTTACAACACTTTTATGTGGAAGTTTTGTATCAATGATGGGGGATACATCAAGGCCCTCCTTCAACGAGTCTGTTCCTGTTGACTTCAACACGTCATATGAGAATCAGACTTAGAAACCAGTTAGTACCTTGGGAGATGCATGCCTCAATGGCAGGACTCCTCGCCTCTGACAATAGGTTTATATCATTGACCTCTGATCGGATGATTCCACGAATGTTCAACCTCATCCCATCTATTCACATTCACTAGAATGTACTAGGTTACCTTGAGATTCATTGACATCATTGGTGATTTCCATCGCACTTGTTAACGGTATACATCAATGACCGGTAATCAAGTGGTTTCTACCATGTTCGACATCAAATCATTTATTCACATCACTAGATTCGTATCACATTGGGATTGCAATGAAGACCCTGGGTTGAGCGTTCACTATGTTATCTGCTTTACCCAAGTTGCGAAGGAGATCATTTGAGCATACTGATACATATATCATGTCACATAGATCCACAATGTATTGGTCTGTGGCTATGTTTTATCATCTCGTAAATCCACTATGTATTGTTCGTGGCTATGATCAGGCCATGTCATGGAGATATGGATCCACATTTTATCATTGGTCGCCATATCCTTAATCAGTATCATCATGGATCTGTAGTGTATTTATCGACGACCGTACTTTGAGTCATTTATACTCTGAGCATAGGTATTCTTTCCTTGGGAATGGAACACATATTAACAGTATTTGATGGTTGTCTGCGGTTTCTGACAAGTTCCCCAACTCCATACCCTTGCTTCGAAGAATCTACAAAGTGTTTTGACCATTAGATTTCATCTTCTAGGTTCACACTTTGGGGGGAAATCTGTTACACGTCAAAATTCCTCACTTCGATAATGTCACATTATTATTTTCATAGGTGTCGTAAGTGTTTCACTTTTGTCGCAAGTGTCACTTTATCTTCACATAAGTGTCTTATCATGAACGACACCATGAAAACACTTGATACAAACCCTAAAACATGTTATAAGAAGAATCCCCATCATTTGACAGTCGAAGCAAAGTGTTTTGCTGTGAGAATTGGTCATCTTGACAATTTTTGGAAGATCAACGCTCCCCTACTCATATGCAGGGAGTTCTAGTGCTCCTTGTCTATCTAGAGGGAAGCGTTGTATCACTCTTCTTCCCATTGTAAAGGAGCGTTGATTGGTTGAGAAAAATTTGGAAGAAATCCCCTTTTTCTCTAAGGACAACTATAGATGATTTGAGTTGTTTTGTCTCGAATATAACCCTTAGGATGCATCTAAGGGAGATATCAAAACTGATGGAGTCCTATCCTCAACTAATCCCAAATATAACCAAGGTGTTTGTTCCTATCAAAGCCTATAAATGGAGGCATTCTCATGGTGAGCATATGAGGAAAATAATCAACAAAAGCATTGTCAGACTGATCATGGATCTTTTGAGAAAGGAGTTGGATGAGGAGGACTTGAGGAGGATGTTGCAACACCATCCATGATTGTAAGTATATCTTTAAAGTTCTCATCAATATACTTGTCCTATTCCCTTCAAGCTTGTGTATTCTTCATGTGCTTGTCGATCTTGGTAGATGAATTTATTTAATCTAATCTCGTAGAGTAGGAGTTCTTTGTCTCTCTTTGTTGTCCATTTTATTACATGTATAGATCTGTGTTGAAGAGTATGCAGATCAAGATCGAATTGGGAGCATTGAGGACGAACTACGAAATAAGGTGCATCGCACTTTCTTCCATCTTTTTCTCTTTCTAATTAGTTAAACTGAATTCAAAGGGATGTTAGTGTCCATTTGTTTTTTTCTGTCTTGGTATTAGGGGTCTATAATCCAAGGGAGAATTCGCTTGTCCGCATGAGAATTATTCCATAACACCCCTTTAATCCTTATGTGAGTTGGATTAACAAGCATCATCACGCCTGCATCCACTGACAAAAATTGTGTCAATAATCTATATACATAATCATACCGAAAGAAATCATCTGTCATATGTGCGTAAAATGCAATAAACAAATACAATCCACTCCCTTACTCAATCCAGAGTCCAAGGAATTCCATCGATTCCATCAACATCCATAACCTGTCATGTTCCCTGCACACTTAGGAAAACTCATCAATAACATATGCCAATAACATATATATATATATATATATATATATATATATATATATATATATAAGTCATAACCCAACATCATCATCATATGTAACCCATAATCGAAACTAAATCATAATATATCATAACCATATCACTTTCACTCTAGTGTCCTCAAAGAATATGTCAATAAAAGTGTGCTCAATAGAGCGGGATGTTACATACACCCCCTCTTGTTTTAAACTTTGTCCCGAAGTTTGTATAGTATATAAATGCAAGTAAATAGTAGTATATGACATAGATATATATGTCTAATCTATCAAACAAGTAAGGAAAATGTTGACGCATCTCATATGCATCCTCCCAGGTAGCTGAGAGTGGACTATAGTTGTCCCACTGGACCTTGACCTGATCGACTATTCGACATTGTAGTTGTCGAATGAGATGGTCCAAAATGCGGATTGGGTCCACTATGAGAGAACCTTCATCTGACACCTGCAAAGAACTCATTTCAATAACATGTGAAGGATCACTAATATAATTTCTCAATACAGATACATGAAATACATCATGCATATGCCTCAAAGAATCAGGCAAGGCTAGTTGATAATCCATGAGTCCTTTCTTTTCCACAACTTCGAAAGGTCCCACAAACCTAGGAGATAATCTAGCACCCTTTCCAAACTTGATCAAACTCTTGTGTGTTTTCACCCGCAATAAAAATATGTCACCAACTTCATAAATGCGGTCAACATGATATGCATCAACATAACTCTTCTGTCGATCTTGTGCTTTTTTAATCCTCTGTGTTATTGATTACATCTGTTCTTCCATTTCCTGAATCATTTCTGGTACTACCAGGACCCTATCCTCAAGTTGATCCCAACTCAATGACGTCCAACACGGTCTCCCATAAAGAAACTCAAACGGTTTCATCTTAATGGTACTCTGATAGTTGTTGTTGTATGCAAACTCTACTAGTGGAAAGAAATATTCCCAACGTTTTTGTTGGTCCATTACATACATACACAACATATCCTCCAAACTATGGTTCATTATTTATGTTCTTCCATTTGTCTTTGGGTGATATGTTGTACTAAAGTTCAGTTGTGTTCCCAAAGCCTCTTGAAAACTGGTCCAAAATCATCCTGTAAACATTGATCCCCTATCAGATATGATCCTTCTTGGTACTTCGTTTAACCTCACAATCTCGTTAACAAAAAATCTAGCTACATCTGGTGCCTGATACATTGTACACACTGGAATAAAGTGTGCACTCTTCGTCAGAGTGTCGACTACCACAAAAATCGAGTCGTTTCTCCTTGTCGTCAGTGGAAATCCAACAATAAATTTCATTGAAATGACTTCCCATTTCGATTCAGGAATAGTGTGTGGTTGTAACAATCCTGATGGATGTCTATGTTAAGCCTTCACTTGCTGACATTCTAGACATCTCACCACGTAACCAACTATGTCTACTTTCATTCCCTTCAAGAAGAATAAAGGATTAAGGTCTGCCTTCATCTTCATGACTCCCGGATGATCCATGTACACTGCTCTATGAGATTTGCTCAAGATCAAACTTCTTAATTTTTCGTTAGGTGGTATGTGAATTCTTCCGTTAAATCTCAAAAATATATCATTGTCTAAAGAATAAACTTCAAACTTCGGTACCATCATGGTATTTTGTTAAACATCATCCTTAACTTCTTTATACCAGTCATCGTCGATTTGTAAAGTTAGAATAATTTCTTGAAGATTCTTCTTAAGAGGTATTACTGAGAATATGTGTGGTCTCTTACTCAATTCATCTTCCACTCTGTTCACCGTTCCTTTAATCTAAGTAATCTCAAAGTTGTATTCACTAAGTGATTCTGACCAATGTCTATGTCATGCGTTCAAGTCACTCTGCGTAAATATATGTTGCAATCCACAGTGATCTGTCTTTAATTCAAATTTCCGTCCAATCAGATAATGTCTCCAAACTCTCAAGGCATATATAATTGCTAATAATTCCAATTCACGTGTTGCATAGTTCTCTTCATGACTTCTCAATTTCCTTAAAATGTAAGCGATTAATTGACCATATTGCATCAAAACTCTGCCTAAACCTTTCTTGGATGCATCTATGCATACCAAGAATTCCTCATCCATGTCGGGGAATTTCAGTATTGGTGTTGTCATCAACAAATCCTTAAGATTTTGAAATGATTTCGTGCATTTCTCTGTCTAAACGAACTTCTTTTTCTTTTGCAATTCCGTGATTGTATTTTATATCTTCAAAAAACCTTCGACAAATCATCAGTAATATCCTGCTAAACCCATAAAGTTGCGTACTTTTTGTACATTTGTCGGTGCTGGCCATTCCATAATAGCCTCAAATTTCGCTGGATCCAAAACGATACCTTCACCAAATATGATATGTCCCAAATAATGAATCTTCGATTGGTAAAATGAACATTTTGATAGCTTCCCGTACAATTTGTTTTCTTGTAGACATTGTAGGACCAATCATAAATTTTCTTCATGCTCTTCTTTCGTATGAGAATAAATTAGTATGTCATCAATAAATACTTGAAAAAACTTATGCAAGTATTCATGAAACACCCCATTTATCAAACTCATGAATACTCCCGGGGCGTTCGTCAATCTGAACGGTAAAACTGTAAACTCATAGTGTCTGAATATCATCTTAAATGTTGTCTTAGGGATATCTTCTTCCTTAATCCATAATTGATGATATATTGATCTCAAGTTAATCTTCGAAAACATCGTTGCTCCCTTCATCTGATAAAACAAATCATCTATTCTTGGAAATGGATATTGGTTCTTGATCATCGCTTTGTTCAATTGACGATAGTCAATACAAAGTCTCCATGATCCATCCTTCTTTCTCACGAAAATAACTAGCGCACCACAAGGTGACACACTTGGATGTATAATTCCCAAGTCCAAAAATTACTTCAATTACATTTTCAAATCCTGTTATTTAGGTGTTGACATCCGATATAATGTTCTTACTATCGGTTCAGTTCCAGGTTTCAAGTCTATTGTAAAATCCAACTCTCTTTCGGGCGGTAAACCTGGTAACTCTTCTGGGAACACGTCTGCAAACTCTTGTACTACAAGAAGTTTTTCTAATCCTTCTTCCTCGGCCTTTTCATTTAGCTCTAAGACTGCATAAATCTTGCATCCCTTTCACATACTCTTCTGTAGCTGTAGGGAAGAAATAAATCTCAAGGACACCCCTTGGTTCCTTCATACAATCACTCTAGTCTATCCTAAATCATTTTTCAAGCTTAACCATTTCGTCTTACAGTTAAGTGTCTCATCATGTGATTCTAACCAATTCATACCAATCACTAAGTCATAATATCCTAATATTGTGACATATAGGTCGACCTTCATTAAGAAATATCCCAAGTTAATGCTACAGCTCGTAACCTTTCCTCCAACCTTTTTTTTGGCACCCGATGCCATTTCTATGTATCTGAACTTGTATTTCTTGACTTCCTTTACCTTAATTCTCTTTAGCGCTACACTAGAGATAAAGATCTTTGTAGCACCTGGATCTACACAAATACTAAAATTTTGGTCGGCAATCGTACCTGATGTCTCGAGCACAGTGGATTGGTGCTCGACCTGGCGGTTATTCATCGCTACATGTATCTTGTGGGCCTTTCCCGAGTCTCCAATTGTAGTGGGTCCTAATGATCCAACCGCTCTGGCCTTCTCAATCGGACAATCTCGCTGGTAATGTGGCTCTCCATATGTCCAACACCCAGTCTTCGATATAGTAGTCCTGGTCCCTGAAGTAGAAGTTGTTGGTATAACAGTCTGTGATCCTCATCTATTTTGTTGAACATTCTTAAACTACTACTACCGCAAATGATGTTTCTCTGCTGAGGATTATGTCATCGTGGTGTCGAGATCATAGGTCCTCTAGGTGTATCTAGATGCCCTGAAGTCTATATGGCTGGTGTCTGATGCTGCTATGCTCCTGATGTTGTTTGTCCAGTTGGTCTAGAAGGAGTCATGCCTTGATCCCCATTGTCCAACTCTTCCTCAGCTATGAGGGCCTTCTAAACTACATCGTGCAATGTCCAAGGCATTATAATCCTCACCTTCACATGAATGTTGAAGTCAAGGCCGAACACAAACTTGTTGACCTTTAACTTCTTCGTGTTAAAATATGGAGCATACCTAAGTAGCTCCATGAATATGGCCTCATACTTTGGCACCGCACGACCACCCTGTCGTAAGGCGTTGAACTCATTAAGATGACACTCAATGAATTCCTCAGACAAGTACCTCTCCCAAAACCATTCCTCGAACAACTCCCATGACACGTCTTCTATGGCCATGTTTAGTTGATGTAGGAGTGTCTTCCACCATAGAAGAGAACTCCCCTTTAGCTAAAATACCACCATCCAGAATTTCATGTCTGAGGTGTAATCACAAAGTGCGAAGCACATTGCCATGTTCTCCAACCATGCCTCGACAGTTGAGTCGTCCATGTAACCCATAAAATTGGGAAACTTCACCTTCTCGAGTTCTCTGTGCATATTACTATTAGCAGCTGGAGCGTGTTGTGAACCCTCATTGGGTACAAATTCTCTTCCCTCATCTCGATCCAGTCGGTTAATCAATGCCTATGACATCCTCTAGAAGGATCTCATCATACCTACCACATCGCCCACAACATCATGCTCCTGCTCAGTGATTTTTTCTTCTCCTTGGGGGTTAGACCCCTCTGGAGTGGATAATATCGAAGGCGTCACACTTCTTCCTCTAGCACCATGTATTCTACTTCCCTGAATCCCTCTAACGATGATTACCTTCATGGACAATTTTAAAAATTTAATTAGTAATATATTTTAATCATTCGTTAAAACAATGGAAGGCATAACGATCCAATGTCATAGGGTTGAACCTACTCTGATACCACTTGTAACGACCCCTCTGTTACGACATCAAATAAGTGAGTACAATAGATGTAAAAAAAAAAATCTAAAACGACCATTAGGACAAGTGATAAGCGACAATATAATACATCAATAATTACATACTCAATCCAATGACATCACCACACAACAAAAATTTGAATACACATCCTATTATTCAAGATCAACCATATCACATAAGGATAACGTAAGATAGCTACCCACTCAACCTATCCTTCAAGGTTAGGACCTCCAAGACACATAATCAACGCTCAAGTCTAAGATTCATCCGATTGATTTTGACTATTTAAGGTCTCGGGACTAGCGACTATTCTGAAGAACAAGGAGATATCTATTTCCCTTTACCAAAATCATACTTCGAAAATTCATGACTAAATGAACAACAATACCCTTCATAAATTCTTTAAATACACAAAATAATCTACTACGATTTAACAACCATTAAAGCAAATTTCTTGTGTACTAAGAAAGAACATTTTATAACACTTATCAAGAAGCATAACAAGAATTTCCACTTAAAATCAACTCATAAGTTTTCTAGACATAAGTTACTACATTTTTTTTTTTCAAAATCCTATCAGAAATAATCAATTTCATTCAAGTTTTACTCACAATTTCATATAATTCAAGACCCTTACACCGAGAGTCAACAAGAAGTATTAATTGGTACAGGTTGAGTCATGATTCTGAAATGACAATAAAGTTTCAGTGTTCCAAAAATAGTTTCAACACCCATAAATATTACGATGGACAAGGAATAATCAAATTTAAAATAACATATAGAAATCATAATGGTTCCAACATGGATTAGAAATTTTTATAGTGGATCAATATTAAAAATTAAAAACAACACAACTTGAAGTGACCAATTTATATAGTGATTAATAATTTTAAACACAGTGGTTGCGATTTGATTTGCCAACGAATCAATAATTTCCTCATTACATGAGTTGAAATTAGATTTGAGACCAAATCAAATAATGTTCTAATTACAGGAACTGCAAATAGATTTGGCAGCGATTCAATATTTTCAATTACAGGAGTTGCGATTTGATTTGACAACGAATCAAATAATTTTCTAATGACAGGAGCTGCAAATAGATTTGACAGTGAATCAATAATGTTCAAATGATAGTAACTAAAAATAGATTTGACAGCGATTCAATAATTTCATTTACAGGAGCTGCAATTTGATTTGGCAGCGAATCAAATAATTTTCTAATGACATGAGATGCAAATAGATTTGGAAGCGAATCAATAATGTTCAAATGATAGGAGCATAGAAATATTAGTTTGAAGGAAAGCATCAATCTTTATCAACCTCTTACTTTTGTTTAAAAATAATGTTTGCGCTATTTTTCTAGTTAGCAAGTTGATTATTATTTTTCCAAAAAAATTGTTGGTTTACATTTAGGGTTCGATATTCTTCTGATCACTTGAGACCGTCATTCCTAAAACTGTCATAAATTGAGAGCATATATTATCATATTTTAAGAAATGCACACCTAAGTGTTGCAGTGAAGCTCCAATATCTGTATACGTTTCTTCAAGGTCATCTTGTTCCACCTTTCAAGTGAAAAGAATTAAGCAAGCATGAAGAATCAAATGTACACGCAGAAATGGAAGGGCGTAATCGCCATCTCACTATTCACAGAATATATATCATCTTACAATGGTTTTACAGTCCTGCATAAAAGCATGCAGACTCAACTACGAAAAATAGAATAAA